>CM060113.1:31924871-32342371 GCA_030522415.1 Channallabes apus
CATGACTGACTGGTCGTGGTGATTTACAGTTAGCGACTTCTTAAATTCTTAAATTTAGTAGAAAATTAACGAATCAATCTCTAACTCGTTTTTTCTAAGTACCATTAACGACTCGTTCAAAAAGAATGAATCGTTTAGGAACGACCCATCACTATGACAGTGTCGTTGGAGTGATACATATAATTAAACATCCCAGTGCTGTTACGGTATACATCAGCACTTGTGGAATCACCTTCGTCTAATTAGATTACTCGGTCAGAACTAACTGTTGTATAAGGGCACATTAACAACTTTTACACAATCTGTAATAACTTTCTCAAACCTTTGGAGAAAGATTGTGTCTGACACCAATATAGCTGAAGACTCAACAGGGACAACAGTCATTATGATCTGCTACCAGTATAAGACCATATGGTATGAGAGGAAAAGACTTGCAGTCTGCTTGTACCAGAACAGTCTAGATCATTAGTGTAGAATGGAACAATCCAGACATCATCATTCTCTGAAAGAACTGCAGAGTGAACCAGTTAGTGTGACAATTAGGACATTGTCCAAAGGACATGCCCAGTGTCGAGGAAACTATTGCAGCTGCAACTTGTCACGTTACAATCTACTCATGGCTGCGTATACTACAGCCACAGTACCCTATTATTAAAGTAGCTACCTACACTATAAGCTACTAAAAAAAAGGAGCTAACCAAACTACTACTATAGCTACTGCCACACTTGTAAATAAAGTACGTAATTCATTAAAACTTTTAGCAGTGGTACACTACTTGAGGTTAGCTGTACACTAAAACTGTCTTTGACTTTCATAGTAAGCTTTTGAGCATCTAAAAACCATATTCAAACCTTGTAAGTCATTGATGCAGGTTTCTCAGTAAACTACAACTGTAAAAATGGCTAATCAAATTCTTTCCTGGGAAAATGATGGGCATACCCAGGTGCACTGTAAACAACAAATTACAGTATTGTGCTGGGAGCACTTTGATAGATCACGCTTCACCTCTCTGGATCAAAACACAATTATTGGTGGGAATGAAATGTGAAATTTGTCATCCCATTATTTACTCCTCCCCTTGGAGCTGTAAGGCAGAGAACATGCTTCATGGTTATTTGTCGATCAAAGCCAGCATTAGTTGTCTGTTTTTTTGGGTGTTTATGTGCGTGTGTGTGGTGGGGCTCTTTTAGTGTCCTGATTTCACTCCAAAAGCCCTGACCACCTGTTGAGGTGACTAATTCATCTCAAAGGAAGTGACATTGATGAACCAGCGAGCCACTGCATATGACTAAATATTGGCACTCTGCACCGGAGCGCCATCAGCCTATTGGGTATCTGGAGTCCAAAAGCAGTATGCACTGACTCATCCAATATTTTAAGCAATATTATGGTGCAGACTTTGTCTATGGGAAGACAAACATCTGTGACTCACACACAAAATACCTTTCACCTTTTGATTTTCCTGTCTGCAGGCTCATAAAATTCAATTCATGTTTAATGGCATGTCTGTAAAGATCAGCTGTATGAAAAGCTGATCTTTATAGACTTGTCATTTAACAAGAAGATGAAATTATGCTGAAAATTATTCTTTAAAAAAATAGGCAGGACAGAGATCAAGAAACAGAGATCTAACAACCATTTTGGTGTATCAAAGACCTACAGTGTGTATGTATGTATGTATCTTAAGATTTTCCCATCATAATTCTACACACAATAACACCGTTTACCCAGAGAGCTGCCACTCATTGAATATTTTCTTTTTTTTCCAGACCATTCTCTTCAACCCCCAGAGATGGTTGTGCATGGTAGTTTCGGAAATATTCAGTCCACCCCATGGGGCACCATCAACCATGCCACGTTCAAAGTCACTTAAATCACCGTTCTGATACCTGGTTTAAAGTTCTGCAGCTTACCTTGACCATGACTACATGCCTAAACACGCATTTAGTTGCACCTAGTTAATAGGTTGATTTAGATATTTGCATTAACGAGTTGTTAAAAAAAAGTTGGTGTACTTAAGTACTGTAAGTAAATATATCATCTATGTGAATCCCCTGCTTCTCCTAGTACATTCTGGTGCCATCTCTTATGCTTAGCCAGCATCAACTTTTTCAGCAATTTGTGTTACAGTAACTTTTCTGTGGAAAATGGAATGAGATGGGTTAATTTTCTATGCACTTCAGTGTTGCTAGTTCATCTGTTTTCCTTTGTTACATACTGCGTTTTGGGAACATCTGATAAGACCTGCTATTTTTAAGGTGCTCTGACCCAGTTGTCTAGCCATCACAATTTTCTTGCCAAAGTCATTCAGATTCTTAAGATCTTCCCAACACATCAACTTTAAAACTTGACTGTCCACTTGCTGTCCCTTTTACAGGTGTAACACAATACCGCTATTTATATATCATGTATACCTGCCATGTCCATAAAAATTGGTACAAAGATATTTGGGGCATTTTACCTTCATGTATACCACCACAATTAATGTGAAATGAAACAGATAAAAGCTCATAAATAATGGAACAAATGGCTGACATGCAGTGGCATGGCCTGGTGAGGTCTGTTACCTTGTTACTCCATGACTAATCAATCAGATAAAAGACCGCAAGGTGGTTCTCAGTGTTTAAATTTGCATTTGGTCGCTAATCACTCAAACTCTTGACATGAGGTCCAAAGAGGTGTCTATGCAATGTACCCATCATTAAGCTTAAACAAAAATGATAATAAAACGAAAAAAGAACTATATGAGATTGATAGCAGTGGCCAATATAACAGGAACATTTGGAACATTCTTAAAAAAGAACTTACTGGCAGGGCCTGGAATACAACCAAAGTAAAAGATTGCAGAATTCTGTACATGGTAAAGAAGGTAGGCATGTCATTTTCAAAATCAACAGTCAATAAACAGCTGTATGAAATAAATACAGATATTTCACAACAAGGTGCAAATTACTATTAACACTGAAGAACAGAGAGGCTAGATTAGAATTTCCCGAAAATCGTCTCGGGTTACTTTGCTGTAACCCTGTTCCCTGAAAAGGCGGGAACGAGATGCTGCGTGAACCTCGGGCAACTAAAGGGTGTTTTCCCACAGTAACCCCATCAATCAGAACGTGACAGGCTGAACTAGCAGCTACGTACGTCCTGAGCGTACTAGGGCACAAGCCCGAGGACAACTTTTCCTGCAGAAACTCCAGCACTGTAACAATTCGGCAGTGGACTGGGTCTACCTGCTTCGTCATGCACCAACTTTCAAATACATTCCATTTGAGGGCATAAGCTCTTCTAGTGGAGGGAGCCCTAGCACTTAGAATAGTCTCAATTACGCTGGCTGGAAGACCAGCTTGACTTAGTTGGTCCCGTTCAGGGGCCAAACGTGAAGGTTCCAAAGTTCGGGCCGGGGATGAAATATTGTCCCCTGCGCCTGAGACAGAAGATCCCTCCTCACTGGAATCACCATGGTGAGCTGTCGAGCAGAAATACTGGATCCGAGAACCACACTCTGGTCGGCCAACAGGGCGCTATCAATAAGAGGCGCAAACGCTGTTGACGGACCCTCGCCAAGGCATCCAGACCCTGGGGAACTGGAAGAGTCAGAGAGTAGTAAAGGGGACATTTGCTGTTCTTGCGCGGCAAAGAGGTCCACCTCTGCTACATGAAATCTCTCAAAGATTGACTAACTACTTCAAGGTGGGGTTTCCATTCCCCGTGTGTCAGTTGTACTGTCTTAACTGGACAGTACAATTGCTCCCACATTCATATGCCCTGGAATGTAAATCGCCCTGTAGGACAGGAACCTCGTGCGCTGGCTTATTTAGTGGCGCGAGCGCTGTCCGCCCTGGCGATTAATATATCAGACTGCCTTAGTATTGTCCACCTGCACTAGGATATGGTAGCCTGTCAACTGCTGGAGGAAGTGCTTTAGGGCCAGAAATAGAGACATCATTTCGAGGCAATTGATGTGCCGTGCGAGAAGATGGCCTCTCCAGCTCCCTTGGGCTGGAGGGTCATCTAAGACCGCACCACAGCCCGTGAGGGAAGCGTCTGTCGTTAGCGTCTGCGACAACAAGATGAACTTAGAGTGGGACCCAGAGTCAGAAACCGGGGTCTGAACCACATAGGAAGGGTACAAAGCCCCTGGTGCGTAACCCTTATTGGGGATTGGCCCTCGAGTGAAATCCCCTGGTTCTTAGCCACAACTGAAATGCTCTCATGTGCAGAAGGCCCAAACGTGTCACCGTGGATACAGCTGCCATGAGAGCTAAGATCTCTGAAAGTGATGAACAGTCACTTTCTGGTCTAGCTTGATTTCCTTGAGGGTGTTGAGAATGGAAACACCTGTGGGAGACACCTGTGCCCGCTTACGATCGAATCCCATGTGACACCCAAATATGTTGTCCTCTGAAAAAGAGCATGCTTTTCATGGCGTTGGGTTTCAACCCTAAGAAGCAAAGATGAGCTAGGACGACATCCTGATGTCGAAGCGCTAGCTAATGAGACTGGGCCAGCCAGTTGTCTATGTAATTCAAAATACGGATGCCCTGAAGTCGAAAGAGCCAGAACTTCATCCATGCATCTTTGTATGTGCGGGTGAGAGAGCTAGACCAAGGTAAGCTTTGCCCCCGAAAGCGAACCTCAGGAACCTCCTGTGTTGTGGCAAAATTTCTATATGAAAAATATGCGTCCTTCAGATCAATTGTCACAAATCAATCGCTTGGTAAGATTTGAGAGGAATCACTTTGACAGTCAACATTTTGAAGCTGTATTTATTTATTTTTAGATAGCGGTACAGCCCGTGAAAATCTAAAAATTGGACGCAGCCCCGAAATACCGACTGTAGTAGCCTGACTCAGTGTCTGGTAGGGGAACATGTTCCATGGCCCCATTCCCAGCAACCTCTGTCAGCAGATGGCACTTTCCGGTTTCATGGAAGTGAAGACCATGCCGTTGAAACGCAGAGGGTGATGTGAGAACTGAATCCTGTAGTTTCTCTCTACAGTGCTTAGTACCCAAGGAGATATACTTGGCAGTAGCTTCCACGCTGCCAGTTTCTCAGAAAGGGGCAAAAGTTTCGGCGGCTTGATTAAACGGGAGGGATATTTGATGTTCGGCATCCTGAAACATGGCAGGAAAAAACAAAAGAACTAACACTTTATTGGAGACTGGTGTTGCCCGAAACACCAGTGGTGGCGGAGCAAGAACACTGACCTCCTGGGGGTGCCAGGGAGAACACTTCATTCTTGAAAGGAATTCTGCGTGCCTCTCCCCATTGGGGGGCCACCCCCATGGTCCTGGGGACATGAACCTCAGGGCTTCTTTGTGAAGAAGACAATATGCTGACCTCTTTTGAGGCGGATTGCAAAACGCGGCACTACGCACCCCAATCTTTACGAGTGGGTGCCCGGCTCAAAAACACTCTCCTTGTGTGTTTCACACCTCGCAAGAGTCAGACCCGGTCGAGTCTGGTTGGCCGACAGTCCCGACTCTTGAGCACGGTGAGGAAGGAATTTCCCGAAGGCTTGTTCATATAACTTCGCCTCATGTACTTACAGTAGTGACGACTGAGTTAACGACATTGCCAAACAGGCCAGAAGGCGAGATAGGGACATCAAGGAGGAATGCACAATCCTTATCCTTGATGCCCCTGAGATTCAGCTACAAGTGCCTCTCCCCGGAAACCATCGCAGCCATAAAACGGCCGATAGCACGAGCCGTCTGCTTTGTTGCATGAAGAGACAAGTCTGTGGCCCGGTGTAAATCCAATACGCCCTATCTTGAAGAGCCCCGCCAGTGCCCAAGTCTCTCAGCAGGTCAGCTGCAAAACTGCCATGGTGTGCAATGGAGCACCAACCTGACATGCTGCCTGAAAAGCTTTTCCCTCCAGGGAAGATAAAAGTCTACACAGCTTGAAAGGAAGTATTAGCTTTTCAGGGAGGATGATGTCCCAGGAGAGAGATAGACTGAAAGCGTCTCTTCTATCTGGGCATCATCATATAAGCCCGCACTTCCACATCAACTATATTTAAATAAATAAGTCGATGGCAGGAAAACACGGGATGAATACAGCTTACTCCATGAAAGGGTTAACTTATATGGAGATTGCTAAGAAAAGGGAGAGAGCCGGCCACCCGTCAGAACCTGCCGTCTAATATTTTTCAAGTGTTTGGATGCTATTTCCATCTCTGCGGAAGCAAGAGAGGATGCCTATCCTTGCCCATTCATAAGAAGCGCCAGGGCGCGCTTTAGAGCAGATAGAGGAATTTCCCTATCCGGCGAGGGCGCGAGAGATAGGAATGCAGGGCGCGCGCAAGCACTTCAATCGAGCAGTAAGTGTAGAGATCGCCCTCTGATATGCTTTATCACACATGGACGGACATCTCATTTAAAACTCTGCCATATCGGTGAGTTAAACACTTTCTTATTTTGCTGGTTTAAACACAGACACAACTAGGCTGTCAGTGAAGACAAAAGATTTGAGGAATGCTTCCGGTTTACTCCTATTTATAACCTGCAGGTGCGTCTCATCAGATGACGTCACCTGACCGAGGTTATATAGGCCAAAATTTGGCGTGTTTGATACACACATGCTTCACAACCGGCAACACGAAAAGATGTTCCCATAGCGTTTTCACACAGCATCGAGTGTAGCCTTTGAAAGGGAACACTGCCAGATTCAGTGGACTGATGATGCCAAAATAATGGGAAGAGAAAAGTATGAAGAAAGAAAGGAACAGCTTATGATCCAAAGTCTACCACATTAACTGTAAAACATAGTTGAGGCAGAGTTATACAGACATAAGCATGTATGGCTTCTAATGCAAACGGGTCATGGGTGTTTATGCTGATAAATGGAGCAGGATTAATTCTTAAGTGTGTAGAGCTATCAAATAAAAAATAAAACAACATTTGTAAAACAGGACACCACTTCATATGGCGGATGAATAATGACTGAAAACATGCTGTGAAAGCTACCAAATGCAAAAAAAATAAAATTTAATGGTATAGTCCTCACTGGCCATGCCACCCCAATAGATCATGCTTTGTACTAAAGACAAAACGGAGGGCAGAAAGACCCACAAACAAGCAGCAGCTGACTGTAAAAGTCTGGGAAAGCATCTTGAGGAAGGAAACTCAGCACTTGTTCTTGTCAAAGTATTTAAGACATTCCTTATGTTTTGTAATTGTTAGATTGTTCCATTATTTATGAGCCCCCAAATGGGGTGTATGTATTAAAATGAAAATTATTAAAAAGCTGTAATTCCTGAATGTTTAGTGCTACACTTTTGTCAGCCTCCTAAATTAAAAGCTGAAAATCTTTATTTCGCTCACATCTTGCATGCTTCATATCAAATTCAATGTGGTGTACAGAGGACAAATGCTAAAACAAATAAATAAGTCGATGAAAGTCTACACAGCTTGTCTTTATTCCAAAATTTACAAACCTGACTGTACTGTATATCATCATGTTATGTTCATGTTGTACCATACGAGGAGTTCTTTGGTGGTACACAGACATGCTGAATAGAATGATGAGAACTCGATGACTGTTGTGAAGCATTAGGCACGATAATATATTCCCACAGCTGATGATGGCTAAAACATTGAGACCACCTTCCTCACTGGTCATATCAAGCACGAATGGTTTTTCCTGGAAGATGATTTTGATGGGCTGAACAGCTGTATCATCACCACTGTCATAAATCTGTCTCTAATTTTCTAACATCATACAGAATCAAACGCATTAATGCCACTGAGAATAGAATGGGAGCCAGACGATATTCACATGATTTTAAGCTGGAGAAGCAGCTATTCTAATCCAAATATCTGTTTATAGTGAAAAACCCGCTTATTATTTCAAACTTCATCTGATATGGGGAAACTGATACCACATTGAAAAATGGAAAAGTCTTTTTTTTTTTTGGTTGTAATCTATTTCTGCCATAGAAAAGAGATTATAAAACCAATCAGGAATGGAAAATTATTCTCTCAAATCCATTCGGTCCCATTCAGTTCTTTTTCACATGTTTAATCTGTAAGAAGACCTATTTTATAATTAGTCATTAGTAAAACGCAAATAAAACACTTCCTTTTAACATACGTTCTGTTTTTTCTTCTGTCACCATCTTCACTTAAGATGATTACAATTTCCAAAGTTTATGCCCATTAATTATTCCTCTGCAGCTGGTTAAGTCTGGTCTACAGTACATGCCATCCAGAGAACTATATTGAGATTTGGTCTGTTGAGAGAGAGAGAGAGAGAGAGAGAGAGAGTATGGCTAAGAGATGTGTCAAGTCTAAAGTGAATTCTAATAAATTTGTGAAAACAAAATTTCTTAAATTATGTAATTATTAAATAAGTATTCTTTTTCCTTCAGGATTCAGAAGTTGCTCTTGCTTTCATCTGCCCATATTATAATTGGCTTCATATTAGCCCATTAGCCGGATCAGGTGTACAAACAAACCTGAAATTGCTCAGGGCCACTATGTGGCTTCTTGTTACGGAAAAAAAAAATCAATTTCACATGTGATCATAAGTTTTTATAAGAAAAGAATATGCAAGTGTGCATTATGTCCTGATATTGCACTTGTGTGCTCAGATAAACATCACATCATGTACAAAATCTGTGATGTAAACAATAAACAATTAATGTGAAAAAATAACGAGGAAATAAATTAATCAAAGGGATCGCGTGAAAAAAGAGCATGTTAAATAAATGCATATTTTGGGGAAAACATGAAATTAAATGAATAATGTGGAAAATGAAAATGTGAAATAGAAATCATATGGGGAAAATTGCAAGGAAAACAAATAAATTAATTAATCAAATTAATCATGTGGAAAAACAATTGAATACAGAACAATGTAAAAAAAATGGTAATTAAAATATGTGTATAATGCATAACCCCTGTATGGTAAACAAATGAATCATATTAAAGAAATCACATGTGCAAATGAATGCATGAATAATGTGAAAAGAGTAACTTGTGGAAATAAGTGAATTGTGTAAAAACTGATTGTGAAAATAAATGAATCACGTCCATGAATAACATGGACTGTACGTAACACAACAGAATATACAATATGCTTCAAGAGGTGGGTTCAACAATGGTGTACTGTAAATGCATCGCTTGTGATGAGACCGTGTTGTGTAGAACTTGTATAAAGAAAGAGGTTAAGACTTATTCTACCAACAATTTGTGTCCACTTTTGCCTTACATTTGGTACAGCCCTTGCAATTACAGTGGTGTGAAAAACTATTTGCCCCCCTCCTGATTTCTTATTCTTTTGCATGTTTGTCACACTTTAATGTTTCTGCCCATCAAAAACAGTTAACTATTAGTCAAAGATGACATAATTGAACACAAAATGCAGTTTTTAAATGAAGGTTTACGTTATTAAGGGAGAAAAAAAACTCAAAATCTACATGGCCCTGTGTGAAAAAGTGATTGCCCCCCTTGATAAAAAATAACTTAACTGTGGTTTATCACACCTGAGTTCAATTTCTGTAGTCACCCCCAGGCCTGATTACTGCCACACCTGTTTCAATCAAGAAATCACTTAAATAGGAGCTACCTGACACAGAGAAGTAGACCAAAAGCTAGACATCATGCCAAGATCCAAAGAAATTCAGGAACAAATGAGAACAAAAGTAATTGAGATCTATCAGTCTGGTAAAGGTTATAAAGCCATTTCTAAAGCTTTGGGACTCCAGCGAACCACAGTGAGAGCCATTATCCACAAATGGCAAAAACATGGAACAGTGGTGAACCTTCCCAGGAGTGGCCGGCCGACCAAAATTACCCCAAGAGCGCAGAGACGACTCATCCGAGAGGCCACAAAAGACCCCAGGACAATATCTAAAGAACTGCAGGCCTCACTTGCCTCAATTAAGGTCAGTGTTCATGACTCCACCATAAGAAAGGGACTGGGCAAAAACGGCCTGCATGGCAGATTTCCAAGGCGCAAACCACTTTTAAGCAAAAAGAACATTAAGGCTCGTCTCAATTTTGCTAAAAAACATCTCAATGATTGCCAAGACTTTTGGGAAAATACCTTGTGGACCGACGAGACAAAAGTTGAACTTTTTGGAAGGTGCGTGTCCCGTTACATCTGGCGTAAAAGTAACACAGCATTTCAGAAAAAGAACATCATACCAACAGTAAAATATGGTGGTGGTAGTGTGATGGTCTGGGGTTGTTTTGCTGCTTCAGGACCTGGAAGGCTTGCTGTGATAGATGGAACTATGAATTCTACTGTCTACCAAAAAATCCTGAAGGAGAATGTCCGGCCATCTGTTCGTCAACTCAAGCTGAAGCGATCTTGGGTGCTGCAGCAGGACAATGACCCAAAACACACCAGCAAATCCACCTCTGAATGGCTGAAGAAAAACAAAATGAAGACTTTGGAGTGGCCTAGTCAAAGTCCTGACCTGAATCCTATTGAGATGTTGTGGCATGACCTTAAAAAGGCGGTTCATGCTAGAAAACCCTCAAATAAAGCTGAATTACAACAATTCTGCAAAGATGAGTGGGCCAAAATTCCTCCAGAGCGCTGTAAAAGACTCGTTGCAAGTTATCGCAAACGCTTGATTGCAGTTATTGCTGCTAAGGGTGGCCCAACCAGTTATTAGGTTCAGGGGGCAATTACTTTTTCACACAGGGCCATGTAGGTTTGGATTTTTTTTCTCCCTAAATAATAAAACCCCTCATTTAAAAACTGCATTTTGTGTTTACTTGTGTTATCTTTGACTAATAGTTAAATGTGTTTGATGATCAGAAACATTGTGTGTGACAAACATGCAAAAGAATAAGAAATCAGGAGGGGGGCAAATAGTTTTTCACACCACTGTATAAGATGAGTCATATGGACTAGACACTAGAAAAGAACATTTTCAACAACTAGTTTGTTTATTTTATTCACATCTGGTCATGAGGTCTTCCGGGTCATGGTCATGACTTTCCAATTAATTTTAGTCTAATACATACACAGATTCAAAACTTTCACTATGTTAACTTGAGGCACTTTGATCCACTCAATATGTGGCATTGCAAATTAGCACCATAGATATTCAGTTTCAAAGGTACGAATTAGAGGGGAGCTAAGGGGAGCCCGGTTCAACTGAAAAGGGCACAAGCTCCCTTAAAAGCCTCCCTTTAGACTTTTAGGCAAGAGTTCCTGAAATAAGTAAAATATAATTATGTTAATGTGTATTAATTGTGGCGGCACGTGGTGTACTGGTTAGCAACTTCCAGGATCTGGGTTCGATTCCCGGCCAGGCTCGATTCCTGTCTCTGTGTGCATGATGTTTTCCCCGTTCTGGGTGGGTTCCCTCCGGATACTCCGGTTTCCTCCCAAAGATATGCAGGTTAGGCTAATTGGCGTTCCCAAATTGCCTGTAGAGTGAGTGTGTGTGCCCTGTGATGGATTGGCACCCTGTCCAGGATGTACCCTGCCTTGTGCCCCAAGTCTCCTCTGATAGGCTCCAGGTCCCCGTGACCCTGAATACAGGATAAAGCGGTATAGAGACCCTGTTATTGACTGCACTTTTATGCATTTATATGTGTGCGCAGTGGTGGATTTGGATATGGGTGACATGCAAAGTCTACCAGGGTGGCACCTTGCCGAGTGTGGCACGGAGCGTGCGTGAAAAAACAGAAGTACAGTATAAGAATGGAAGGGAGGTGGCTAAGTGGACATCACTACAGGTCTCCACACTGGAAGCCTGACCGCAGGCTTACAGTATCAATGCTGCAGGATAAACCACAGGTCATTCATAATACAGTGAATATATACTCTGCTGTATAGTTTTCCAAGCATATTTAATGCTTCTGATCTGTGCGAAATCATTAAGAATAATATTAAAACGTGTATGGACAGCCCAAAAATAAATGAATGAATAAACGAATAAGGTCAAAGCTTTCAGGTGCCTGGTTCAGGAAGAAAGAAGACGGAAAAGGACCAATGGATAAAAGACAAAGGTATATAGTATATTATGAATATGATATTATGTATCACATAGTCTAACACAATAGGCAAGTATTAACACAATTTCTTACTTTCTTTCTGGATGTATGTATGTATGTACGTATGTATGTTGTCAGGGTGACGACAACGCTACATGGTGTTTACTGTGTGCTTTTTGTCTCAGAGCTTTTTCGAACTGTGAATTCTGTCTCAGATTATTCACCATCAGGACAGGTTTACAGTACAGCCTTTTTCTAACAACGTGCTCCCGGACTGATTCACTGAAACCGGTGAGGCCGATTCATTTCTCCAGCACCCCCACACGCCCACATACAATATACTGGACTTTGGACATTTTATGCATTTATTTACACACTGAAAATATTGTATATAATTGTAAATATTCGTATATATTCAGTGAGCTACTTTCCGCGATTCGTTCGCATCTACAAATGTTTGTAGATCCGCGGTCTGTTTGTATCTGCACAAACTCGGAACTCAATTGTTCGCAAGTCGGTGACGTCCTGCATTTGCATGCATGTGACTGGAAGTTGTGGTGGCCGTGGAAAAATATAGATCCCCTAAAAAATGTCTATGTAATTCAAACCCTGGTGGACACCAATTTAGCCTGGGTTGTTCTATTTAACCCCATTCCTTCTCAATAAACAGTAATTCGCTATATATGAATGTACAAACTGATATTGTTCTAGGACACTAACTGATCTTTTTGAGATCTTTATACTTCAAACTTTTTTACAGCAACCACAGTAGCTCTGGTATGCTTGTAATACAGGACAGGGGTTGGATGCCGCACACATAAATCTTCGCAGGAACACAACATGAAAGGTTACTAGTTACTATGAAAAATATGCCAAATAACTGTAGAACGGTTCATTTTCCATCAGTGTGATTGACTTTACCTTGTTCAAGTATTAATGTTTGGAGGGCAACATAAGTTCTTCACAGTTTGATGATTTTCCATTTTGCTTTCATATACTGTAACCTCAACAATGGTTCTCTTGCTGTATTGGACTGGATTTCTTGCTCTAATCCAGCTAAATTTAGTAATTATAGAGTCAGGCTAAATGCTTGTTGTCCTAGAGATGGAGAGGAAATGTTACTGCATTAGCCAGGCAGGTTGGCCAGACAGGTCAGGTTGCACTAACCAATGAGCTACATGACATACTGTAAATGTGACAGGCGTCAAAGTTACTGTACATGGTAAAACATCAGCCAAGTTGAACTTTCCTATATGTAACAGTGAACACAAGGACTGTTTGCAAAGATCCGGATTTGTGAGTCACGCTTACTTCTGACAAAAGACACAATAATATGATGTACTTTGACTGCATCTGTTTTGTCCTCATATAAATCTCAGTTCACAGCACAAACCCACGCTTGGATTTCTTTAGAAATGAGTCAAGAACAACGAGCAAGCACTTTCCAGCTTTACTACCCACTCTAGGCCACTAGGTACAGTAGGGCACTCAACTCCATTATGTTATATTCTCAGTCTACCTGTAGGGCACATGTAGGGCACAAGCAAGGTGAATAGGAGGCCACTTGGGATTTGATTCAATTACAAGATAGTGTAGAAAAAGTAAGATCAAGCAAAACATACATACAATAAAAGCCATACACAAAATGACTGAGATTGTTTCTATTGCTAGCCATGAAAAGGACCTTGAAAATATATATTTTTATTATTATTTTACTGTATTTATTTTTTCCAAAAATGCTATTCAGTGACTAGTGTTGATTATTAAGACAAATTGAAATGCCCTTATCTCAACCTACTGTTTCCGCTGTAACAACCTGCAAAACAAAGCCGAAACACAACCACACCTTTTTCTGCCTCTGCAGTTAGGGCTGTTTTGTGTTTTGATCGGTTTTACATGGGTGAAGAACACGTGTTCAACAGATACAGTAAATATGCTTAACCTTCAATCGGGAGAAAGAACCCTATTTGGTAACAAGTGCCAGTGTTAGTACCTCTAGAAAAAAACACATTTTTGTAGAAAATAACTACATTAAATTAATTAATAAAAATAAATAAATAAAGAAATATATATATTTAAATTTTTGTCACAGTTTATTTCATTTTATAAATCCTATAGTACCAGTCAAAGTCAAGGTTTGATTCCCGTCTTGTGTCTGTGTGCATAGAGTTTGCAACTTCTTCCCGTGCTTGGTGGGTTTTCTCTGGGTACTCCTGTTTCCTTCAAAAGTCCAAAGACATACAGATTAGATAAACTGGAGTGCCCAAATTGTCCATAATATGTGTGTGTGTGTGTGTGTGTGTGTGTGTGTGTGTGTGTGTGTGTGTGTGTGTGTGTGTGTGTGTGTGTGCACGCGCGCCACGCCCTACGATGGATTGGCACTCTGTCCAGGATGTACCCCACCTCATGCCCTATGTTTCCTTTGATAGGCACCAGGCCCAAGGCGAGATAGTGCTACTACATCTACTGTATAAATAAAATAAAATAAAAAAAACACTCAATTATGTAAAAAAAAAAAAAAACAGCCCATCATTACTTTAAGAAATAACAGTCAATAAAAAAATTAAAATAAAAAAACTCAAGAACTGGCATCCCCAAGTCACCAAAACCATCAAACATTATGAGGACCGTCCCAGGAAAGGAAGACCAAGAGCTTTCTCTGCTGCAGAGGATAAGTTTATTAGAATTGAGGCAAAGAAACCATTACATGACTCGACATTCCAAACTAAATCCAAATGAGGAGTTTGGGATGTGATTGACCGGAAAGTGAAGGAAAGGCAGCCAACAAGTACCAAGTACTCAACACCTCTGGGAACTTCTTCAACATTGAAAATTCGCGGAAAACCATTCCACGTGACTACTGTACCTCACAAGGCTGCGTGAGAGGATGCCCAGTGTGCAAAGTTGTAATCAAAGCAAAAGCTGACTATTTAAAATGTTTTTGTTGGCTACATAACTCCATATTTCATTGTATTCGCTTTTAATATACAGTACAATGTTTAAAACTATAAAAATAGGGAAATAAACTTTTTGGAAAAATGATCACCCTAGATGGGCGAGGAACCATATATATGGTTCAGAGTCTTAAAATTTGGTATTTTCAATTATTCCAATGTGTGTAATATACTGTAAAGGGTTAACATTGTACCCAAGCACCCAGCATGTTTTTACAATAAATCACGATTCATCATTATCAAACTTTTTATATCGTTTATTGAATTATTCTAGTTATTAGCCTCCTTGACTGTGCACTTGAACTGAATGGGTTTAATCTAAACCTCAGTAGCTCAATGTCAAGTAACCCTGTAAACAATGTCAAATTGAGCGTAATATGGGATGTTGGTGGAAAGCTCAGGAATAATCATAAATTTAAAAAAAGAACTGTGGTTTCAATAAATCATCAGGATATTACTGCAAATATTCTAATAATAATCCTAATATGTAAAGTGCAAGTGCTTTTAAAGTGAATTGGTTGGAAGCTTTTTCACAAAAGAATTCTGTTAGAAATTAGAGTATGATAAAGGAAAAAGGGATAATACATTCTGTAGTTTAATCTCTGCTTAAAGAACAAAGTGATAAGGGACATTCATTGGCATAATCCCAGTACCTTGATTAAAAAACAGAATTAATTAATTGCACACCAAATGTAAGGCTCAAAAGTAGAATGAGAGAAGAGGTGGCCACCATCCTCGGCCTCCTACCAACGTCATCGAGACAATGAACTCTTTGGACACATCCAGTGTCTCAGCCATGCAAATGAGGCAGAATGCATTTGTTTTTTCCTTGACAGGAGACAATCTAGTCTGACAGTTTAATGGTATTATGAAGCCCAGCCAAGGGACCGGCTAAGCTGCAGGAAAATGTCAACATGACAGACACTTTTTTCCCTTCAGGATTTCCAAAGGAATGAGCTGTCAACAAGATCCTAAAACTGCAGGACGTTTTGACAGTTCTTACACAGAAATCTGACCACAAATATCATTAGCTCCAACTGATTGCAAAGTGTATGACAATGCTGCACTCTAGTGGTGAGTAATGCACCTACAGGCATTACAGTATAATATATACAGTAGCTGTGGCATATTCTCCAGTATGTAACTGTAGCATGGGGAAGATTACATAGTTGGGAATTATAAAGCAAATACTTTATAATAAATTATCAATGATTAGTCAATTATAATAAAAAGTAATATTTTGCCATATTATACTTGAATGTATTGTTTGGATAAAATATGGGATGTTTGTAGTCTTATTTAAAAATATTTATACCTTTAATGTACTCTTTATAAATATTTAAAAAAAAAGTCTTCCTCCATCATTCCAGTGATTTTATGTATGTAAATAGTCAATTCCACATTTGATAATTTCAGTTTAGCATATATATATTAGGGCTGGGCGATATGGCTGAAAACTGTATCACGATATCAGTGTCGATATCGATAATTATTGATATTTTTTAGGACCCATTTAAAATAAGGACCAGGAGAAAAATATATTACATTTAAACATTTATTTTAAATAATATTTTAAATTATTAGAATATTCGCGACCTTCCTCTGATCATAGTCCCCTCAGTTATTAAGATAGAAATGTCAATAACCATGGAAAACTCAAATAATTAAAATGTAAACATAAGTCTAAAGTCACAATGAACACTTAATTATCTCTTAACATTTAAGGTGCAAAATGAAAGAAAATGTAAGAAATGCTTAATAAAGTGTAATAAAATAGTGCAAAGTGCATTTTCTGCTTTTGACGAGGAATCCAGCAGACCAGCACGAAACAACAACATGGCGCAACCAAACGTGATACTGTTACATGGTTGGCTGTTAGTGTATCACTCCCTACGTTGCTAGGTTACCAGCAACGCCTTTGTTAATGCAACTGTCACAGGCAACCGGAGGCGGACCAGAAGACTAGCAGTTAGCCCTTGTAGCATGGACGGTAAACCCAAAGCGGAAATAGCGCGAACAGGCAGGATAACCACGCGAGTTATTGTAAGAACTCTCTCACACCGAGAGCAAGAGTTTACACAATTAAACCCGCGTTCTAGCAACTCACACTCAATCAGGAATTGGACCCAAAATGGTGAGCACTCTCATAAGATCCGGCGAAGCGCTGGAAACGGCATGGGCAGACTGAGCGATGTGAAGCGCCATCTTGTCTCCTTTTATGCTTCCTGAATCGCGACCATATTACTTCAGGGTCCTAGTGCCGATCGCGGAGCGAGTGCACATGACAGCAACCAAACTAGCTTCGCGACCTCGGTTTTCTTCCGACAAAGAATAAAAAATATTGAACGTTCTATCGAACACATTTTTATTGATATCGATTACGTGTCTATCGCGATACATATCATTATCGTTTTGTCGCCCAGCCCTAATATATATATTCTAAATAATAAATATATATTATTTATCATACACAACCATTCACAGTGTGATATGGAGTGAAATGCTTCTCCGACTGTCCATGACCTAAAATGGAAAGATTTCACTACAGTAAAAAAGAAAAATTGCACTAGAAAGTATGATTCAACTAAAGGTAGTAAAAAGTAAAAGTTAAAATTTAAATATTTAAAAATTTAGGCTGGAAACTTTTATTTAAAAAAATATAATTACAATAGAATACATAAATTACGCAGGATTTATCGGATGTACAAAATGAAATTGTAAACTGTAAGGTACAGTTAAACCTCAGATTGCAAGCAAAATTATAATTACCCACAATTCCACAGCTCGAGAAAGAGAACTATTGGCTCAGCTGTGATCATGTGACGCTCACAGCAAAGTACATGCATACTGCTCGAATGTCTGGCCCTCACTCATTTATCAAATTAAAATGTATTATAATATATTATTTTACTCGTCTTACAAAGCACTCACAGACCAAGTTACATGCAATCTAAGGTTTCACTCTATTTAGGAGTCTTACAGTATATTGCTTCTTTATTTAGCACAAGCATCTGTTCTCTAGCAGGAGAAACACAGGGAGATGGAATGAGCTTGGCAGGCAAATCTCACTTTATGATCCAGACATCTCAGGACAACATACTGTGTGCAGAATGGTTTTATTTTATTGTATAGTGGAATAGTATCTCTGATTGATCGGCACCACGTCCATGGTGTACTCCGACTTGTGCCCCGAGTCTCATGAAATAGGCTCCAGACACATGCGACACTACATACAAGAAAAGCAATGAGTAAGAGTGAGTGAGTGGGATATCATCTGTAATTATATATTTTAACTTACTAATCTTTTCCTTTTCAAATGCAAGGAATTCAAGAAACAGGGAACCTTTAAATATTGTTTATTCTGTGTAAAATAAAGGTCCTAACAATTTGAAGTATGTTTAAAGACAACATTTTGCCATGTGAACAATCATGTTGGGAAAAAAAGACAAACAATACTTCCTATAGTGTTAAATATTAGAATTAATTAAAGAATTAAATAATAACCGACCCCTCTATAAATCTAACCGAAACAGCACAATTAATTACACAGTATCTCGGCATCACTGATAAATAACATTTCTATGGAACAAATATAAAGAATACATAAAGCTTCTGACATCCTGATTGTGCATAGCAGTTATGCAGCACTTACCCTGTATGTAACAATCAAAATAACAAGGAATAATCTCCCACAGAGGGAGAGGCTCAGTAAACATTTTCTTTTTTTCTCCATAAGACAGAGCAATCACTATAGTCTCTGGGTGTGTGTGTGTATATGCTGGTAGCACGTTAACACTTAATAAAGGCAGGTATTTGGTAATTATTATAAATACATTCCGATAAATTAAATAGTTTCAATCTGGCAGAAATGAAAAGCTTGCTCAAAAAAAAAAAAATAAATAAATAAAAATGCAGCAGGCTCCTTAACTGATTTACGCATGGTTAAATACTCTCAATCATCTTTATAGATTCTTACTATTTGGTAAGACTCATCTAAAACATGTAACCCATAGCTTTGCATATAAAAAGATCTTCCTTTTGACACCATAAAACTTTGGTTGAAGGTTTTCGCACTTGTCTTGTTCTTGAGAAACCCAGACAATATAAGGGCAATAACAATCAGTAACAAACTTTGTAACAGTAATGACACTTTACTGTGTTTGTAATGGCAATGATTTTTCTGAAAATATTCAGAATTGATTTTTTAAAACACATAAGAAACAAGTGCTGAATACACACAGAGATTCAGATAAATTCCTTCCATTACCCAACATAGATTAAGACAATACAAAAGCAATCAGTTTAACAGATTCCAGTAAGGCACACAAGGATGGCTAGACAGCGTAGTAAACCTGCATCATTTCATCAGCAACGAGTCTCGCAGTCGCCGTTCTGTGTCTGACTGCTTTGGGCGTGATGGATGGCATCTGTGAGTGTGTGAAAAATGATTTCTGTGCTCTTGGGGTCGTAATAGCCACCTCTACGCAGTGAATCCATCACCGACGTGCTGCACTGGGCCAACAACAAACGCACGGCAAACTCCTTGTAATCCTTGCGCACATCCTTGAGAGCGCGAACTCCAGCCGTATCCAGAAATAACACGGCGCTACAGTCGAGGATCACTGTATGAAAAGTAACTGTGGACACTTCAGAGCATTCTTTCCTGGGTTGCTTTTCCTGCTTCTTGCGCCTGGCTCTCTCTTTCTGCGGGTCCAGACCTACGCTGCGATACAGAGATTGCTTAAACAGACTCTGGTTGGCGTAATATATAGGAGCTTCGTAGCGAAACACGGCCACCCCGGGTTGCCTGTGAAGGTTTTTATAGGAATCCAGGTCTTTGAATAGGTCACGATGTCCTGCTCGGCCCATCTCAAGTGCCCGGGCACATTGTGTACGGCCTAGCACGCAGAACGCAGACACAAGCACGCCCACCAGCAGGCCCAGCTCTGTGTTTATCAGCGCTGACGTGGCCATGGTTACCAGCCAGATAGCAGCGTCTATACGGTTCACACGCCACATTTGTGGAACATCCCGGAACTTCCGTAAGGCACCACGCAGGTTCACTACAATGATGACGGCAAGCACACATCTGAAAACAAAAGAGAGGACATGGTGAATGATGTGAAACCGGAACTCACACAAGAGCTAGCATTTCATCTTGGTCCAGGTGAGGCTACGGGGGGTAAAAACAGCAGCAAGAGGAAAATGGAAAACTCTTCCAAATCTTTAAGGTCTAGTGTAAGGGAGCAATTTACCATCCCAGTAAAGTGATGACGCTAAATGCTAGTGGGTGGTGAATCAAAACATCATTAAGTGCAAAATCTGCCGAATAGGAGGACAAGAAACTGGTGCCGATACCACGAACATTTGCGTCTAAAAAAAACTTTACGTGCTCGTCTCTCGAACCGCAAACTCTCTGGTTCAGCCTGTTCTTGCTGAGGCAATTACCATGGTGACTGGGAAGTTTGTATTCCTTAGCAGTGAACATGGGAATAATAATTAAAAAGTAAACATTTGCGGCTATAGAAAGCTACGTGACTGGGAGCACGGCCAGCAAACAGGAAAAGCCTTGTGTTTCAAACCGCCCCGCCTCCTATACTGTGACCCCATTAACCTTGGTGTACTGATGCAAGAAAAAGTGTTTACGTTTATTTGGTTTTCTGCAGATGAAGGACAACACTGCACTTCGAAGTTTACTTATTACACTTGACTCTGTTGCTTTTAACGCATTTATTTTCTCCTCTCCTGGACTGGAATTGCACTGCATTACACTATACACTTACTTCTGTAGTGAGTAGAAGAGAGGCGCGATGACGAGTAGCACCAGCAGTAGCACGAGAGCAGTAACCAGGCTTGAGAGCTGAGTGTGGCAGCCAGTCGACTCCTTCACCAGGGTCTTGGTCAGGGCAGCACTAGTTGTGAAGCAGCGGAAAAATGACGGAAAGATATTGCAGAACCCGATGGCATACATCTCTTGATTGGGATTGACCACATAGCCGTGCTTCTGAGCAAACATCTCGGACAGAGACACGGTGATGGCGAAGCCAACAATGGCTATGGAGAAGGCATCGAGCGCTATGTTGGGTATGAGATCCCAGGCTGGCAGCTGAGGGGGCATGAAACCTGTTGGAATAACACCGGATACCTCGGATCCATACCTCTCCTGGAAATTACCGAAATGGGAAGCCAGTGTGGCAATGATGACCACAAACAGCTCAAAAGGAATGGGTGCCTTGAGTTTGGATTTAAAGCGGTCGTTCAGCTCTTTCGTAGGCACTAAAACTAGCAGGCAGAGGAGGCTGGTGATGAGGTCACACATGTTGGTTTTGCCCATGTTCTCAAAGAGCTTGATCCAGGTTTTAATCAATGTGCCCCAACCTTGGGCACGAGGCAGTTTCAATCCCAGCAGGTACTTCAGCTGTGAGGTGAGGATGGTGAGAGAGGCACCAGTGGCAAAACCACTTAGGAGAGAGTCAGAAAGGAAGACGGAGACGAAGCCGACCTGGAGGAGACCCATTAACACCTGGAACAGAATGAAATGCGCAGGATTAGGAATCTTTCTTTACAGTTGGTTAGTTATGAGATTGCAGGTTTTTATACCAAATTAATATGATGACTGATATAGAAGAATAATTGCATGTTTATTATGTGAGGAATATTCGACTCGAAACTGTTTCTTGGATTTCAAAATGTTACACAATTCATGATTTCTTAAACATCATCAGGTAAAGAAATCAAACAGAACACATAACATTAAGTAACTGGGACATTGATTGTATTTGCCTAGAGAACAAGCAGGTCCATTAGGCTGTTTCTGTCTTTACTTCACAACCTGTTGTGACTCCGTGGCCTAGTGGTTAGAGCGCACGGTTTGGTGGTCAGCCTAGCTGCCTGGCAACATCCTTGCACAAATTGTTCACACACAGATGGCTCTGTCACCAAGCAGTAAAATTGGTATGTTGTGCGATACTCTAGCCCTGTACCCGCATTATTGTGGCTTAAGCCAGAGTTTAGCGCTGCCCTATGGGTCCTCATAGCCTGGGAAGGACTCTACTTACTTTGTTTAACAAACAGAGAGGAAGAGGAAGAAATAATCACCAAAGATTGATAAGCCACAGATTGATTCATTGAAGTGATCTGACCACCAAAAGACTTAATTGCATAATTGATTAAAATCACACAGCTCTGGTACAGTGTGTAACAAAAACAGTTGCTGCAATGTACGACTAGAATCAAGCTAGTCAAGCCTATGTGCAATGGTACAACACCACAGCTCAAAGGGCAGGTTTTAGACAAAAACAAACATTTTGCTGCCTTTTGGCCACAAAGCCAAACAGATTATCGTTCCTCAACAAAGATTTCGTCAGAAGATAAAAGACTACGGCTGCATAACGTCACCCTGACATACGGTAGAGCTCAGTTACTGCTCTGAAAAAGCACACATTGCTGTGTTACATCCTTGCTAATTGGATTTCTGAGTCATGGAGCTTTCTTCTGCTTGGTGAACCATCTAATACATTTATGATTTGTCCACTGGTTCCTGTATGCTGACACTCCTGCTAACATACCAACAAAAGGTTTTATAGTTCGCTGACCAGACTTTCCATTACAAGTGTTTACATAGTTGAATACTCCGTAGTGACTTGCAGCTGCACAGCCATAAATTAAACCCATAAACATCACCCGACGCTAAAGGATCCTTCTCACCCCCCTCACCGGCTTCACACAGCGCTCACACACCAATGACAGCTGCTTAAGATGTCCATTAAGACTCTTGAACAGATTTGTCCCATGGCCACTTCATTTTATTCTTAACTCCGTGACCCACTCAGCCATTTTAATAAAACAGACATCATTTATACCAATTCCACCTTCAGAAAATCAGGTTACATATTAATGGTACTCATGAATAGTTAAAATGTTTACCGCATCAAGAATGTGACTTTGATGTGTAAGGTTTTTAGGATTTGATGCATATTATACAGTTTATTCTGTATTGTATTTTTTATACCTCGTTTCGTTTACTGTGGGGTATATGTTTTATTGTTTGTTATTGTATACATTTATACTTTCATGTTACTGTATATTGAACGTTAGCTCCAGTCAACCATTCTTCAGCACTGGTCATGTCCCTTTAACAAGATGCCATGATAGGCTGACGATCAGATAAGATCCTGGATTTTTCTGTTTTCCAAAAATGCTGTTGGACTCGTTCCAAAGATGATAACCTGCCTATAATCTTAAAGAGCTTTCCTCAGTGTAGTTGACTTAATCAGTGCCATCATAGCGTAGAATGTGGCCATCACATAAAACATCATGTTCTCTTACACAGAATAACTTACCATTATACTATTTTTTACTATTGTAAGTAGGTCTCACTTCGAGTCTATTCATTTCTTATATTCATACAGAAATTAATTTGGCAAGTCTTTCTTTGGCATTTTTTCAGTAACCTGGTCAAAGCATACACCTACCTGATACACTCCTGCCGTGAAGGTCAAAGTTGCCCCTATGATGATGGCATAGCAGCTACGGTCACAGTGCGGAACTGTGTTATTCCCCAGGCTGGTGAGGTTTCCTGGCTGATCTGTGAGATAACCAGCCAACGCCAGCTCCCTGTCCACCACCTGGCCCACCAACAAGCACAGCACCCCAAAGATGCCCACCGAAATATGCCTGGATGTTCCGAGCAGAGTGTAGATAATGCTGGAGAAGAATGATGTGTAGAGCCCATAGATGGGGTCCTGGCCTGCCAGCAGCGAGTATGCAATGGATTGGGGAACCAGCAGGATGCCCACAATAAGGCCTGACATCACGTCACCTAGGATCCAGTCTTTGATTTGATATTTTGGCAGCCATTTCAAAATGGGGACGGAGTCGAGGAGCAAGGCTTTTGCTCGAGCCGGGCTGCAGACACATTGCTTTTTCAGTTTTTGACCCAGCACTTCCTTCAGGGACTTGTTCTTTCTCTCACATTCCTCTAGGATGAATGGAGTCAGAAGTTCAGTGTCAGATTCAGCTTCTACTGCAACCTGGTCCCCCTCAGCACCTGACATTGTGTAATGGCCCAGAGCTTTCCCTTTAAAGAAAAAAAATTAAACAGGTTTTAATAGCGCCTTCGCAAACAGTGACATGTCAAAATTAGAACGACAAATGAAGCTTCTGTGCATTTGAACCTGTGCGAAATGGGATGTGTGAATTGCAGAGCAAAAACTGTATCAAGACCAAGAGTTTCATCAGGGCAGGCAGGGAAAGTCAATATTTGCTAAATGGTAGTAAGCTTTATCTGACACAAATTATGCAAGATGACTTGGCAAAAATGGGAACAGGATTTTAGAGCCCCTTCAAGAGAATTGCTGCTGTCCAAACCTGCTTAGAGACAAAAGTCTAACTTTTTGGAAGGTGTGCATTCCATTACATATGTCATAAAAAGAACATCATACCAACTGTTAAACATGGTGGTGCTAGTGTGAAGGTCTGGGGCTGCTTTGCAGCTTCAGGACCTAGACAATTTGGAGACAATAACCATGCTCTACCAGAAAATCCTGAAGGAGAATGTCCAACAATCAGTTCGTGACCTCAAGCTTTGCCGGACCTTTTCCACTACCCACTTACTCCGTTGTCGTGCTCCCGGATCATCTCAGTACTGCCGGTGAGACCGACTCATCACCCCAACACACACACACGCGCTTTCAATAATCCGGACTTCGGACATTTATCTCATTCACGCACACCCACACGCATACGTATATTTGTATATATTTTGTAAATATTCGTTTTTGGTGCACCTTTGTTTGTTTTTTCACTTATTACACTTTGGGTTTATTTGGAGTTGTTGTCTCGTGTCTTTTCTTGTGCCGCCGCACTTGCGCAATACCAGAAGTAGATGCAAGAGCCCGTATTACTGTAACTTTAAAATCTGAACGTTACAAGCTCAAACACACTTAGGTTATGTATAATGCATGTGTAATATTAAAAATTGTGTAAAAAATACACCAAAAATCTGGTAATCATGTGAAAACTACACAATATATAAAATCCTGTAGAGACAGGTCAAAAGATTCAAGTAATGTTCACATAAAAAAAAAAAAATAAATAAAATAAAAAAAAAAAGCATATGAACATTGGAAAACCATTGTTGGGCTTGTTTGATGTCAAGGAGCCTGTGTCTATTTGCACATCTGGATCAATGTTTGCCATTTAGTGCATCGTGAGATGCTTTTCTGCCCACCAGTTGTAAAGAGGTGATATTTATTTACTTGGCAAACTCTTTAGTCCAAAAAAATCCTTTACAACTGAGCCACACTATAATCTAGGACTATGATGAGATACTGAGACTTGGTGTTTTTTTGACTCTGGCTCTCTGTTGATTGCAGAAATTTTATCTCTAAGCAATAAGCCGGTATTGTTCTCAATAAAGCAACGCTAACTATGAAATACCACGCAGTATAAGCATAATAGGAGTAATCACAATGTAATCAGTACTAATCACAAATTAATTACACAAGTAATCTCACACAGGGTTCTTCTAAATTCCTACAGCCCCACTCCCAACTCCCATTAAACAAACCACCCTTTGTGTAAACGATGTGGCAAACATGGAGGATTTCCATTTGCATATTTTTTTTTTTTTTAGCTTTTCTCTCACACAGATGGAGAGAATTCGTATGTTCTTGTTCTGCAAGATTCGGTCTCTGAGTCTGATCTAAACTTTCATTACATCATCACAAAACAATAGCGGTAACCAGGGTGCCCATATCAGAAACATATTCTAGGCACAAATTTCTGCACTGTATTGTATCACAACTTCTGGAGCGGAGTTACAAGTAGGATTACTGGAATAACAGCTCACCAACTATATGGGTGTTCAAGTCAAACCGGGACTTTTAATTGCCCAGAAAAACAGAACACAATGATGAGAGTAAATACTCCCTTTTCTATATTGCTACTAATGCACTTATCCCAGTGTTTCACTAGTGCTTGGATACCACCGGGGTATTTTTTTCCTCTCAGTACACCAGAGATGATCAGACTGCCTGCTTCACATCTGAAACACTGGCGTCTTAGGAACTCTTTTAATGGCCCAAGCATGTGGAAATCACTTGGAGTGGGGTGAGGTCAGGACTATAGGGGGGATGCAGCAACAACTTCATGCAATTTGCAAGTTGTGTTTGCATTTACAGTACAGTTCCCACAGATGGATTTGTTCCTTTCACAAGCTGGCGATAAGTTATCCGTCGATTTTCAAAGATCAGACATTCATACTTCAGCGTCTGACTGCAAGTGTCTCATGACCGTTCTGTGCTTGAAGTCTTCTTTAAAAGTCATTTGTTTTTAATCTTTCATTAATCAGAAACTTCATCACAAGTCCTGGTTTGACTTTATCGCCCCTCGAATAATACAACATATCAATTATTTGTCAAGAGAACATTGTTAAGAGCTTATATAGACCCCTGACAGAAGGTTATGGTATTCTGTACATTCTGTATGCTGGTTGTAGTTACCTTTCAGTGCTACCAGATGTGCCAGCAAAGGCACTTTCTTGCATTTTGAGTTCGGATTTGTTAAATTCTAATCAGCCAAATTCAAAAATGAAATTAATATCCACTGTCTGACTGAAACAATAGGATGTTAAGTTCGTTTTGCTTGCGTTGTCATTTTTCTGTATGGAATCGGATTCAATGTCTAAGGTTTTTCTTTAATCAATCAATCAATGAAAAGCCAAAACCAAGGTTACATATTAGGGAATAGAACAGAATAGTTACAGTACTAGAATTAATAACCCATTATTAGTATCCACCACATTATTACTAATATCCATGTATTGTGTAATACAGAACAAGTCTTTCTTGCTCCTATTATATATTGAAAGTTATGCATCTCTTGTATAAGTAAAATTAGGTCACAATACAATTTACCCTCTAGATACAGATCAGAACAGAACATTATGTACAACATAATTAAATCTTAAACCTTTATAGGACTGAGTGAATAATATAATAACTGAACAAATACATTAATTAAAATGAAAACAAAGAACCCTCAGCAGCAGTAACCATTATTAAATAAGCACAAGAGGCACGAAGACAGTGCAGTATGTCAAAATAAATAAATAAAAACTTTAAGTTTACTCTTAAAATGCATTACATTGCCTCTTGCCAACTCTGTGCATTATTAGTTTTAGTCTAAACATCCTGAACTGACAGGAGACATGGT
The DNA here is from genome assembly GCA_030522415.1 of Channallabes apus. Lineage (NCBI taxonomy): Eukaryota > Metazoa > Chordata > Actinopteri > Siluriformes > Clariidae > Channallabes > Channallabes apus. Next base: position 31,952,007 of record CM060113.1, read on the forward strand.
TAAGCAACTAACAGCAAGAACGACATTTAAGTTGAAAAAATGAAAAAAAAAACAAAAAAACATCTTGTTTCTTCGGGGCATTAACTTTAAAAAAGTGTTTTTGTTACATCTACGCGTCTTTTAAAAAGTGCCACGCCAGCAGCTTATGAATGGGCCATTGAAGAAAACTTTTGCAACGTGTTCAGGTCTAACACCGAGCAACTCAAACCCGGCACAAACAGCAGCTTTCATCTGCGACTTACCTCGTCCAGTTCACACACTCACTCATATCTTATCGTGTCGACCGGATGACGCGCTTCATCTCTCCACACTCAGACACACTTCTCTCTAAACAGAGCAGCGACAAAAGTTCACCGACCAGATCTGAAGCCAAGACGGAACACCGCTGTCACGTGGTTCACTTCAAAACGACGGCGTGTCACGTGAACACAAGAAAGAACCCGGATGTTACGTAGCGCGTGCTGACACTTTGAAAGGGTACGCTAAATGTTAGCAAGCGTGTTGTAAAACATATAATCCAAGTAAAGAGACGATGATGATTAATAATTAATAATATGATAATTGCAATATTCATTGTCAATAAAATATGTGATACAATATTACATGTAAAAATACAATATTACATACATATATTAGATTACTGTGCAATATCTACAAATGTCCTTGGGTCATATTTTTGATACTTACTGTTTTAGGACTTTTTTGTTGTTGTTATTTATTACTTTTCCTTTAGATAGCAATTGTAACCAAGAATAAGCAATTTCCCTCTGGGATTAATAAAGTTCTTTGAATCTTGAATGAAGAATGTCGTGATGATTGTTGGTGTTACTACTTTTACTACTACTACAATTATTAATATAATAATAATAATAAATAATTGCTGTTTTTGCTGTTGTTACTGAATCCTCCTCCTCTTTATCAACATAATTATAATTATTGTATTTGTTGTTGTTGTTGTTGTTATTATTATTCATCCATTAATTTATTCATCTTCTATACAACTGATCCTGTACAGGGTTGCAGGAAGCCTGAAGTCTATCCCAGGGTGCCAATCCATCGCATGGCATGCAGGAACACGCCACACCCTCACACAATAGGGGCACTTTGGGACACCAGTTAGCCTAATCTGCATGTGTTTGGACTGTGTGAGAAAACTGTAGTACCTGGTGGAAACCCACCAAGCACATGAAGAACATACTAAACAAATGCACCCAAATCCATGCACACAGACCCAAGGTAGGAATCGAACCATCAACCTGGAGGTGCGAGGCCACAGTGCTAACCACTAAGCAACCATTATTATTACTATTTTATCCATCCATCTAGGAACCTTTGTAGTCCAACTAGGGGCTGTGGAGGCCAATTGATTAGCATTGTATTTATTCCCATTTTACGACCGTGGTAGGACCTCCGGTCAGCATCGACACATTCATTCACACACTAGGGGCAATTTGGAAACTTCAAATAACCTAATCTGCATGTCTTTGGACTATGGGAGGAAACAGGACTAAAGGAAAGCCATCAAGCATGGGGAGAACATACACATGCAATCGAACCCGAACCCTGGATGTGCAAGGCATCAGTGCTAACCACTAATGTCACAGACATATAGGCAGACAGTTTCAAGTTTTATTTTGTATTATGTCTCAACAGACTGTACTGTATGTGGCATATGATGTCATGTAAAAGCGTGAAGATAAAAAAAATATATTTAGACAGATCTCACACATATACAGTATTCAAATATGCAGGATGGCCATCTCCACTGAGTGCATTAAAGATTCTGACACTTATACATCAAACTATAACAACCATATGTTGGTCTACCTTAAACTGTTACCACAAAGATAACCACACAGAGTTGTTTTTCTGTGCTGTAGCATTACAACTTCCTTTCAATACAACCAATAAGTGCAAACATGATCGTGCCCAAGTATGCCACTAACCCTGTGCACGAAGTGAGGTCCATGAAGACATGCTTTGCCAAGGTTAGGAGCAGATGACCTCAAGAGTCCTAATCTCAACTCCACTGAACACCTCTGAGAGAGTCCACCCCAGGCCTCCTACTCTGACATCAGTACCTGAACTCATTAATGCTCTTGTAGCTGAATGGGCAATTCAATGGACAACACAGTTATGCTACTTAATCTAGTGGAAAGTCTTGCCAGGAATTATTTTTTCTTTTATGTAGAATAGGATGTTTACAAAGGTAACAAAGTTTTGGCCATATAATGTATATGAATTCTGACCATGTACTATAAGTAATCCGAATTATAATTGCATGCAAGATTAGGGACATGCATGCCTCCTTAAAACCATCCACATAATCCCAATTAGTTCTGCCCACATCTTCAGTGTAGAGGACAGCACGCCCAACTGGAGTGTGTGAAGTTAGAATCCTGCAGAAAACACTTAAAGGACATTAGTATATTCTTTTATATTTTTACAGCTAAGGCAGCTATATGGCTGTAGTAGACCAGGATGTGGCTGAAAAGTTTCTGGACAGTAATCCTGCTTTTGCCAAGCAATACTACGATTCCCACTTTAGGGCCCAGGTTGTGTCGAACCTTCTGTCCACCTCCAAGAAGACTTCAGTGGACATCAGCCAGTACCATGACCTGAGCTCTGTGGAGGAGAGTGAGGTTGTGTTTGACATGGTGCGGGACCTGCAGGACCATCTGCAGATGGAGAGGGCTCTATTCAACCTCATGCGCCATCTGAGTTTCATTATGCGTGCAGACCGCATGAGCTTGTTCATGTACCGGCAAAGGAATGGCACGGCCGAGCTAGCCACCCGACTCTTCAATGTCCACAAAGATGCCACAATGGAGGAGTGTCTGGTCCCTCCAGACAGTGAGATTGTGTATCCACTGGACATGGGTATTGTGGGTCATGTTGCCACTGTGAAGAAGACAGTTAATGTACCTAATGTAACACAGGTAAGCTGATGTCTAGGGCTGATGATAAGATGACTGAACATGTGTTATAATCTTAAAATATTTGTTTGCCCATTTATTGTTATATTCAAGATGAGAACTGATTAAAACGCAACAATGGAATATCATAAGTCATATTTGTTTTTACCGTAAGTCATTAACAAAGATCTAGATGACTGAAAACCTACCAGGCTATTATACTTTATTTATAAAATATGAATATTTAAAATTTTCTAGTTAACTGTAAGGTCATGTATTTCATAATGCAGATAGAATCTGACCTGCTTGCTTCTGAAAGCAATATTTTTACCAGTAGAGGGCAGTATAAGTTTAAATTTAATGGTAAATATAATAAAAGAAAAAAAAGTCTTAATAAAATTAAAAGACTTACTTACAGTTTTCTACATTATAAATCAAATAAGAGCAAAACACATTTCAGTGCAATTGTTTATCTTTTCCTGGTAGGTTTGCCAGCGTATATTGCAGAATATTACAATATTACCGTATAACTGTTCTCTATTTACAGTATGTGATTTAAAACAACTGTAACACATTCAATGCTCTCTAATAATCAGTTTATATTAGTATCTTAACACATTTTTTTGTAGGAATATTTCAAATATAATGTTTTGTTATAGCACTTGGATGCAATAGATTACTATAATCCTTAATCCAGAATAATGGCACATTCTCAGATGTCCATGACACTGGTCTGAAGTGAAAACCATGAAATCCTGTCTTCTAGGAATCAGTTCACTTTCTTTCTCTTTTAGCATAAAACGTGCTATTCATCCTGCAAACAGTCTTTCTCTGTAGAACCACGACCTCTCCGGAGCAGATAATCATTTGTAATAAATTGCCTGCCTTTATCTTCGTCAATGAAAATGTGACTGAATTACTAAGTGTATGGAATGCAGCAGAGGCACTACCTCTCTGCTTTAGCTCATCTTCCATCTAAATGACTAGCTGTAAATATCACAATATATTCAACAACTCTAACAATATGCAGAGAATAAATTCTCTTTGATTATATTGTCTGATTGCTCTTTTGGTGAATTATTTGCTCCACAAAGTGCAGAATGGAGTTAGTGCATTGGGTCTGTTTCTTTCCACTGACTACAGAGGGCCACAGGGAATAAAGCTCTTTAATCTTGCTTGAATTAGAGCGACCCTGGATTAGATTTAAAGGTCAGTGCATAAAACCATGTTCTCTAAGTCAGCAGAATTACCTGCACCTTTTGTTTTTTAGCTAAATGCTGTAAAATGTCCATAAACTACATATTAAGGAAAATATAATAGCACTGGGTGAAGAATGATGCTTTAATGATTATTCACAATATAAACTGCATATACAGTGATGTGAAAAACTATTTGCCCCCTTCCTGATTTCTTATTCTTTTGCATGTTTGTCACACTTAAATGTTTCTGATCATCAAAAACCGTTAACTATTAGTCAAAGATAACATAATTGAACACAAAATGCAGTTTTTAAATGAAGGTTTACGTTATTAAGGGAGAAAAAAAACTCCAAATCTACATGGCCCTGTGTGAAAAAGTGATTGCCCCCCTTGTTAAAAAATAACTTAAATGTGGTTTATCACACCTGAGTTCAATTTCTGTAGTCACCCCCAGGCCTGATTACTGCCACACCTATTTCAATCAAGAAATCACTTAAATAGGAGCTACCTGACACAGAGAAGTAGACCAAAAGCACCTCAAAAGCTAGACATCATGCCAAGATCCAAAGAAATTCAGGAACAAATGAGAACAAAAGTAATTGAGATCTATCAGGCTGGTAAAGGTTATAAAGCCATTTCTAAAGCTTTGGGACTCCAGTGAACCACAGTGAGAGCCATTATCCACAAATGGCAAAAACATGGAACAGTGGTGAACCTTCCCAGGAGTGGCCGACCGACCGAAATTACCCCAAGATCGCAGAGACAGCTCATCCGAGAGGCCACAAAAGACCCCAGGACAACATCTAAAGAACTGCAGGCCTCACTTGCCTCAATTAAGGTCAGTGTTCACGACTCCACCAAAAGATAGAGACTGGGCAAAAACGGCCTGCATGGCAGATTTCCAAGGCGCAAACCACTTTTAAGCAAAAAGAACATTAAGGCTCGTCTCAATTTTGCTAAAAAACATCTCAATGATTGCCAAGACTTTTGGGAAAATACCTTGTGGACCGACGAGACAAAAGTTGAACTTTTTGGAAGGTGCGTGGGACACTTACCTTACATGACACGGGACGTTACATCTGGCGTAAAAGTAACACAGCATTTCAGAAAAAGAACATCATACCAACAGTAAAATATGGTGGTGGTAGTGTGATGGTCTGGGCTTGTTTTGCTGCTTCAGGACCTGGAAGGCTTGCTGTGATAGATGGAACCATGAATTCTACTGTCTACCAAAAAATCTTGAAGGAGAATGTCCGGCCATCTGTTCGTCAACTCAAGCTGAAGCGATCTTGGGTGCTGCAGCAGGACAATGACCCAAAACACACCAGCAAGTCCACCTCTGAATGGCTGAAGAAAAACAAAATGAAGACTTTGGAGTGGCCTAGTCAAAGTCCTGACCTGAATCCTATTGAGATGTTGTGGCATGACCTTAAAAAGGCGGTTCATGCTAGAAAACCCTCAAATAAAGCTGAATTTCAACAATTCTGCAAAGATGAGTGGGCCAAAATTCCTCCAGAGCGCTGTAAAAGACTCGTTGCAAGTTATCGCAAACGCTTGATTGCAGTTATTGCTGCTAAGGGTGACCCAACCAGTTATTAGGTTCAGGGGGCAATTACTTTTTCACACAGGGCCATGTAGGTTTGGATTTTTTTTTCTCCCTAAATAATAAAACCCCTCATTTAAAAACTGCATTTTGTGTTTACTTGTGTTATCTTTGACTAATAGTTAAATGTGTTTGATGATCAGAAACATTTTGTGTGACAAACATGCAAAAGAATAAGATATCAGGAGGGGGGCAAATAGTTTTTCACACCACTGTACATTACATAAAACATATGGTTCCTCGTTTAGTGTCCCAACTTCAGTGACTTTGTGGACACACTGACCGAGTATGAGACTAAGAACGTCCTGGCGACTCCCATCATGAACGGGAAGGACATGGTGGCCGTCATGATGGCGGTGAACAAGATCGGTGGTTCCTGTTTCACCGCACAGGATGAAGAGGTGTCTGTCGTTCCAGTCCTTTCATTCTCTCTTTCTAATTTATCACTTAGATAGTGATTTCCAAATGGCATAAAACTTGAGGTGTAGAAATATACAGAAATGTATATACCTTATTTTTATGCTTATTTTCTTTTCTTTTGAGTTTTATTGTGATTCCTAGTGTAACGCCTGCCTTTACATTAAACCTGATTCCTTTTTTTCCCAGGCACTTAACAAATATTTAAACTTCGCCAATCTTGTTCTTCGTGTTTTTCACCTGAGCTACTTGCACAACTGTGAAACCAGAAGAGGACAGGTGAGACGATTAGTAATATTTTGTTGTTTTAGCTAGTACAACAACACAGTGGTTTATTAATGGTTTCCATCTACATCTACTGTACCTTCCAGGTTTTGCTCTGGTCTGCCAGCAAAGTGTTTGAAGAGCTGACGGATATTGAGAGGCAGTTCCACAAAGCCCTGTATACAGTGCGAGCCTTTCTCAACTGTGACCGCTACTCTGTGGGCCTTCTGGATATGACCAAGATAAAAGTGATTTAACTGATCACTGCAGTAATGCAATAACATCTATATATAAAACATGTTACAAAATCCTGATTATAAAATATGTAAACACTTGCTGTAAAAATAGAAAACTAACCCAGTATACAGTACAGTCCTTTACACATGTAATTCTTTGTAATACTTAACTGTAAGGTCGATAAATAAGTATTTATTAACACTTTATTAACCCAACATTTAACATTTATCATCTAAAAACTACATTTATCATGATGATCCCTTGGTAGATAATTAGTAAACAAAGTAAAGTATTTTTTTTAAACATTCTCTTAATTGAGTTTTTTACATTGGCACAACATTTCAATACACCTCTCATAGATTGTATTTATCTCAAATGGTCCAGAAGAAAATGAAAAACAGACAATTAAAGAAGAAAGAAGAAAATAAGAGGGGAAAGTTAAACTAAAATAAACTGAAGAAGTAACAAATAAATAAATAAATAAGTATTTTTTAACAGACATGGCGGCATGGTGACTTAGGGCACTGTCTCTCTCTGGCCTCACACCTCCACGGTCGAGGGTTCAACCCATTACTAACTACTTGGTTAAAGCATCTTTGGCAGCATCTACACCCACAAATTTTACAAGCTTCCACACCTTTCTTTTGGACGTTTCTTCCATTCTTCTTGGTGGAGTTCAAGTGGGTTGAATGGACACGGTCATTTTCAGATCTCTCCTGAAATGCTCTTTTGGATTAAGGTCCAGACTCTGGCTGGACCACTCCTAGACTCACACAGAGTTGTTCTAAAGCCACTCCTGTGTTTTCTTGGGAGTACAGTATGCTTCTGGTCAGTATCTTGTACATTACAGTGAAATGTACATCATTGGCCCAGCCTGAGACCCTGAGCACTCTGGAGAAGGTTTTTACTCAGCAGAGCTCTTCACTTTTCTGCATTCATTTTTCCATCTGTACCAACTAGTCTTCCAGTTCAAGTTGCATAAAAACACATTGTATAACTGTTGGGATAATTTTTAATGAAGTAATGAACAGTCCTTAAGTTCCTGATTCCAAATGGTTCAACCTTTGTGTCAGACCAGAGAATTTTGTTTCTCATAGTTTGAGAGTCTTTCTGTTTTTTTTTTTTTTTTTTTTTTACATACTCTCTTACATGTACTCTCTGCAGGTTGTCATGTCTTTTAGTGAGGAATGACTTTGGTCTGGCCACTCTACCAAAGAGGCCTGATTGGTGGAATTCTGCAGTGATGGTTGTCCTTCTATAAGGCTCTCCCATCTATCTCCACAAGGGAGCTCAGGATCTCATTTACAGTATAGTGACCCTTGGATTCTTGGTTGCCTGTCTGAACAAGGCACTTTGTCCTTGATCACTCAGGAGCTTTGTCTCTGATTACTCAGACTGTTGGTTGTTTCAAATCTCCTCCACTTGATTATGATGGAGGCACTTTCACTGCTGCAAAATTTTTCTTGCATCCATCCCCAGATCTGTGTCTTGACACAATCCTGTCTTGCAGGTCTGCAAATAATTCTCTGGACCTCATGGCTCTGTTTTCACCCTGACATACACCTTCTACTGAGATCTTATACCGACAGGGTGTGCCTTGTTTCAATATGAATTCAATAAGGCACTGGTAGACTGGAAGCAGGTCAAGGACCAGTGATAGGGGTAGCATGCAACAGAGCTCAATTGCAAGTGTTATAAGGGTTTGACTACTTCTGTAGATAGGATATCTACCTGTTTTTATTTTGTCATTGTGGAGTGTTATGTGTAGAATGATAAGTAAAAAAAAAATTAAATCCATTTCAAGATTAGTGCGAAATATAACAAAATGTTTTATCTTTTATAGAAAAAAAAACCTTCACCCATCAGAGAGGGCTAACATGAATATACACATCTCTTATTATGTTTTTAGGAATTCTTTGACCTTTGGCCAGTTTTAATGGGTGAGGTGCCTCCTTATACAGGCCCAAAGACCCCCGATGGCAGAGTGAGTACCATAGAATATACTGTACAGTAGCTTTAAACAACCTTTACAGTACTTCCTTATGTATGTACACCTGTATGTGTTTGGGAGAAACTCATGATATTACTTTCCCTCTCAGGAAATCATCTTCTACAAGGTGATTGATTATATATTACATGGAAAGGAGGACATTAAAGTAATACCGTAAGTCACCCCACTTTTATCAGTTCTGATCTCAGAAATATAATTACTAGGATTTATTTATAGCCTTGGGCTGACACCAATTATGACTGTCATAGAGGGACACTGCTTTTATTAAAATGTAGACGACTAAAGTATAACACTATAAAGGCAGCACTAATTTAGGAAGCAGGTCAGAAGAAACATATAATACAATCAATAACATAAACATTCTGTATTTGTAAATGGAGCCATGGAATAGCTAGAAGATTAGAGAATATCACAAATGAAATTTCTCCTTCCTGTTTGTTATATATATATATATATATATATATATTCCAGTGTACTCATTTCAATCCTAATGACAAAATTGGGCATCTGTCTAATTCCCATCTACTCCCTATTAACTATTTCTCTTCAAACAAAAGAATGGACCCATCTATCTATTTATCAAAATCACACCTCGCTCTGCAATTACTTAAAATCATGGACAACATTCACAAATGGAGTCTTTATGCACATTTTCTTTTGATAAACAACCGGCAGAGCTGAGCTCTGGTACCATAATTTGTCGTATATGTAAATAACTGGTGCTGGATAATGATGATTGTAATGATTATCTAGTACAGTTTCACACTACAGTATGTTGTAGAGAGTTGTAGGTTTTTCACATAATCCGATGTGAAAAACCTACAACTCTCTACAACATACTGTATATATACAGTATATACTCACCTAAAGGATTATTAGGAACACCTGTTCAATTTTTCATTAATGCAATTATCTAATCAACCAATCACATGGCAGTTGCTTCAATGCATTTAGGGGTGTGGTCCTGGTCAAGACAATCTCCTGAACTCCAAACTGAATGTCAGAATGGGAAAGAAAGGTGATTTAAGCAATTTTGAGCGTGGCATGGTTGTTGATGCCAGACGGGCCGGTCTGAGTATTTCACAATCTGCTCAGTTACTGGGATTTTCACGCACAACCATTTCTAGGGTTTACAAAGAATGGTGTGAAAAGAGAAAAACATCCAGTATGCGGCCGTCCTGTGGGCGAAAATGCCTTGTTGATGCTCGAGGTCAGAGGAGAATGGGGCGACTGATTAAAGCTGATAGAAGAGCAACTTTGACTGAAATAACCGCTCGTTACAACCGAGGTATGCAGCAAAGCATTTGTGAAGCCACAATTCGCACAACCTTGAGGCGGATGGGCTACAACAGCAGAAGACTCCACCAGGTACCACTCATCTACACTGCAAATAGGAAAAAGAGGCTACAATTTGCACGAGCTCACCAAAATTGGTCAGTTGAAGACTGGAAAAATGTTGCCTGGTCTGATGAGTCTCGATTTCTGTTGAGACATGCAAATGGTAGAGTCAGAATTCGGCGTAAACAGGATGAGAACATGGATCCATCATGCCTTGTTACCACTGTGCAGGCTGCTGGTGGTGGTGTAATGGTGTGGGGGATGTTTTCTTCGCACACTTTAGGCCCCTTAGTGCCAATTGGGCATCGTTTAAATGCCACGGCCTACCTGAGCAATGTTTCTGACCATGTCCATCCCTTTATGACCACCATGTACCCATCCTCTGATGGCTACTTCCAGCAGGATAATGCACCATGTCCAGAGGTGGAAAGTAACGGATTACATTTACTCGCGTTACTGTAATTGAGTAGCTTTTTTGTGTATTTCTACTTTTTAAAGTAGTTTTAAAAATCTGTAATTTTACTTTTACTTAAGTACGTTTTGTTTGAAGTATTGTAATTCGCTACATTTTAAATCATATTCGCTACTGAGTAAAAAATAAATGAATGAAAATGCTAAAACAATAAAAATATTATGCTTTATAAATGCTCCGTTGCGCTCGCGTGTGTGTATCATGTCCTGGTCGCGCGCCGCTCCAGACTCCACTCCAGGTTTTCTGACATCGGCATCTATCTGACTTTCCACACGGTCGCTTCCGCCCTGAGTGACGTCATCGACTAGCGCGACTGGAGAGAGACGCGCGAAAGATGAAAGAGGTTGTGATTTTGGCGTTTTGACATTTGGTTGTGTATTCTGGTTTGACTTTTTGCCTCCAATTGACTTTGATTATTGCTTTGTCCCTTTGGTTTGGTTGGTCTTTGTATATATTTATAGATAATTTCACTGTGTCTGTGCACTCACTAGTAGCAGGGGCGTGGCTGCCATTTATTTTTGGAAGAGGGAATTTATTTGGGAATTTATTGGGAATATATTTACCTTATATATATTATGTATATATAATTTTATCAAAGCAGTCCCACAGCTTAATCATAGCTAAAACAATCCAATGAAATATTAGACTGTGAGACTTTTTTGAGCCAGATATTTTATATAGTTTAGCTTAGGTTTATATTTTATATAGTTGATATAGGTTTAGGGAGTCCGGGAAGGTACCTGTACTTTTGTTTGTGTTTTTTTTTTTTTTTTGCAGGTAATCTAGCTACTAAATATAAATACCATTTTGTTTATTATTTTGGCCTGGGTCCATCCTGAATCTGATCCTCCTCCTGTTGTGTGTGTGTTTGTACAGTATATACAAACCTCATTTTTTCATCAGTTAATGATTGGATCTAGTTCTTTCTGCCATATACCACCATTTCCATACAGTTTAAAATAGAACCCTGAACCATTCTTTTGCTGTATGGCCCTAGACTGGGACGTAACACCATATTTAAGTGACCACTTTGATTTTCAAGCACAAGAAAGACAACAGCTTTATTACGCAAAAGTGTTCCTTCAGTTAAAAAACAACTAGTTTGAGATTTATATCTGCTCATCTTTTTTGAACTACGCTAGAATGCCTCACCCCACCCCCGCTGTTAAAAAAATAAAAATAAAAAAGTAACTCGGTAACTTTTACTCTGAGTAAATTTTTTAATGAGCTACTTTTTACTTTTACTTGAGTAGATTTTTATAATGGTAACTTTACTTGTACTTAAGTAAAATTTCACTGAAGTAACAGTACTTGTACTTGAGTACAAAATTTTATTACTCTTTCCACCTCTGACCATGTCACAAAGCTCGAATCATTTCAAATTGGTTTCTTGAACATGACAATGAGTTCACTGTACTAAAATGGCCCCCACAGTCACCAGATCTCAACCCAATAGAGCATCTTTGGGATGTGGTGGAACGGGGGCTTTGTGCCCTGGATGTGCATCCCACAAATCTACTGCAAGATGCTATCCTATCAACATTTCTAAAGAAATCAATGGCACGTAGAATTAAGGCAGTTCTGAAGGTGAAAGGGGGTCAACCATCGTCAATGGTGTCAAAAGTATTCACATTTATTACTTGAGTAGAAGTATAGATACTGTACTAGGGTGTAAAAAGACTTCTTTAGAAGTTGAAGTATCAACTCAAGCTTTTTACTCAAGTAAAAGTGTAAAAGTACTGGTTTCAAAACTACTTAAAGTATAAAAGTAGAAGTAACGTAAGGGGGTGAAAAGCATTAAGGATAAAAGCTTAGGCTGTGCCACGGGCCTATATACTGCATTAAAGAAAAATGTGTTGTTTTTTTAACGGCCATAGTGATTTGGGATACTGTATATGGCAGTTGAAAAAGAATGCATTTTAGTACAATGCAAATACATTAAAGAACCATATATGTGTACTTAACATGTTTCATGGAGTAGAAGATATGATAACTAGTTGCCTATAAGTATTTTAATGGTGCAAAAAGTCCAATTTCAGAGGCATATCATCAGTAACGTTTATTGGAATGTAAATGTACATCCAAGCTTAGCTGCAGGAATCTGTGAGGGCAACATACAAGAAAATTAGTGTACCCTGGGCAGGCTTAGTAACAATTACCCTTCTATGGTTGTCTACAATAAACAGTAGTGCTGTCAGAACTATATATATATATATATATATATATATATATATATATATATATATATATATATATATATATAAAATTCCTGTTACCTTCCTCGCTGGTGCTTGGTTGTGACATTTTGCTCGAATCTTGAGTCTCTATCACGGACATCTTCGTCTATTTATCACAACCTTATCAACCGAAAATGCTATTTTATTCAAACGTCCTTGCTGCAGTGTGTGACGTGACATCATGTGCAGGTGCGATGAATCGCGTACCAACCAATAGGGTGTCAGAATGGTATGTTTATACTTCTCATTCAACCACAATCAAATTCACTACATCCGGATGGCGTGATTTTTTATAATTTTTTTAAATGACATGCTGAAATAAAATAGGAGTAACGAGGCTATTTTTAAAATTTAAGGAGTAGAAAGTACAGATAATTGCGTGAAAATGTAAGGAGTAGAAGTAAAAAGTAGGCTGAAAAATAATTACTCCAGTAAAGTATAGATACCCAAAATTTCTACTTACTGTAAGTAAGGTAACGAAGTATTTGTACTTCGTTACTTGACACCTCTGAACACCGTATTAGTATGGTGTTCCTAATAATCCTTTATAATCCTTTAGGTGAGTATATACTGTGTGTGTGTGTATATATATATACACAGGTCTTTCTCAAAAAAAATTGCATATTGTGATAAAGTTCATTATTTTCTGTAATGTATTGATAAACATTAGACTTTCATATATTTTAGATTCATTACACATAACTGAAGTAGTTCAAGCCTTTTATTGTTTTAATATTGATGATTGTGGAATACAGCTCATGAAATGAAAATTAAATCTTCATCTCCATAAAGCTTTTCAGCAGGTGGAAGCATGAAGTGCTCCAAAATCTCCTGATAGCTAGCTGCATTGACCCTGCTCTTGATAAAACACAGTGGACCAACACCAGCAGCTGACATGGCACCCCAGACCATCACTGACTGTGGGTACTTGACACTGGACTTCAGGCATTTTGGCATTTCCCTCTCCCCAGTCTTCCTCCAGACTCTGGCACCTTGATTTCCGAATGACATGCAAAATTTGCAACCTGTAGCCCATTTCCTGCACACGCCTGTACACGGTGGCTCTGGATGTTTCTACTCCAGACTCAGTCCACTGCTTCCGCAGGTCCCCCAAGGTCTGGAATCGGTCCTTCTCCACAATCTTCCTCAGGGCCCGGTCACCTCTTCTCGTTGTGCAGCGTTTTCTGCCACATTTTTTCCTTCCCACAGACTTCCCACTGAGGTGCCTTGATACAGCACTCTGGGAACAGCCTATTCGTTCAGAAATTTCTTTCTGTGTCTTACCCTCTTGCTTGAGGGTGTCAATGATGTCCTTCTGGACAGCAGTCAGGTCGGCAGTCTTACCCATGATTGCGGTTTTGAGTAATGAACCAGGCTGGGAGTTTTTAAAAGCCTCAGGAATCTTTTGCAGGTGTTTAGAGTTAATTAGTTGATTCAGATGATTAGGTTAATAGCTTGTTTAGAGAACCTTTTCATGATATGCAAATTTTTTTAGATTTTCATCGGTTTTCATGAGCTGTATGCCACAATCATCAATATTAAAACAATAAAAGGCTTGAACTACTTTGTGTTGTGTGTAATGAATCTAAAATATATGAAAGTCTAATGTTTATCAGTACATTACAGAAAATAATGAACTTTATCACAATATGCTAATTTTTTGAGAAGGACCTATATATATGTCTGCCTGTCTAGTCCAATCGCAATGGTCCAAAAGCCAATGCAAAAAAATTGTCAATGCTAGGCATGATAAGTAAAAAACACCAGTTGTTTGTGTGGTGCAGCCCATGGATGATCAACCAGGCCTCTAAACGCCCCACATCCCAATCCAATCAAGCATCCATGGGCTGCACCAGGCAAACAATTCTGATCCAGAGACCCATTCACCAGAGGTGCAATCCACAGTGCCCAAAGAATCTGCCACAATTTCCCAGACCCCACAGTACACCCCCAAAGGTTTTGTGGACTCATGCCCCAAGGAGCCAGGGCTGCCCAAGTGGCTTAGTGGGGAACGCACAGCATACTGGGCATAATGTTTCACTTTGTAATGTTAGAGCTGATCGGTTATATGCAACTACTAAAAGATATACTGTACATAATGAACACTGTCATATGTTTTGCAATTGTGCAACTGTATTTGCTCTATCATGTAGGAATCCCCCTGCTGATCACTGGGCCCTGGTCAGTGGACTGCCCACCTATGTGGCTGAAAATGGTCTGGTAATAGTCCTCTGCCTATGCATATGAGTATAGAAGCATACAAGAATTATCCATTTACAGTACACAATGAATGGGTTGAACATTTATACTGGTGAATCTTGGGATCCTGATGGTCTCTGTCTTTCCTCCAGATCTGTAACATCATGAACGCTGCCCAGGATGACTTTTTCAACTTCCAAGTATGCTCAGTGAATTTATTATTTCTCCTGTTTTTTTCTTCTTCTTCTTTTTTTTCCCCACTGGATGAACTATGCTAATTGAAATGTAAACTGAATCTAAACTCTGTTGCTGTTGTTATTTTAAGAAAGAGCCTTTGGATGACTCAGGCTGGACTGTAAAGAATGTCTTGTCTCTACCCATCGTGAACAAGAAAGAGGAAATAGTTGGCGTGGCGACATTCTATAACAGGAAAGATGGAAAGCCGTTCGATGAGATGGACGAAACGCTAATGGAGGTATTTGAGCATTTAGTCTGAGTCATTGTTGTATTTTTATGCAGCAGTCTCAGTATTATTGATTTATGAACTATTCATCCAGAGACTGAAGACAAATTATGCCTGTTTTTTTTTTTTTTTGAGTCAGTGTGTTCTCATTGACTGATCTTTATTACTATGGAAATAAACTGCTTGAATTCCAGTCCAGTTTATTTTAATAAGTTCCAGTTCTTGTTCTGTTCTATATCAGTCCTTAACTCAGTTCCTGGGCTGGTCAGTGCTCAACACAGACACTTATGATAAGATGAACAAGCTAGAGAATCGCAAAGACATCTTTCAGGACATGGTGCTTTACCATGTCAAGTGCAGAAAGGATGAAATCCAGAACATCTTGGTGAGTTTCTTTATCATAACAGCTTCAGTTAACAGTAAAAAAAAATATCCTGATATAAATAACACATAACCTAGATTATTTAAACAACCATTCAAATGTTAAACAATAAAATTATTATAATATAGAACCTCTAGTAACCTGCAAAGAGACCATCATCTTCCCTGTGATATTGTTAAAAGATTATTATTATTATTATTATTATTATTATTATTATTATTATTATTATTAATAATAATAATAATAATAATAATAATAATAATAATAGTGTCTTTTTTTTTCTTTTTTTTGCTAGAATACACGTGAGGTGTATGGAAAAGAACCAGATGAATGTGAGGAAGATGAACTGGAAGAAATTCTGGTAACAAAAAAGTGACACAAATCAAAGGCAATATTTAAATATGATTCATTAGCTTTAAATTTTATGTATTGTATTTTATTTGTACTGTCCTATAGGCAGACACTCTAATAGACTCAGAAAAATCTGAGATCTATGAGTTTCATTTCTGTGACTTTGAGTTTTCTGAGCTGGACCTGGTTAAATGTGGTATTTCAATGTACTATGAGCTGGGAGTGGTGGACAAGTTCCATATACCTCGTGAGGTGAGTAAGAGCTAACAGTGAGGTAAACTTATATTATTACAATCTGAGGGTTCGAGAAAACACAGCTGCTTTCAGTGGAGCAAACAATGTCTTAGATTCTTTGCTAGTCAATTTATTAGCTCTTTTTTATTTCCAGATTGGGACTGTTAGTGCTCTCTTCCAAGTGTTTTATCAGTAGTGGTAAAAGATGCAGTGAGTAGCTTGGGAGATAGAACTTGTTAGTTCTCACACGTCCAGGCTGGTAGAAAAGTTTTAGCTAGTGTGTGGGAATAAAATATTTTCTCAAGTAAAAGTAGAATTGTTTCATTTACATATCTCCTTGACTAGAACTACTCACCCTTAAAGTTACATATCAAAAGTACTCAGCTTGTATTAGCTCACAGTACCATTTAAGTCTCTCTCTCTGTCTGTCGGTTTTTGCAATAATCTCTGCTTTTCACACAAGGATTGCAAAAACAACAATTGAACATAATAGTCATCAGGTGACTATTACCTCCACTTCCACTCTAAAAAAGGATACTTTTTACTTTTACTCCATTACATTCTACAGCAAACATCTGTACTTTCTACTTCACTGCATGCTGTTGCATTATATAACATTGTCCTCAATCCTTAGACTCTTAGACTTGAGGATACAGCCACTAGTGTGTTTTTGTGCTTCTGAGTTGTCTGTCTGTCCTGCCTGACTGTATATTCTCACTAATGGTTGAGAAATAGAAAGCATTGGCTATTATACAGTCATATTGTCTATAGCAGAAAAATAAGTTGTTGTGAGAACTTGGTCAGGTTGGAGAGTTCTCTTGAAATGTTTAAAAACCTAATTTCTATGGATCAGATTCAATCACTGTTAGAAGGTCTGTTTTTTTTAATCATTAAGAATGAGAAAACTGAAAAGGGTTTTATGAGGATCAAAGTATGGTTCTTTTGAAGCTATTTCAGTATAATAGACCATATACACAATGCTTTTTTTCAATAACAGTAAGGTAATTGATTTCCGCTTCTGCTGTAAAACTACATTCTGTAGCTACAAAGTGTCTTTATGCCATTTTGAACCTGTCTTGCTATCAATAAAAACATATGGATCAGACTATGCATACATACTTACAAAAGCCACATACTTTTATTATAGAAAAGTAGAAAGGACTGATGAATGTGAGGAAGATCAACTGGAAGAAGTAGAAGTAGAAAGGACAGATATTTGCTGTAGAATATAATGGAGTAAAAGTAAAAAGTACCTTTTAATAAAACTACTCAAGTAAAGTACAGAAATGTAAAATGTACTTAGTTACCTTTGCCCTAGATGTCCACAACTGGCTAGTGGTGCACTGATTGACAAGAAAGAAACCAATGCCATCCTGTCCACTCCCACTTTCCAACAAATATGATTATTTGGCTTTGCTCTCTTTGGGAGCCTTTTGATCCCTTGAACACTTTTCTGTTGTAGCAAATTAGGAATATCAAAAATATTGTGCTATATAAAAAAGCTAATATTTTCTAATACACACTTAATGGTTAAGAAGCTAAGTGATATGCTTATGCTTCCAGGTGCTGGTGAGATTCGTGTACTCAGTCAGTAAAGGCTATAGAAGGATTACCTACCACAACTGGAGACACGGCTTCAACGTGGGCCAGACGATGTTCACACTTCTCATGGTAAAGTGCAGCAACAAGCACTAGACATATTCTATGCAAATAATAAACTTATAATAGGAATCTATGAATAGATCCTACTTATCTACCTTAGAAACAAACAAATGACTTCCCTGCTTGTGTATTTGACTTTCCCTCAAAACATGTCACCTATTTTTAAGTATGCTTGCAATATGAAGTGGTATAGGGCCGTCCTCCAGTATGTATTCCTTGAAATGGAGATCTAGAAACAAGATAATGAGGCATCCAGGCATGGAACTGCTTCATGCTGCCTCATCAGTAAACACAGACATTGAGTCATATGACAAGCAGGATGAAATTTTGGTGCCGCTGAGAGTCCAGGCCTTAATTAGCACTGCCCCCAGGTGTCACCGAATGTAATGAGCTCTCTGGAGTCCAGTGCAAACATAAAGCCTCCTCATAGAGCTCTGCAGGGATGTCTTCTAACCCTTTATTATATAAGTCCAGGTCCTGATTAATAGTGAGAATTATTTTTCCAATAAGAAATTTTATCTTTTTGGCCTCGACTCTGAAATTCATTCATTAATTCATTCATCTTCTGTACCGCTTTATCCTCTATTCAGGGTCGCGGGGGACCTGGAGCCTATCCTAGGAGACTTCGGGCACAAGGCAGGGTACACCCTGGACAGGGTGCCAATCCATCGCAGGGCACACACTCATGCGCACGACTCTGAAATTATAAAACATAAATGAACATTTGAAACTTTATATTTGAGGCATTCATTCATTTGAGGTGAATTAATTGGTAAAAGGGGCAGTGGTGTAGTGGTTAGCACTGTCGCCTTGCACTTTCTGGGGCCGGGGGTAGCTCAGTGGTTAAGGCATTGGACTACGGTTCGGAATATCCCAGGTTCAAACCCCACAACCAACATGTTGCCACTGTTGGGCCCTTGAGCAAGGCCCTTAACCCTCAACTGCTCAGATGTGTAATGAGATAAAAATGTAAGTCGCTCTGGATAAGAGCATCTGCCAAATGCCTAAATGTTTGATTCCCGGCCAAGCTCGATTTGGTGAATTTCCTCCAGGTACTCTGGTTACAGATTAAGCTAATTGGCGTTCCCGAATTGCCCATAGTGTGCGAATGAGTGTGTGTATGTGTGTGTGACCTGCAATGTACCCCGCCTCGTGCCCTAAACCTCCTGGGACAGGCTCCAGGCTCCCCACGACCCTGAATACAGGATAAAGCGGTATAGACGATGAGTGAGTGAATAATTGTTAAAAGCTTTTTTAAGCATAATTATGAATATGAAACAAAAATGAGATTACAGATCAAGTAACATGTCTTGTTTGTTCTTGAGTTTTGTGTTTTCAATTGAGACTTAATTCTCTAAATGTTTCGTTCAGACTGGTGACCTAAAGCGCTACTACACAGACTTGGAGGCTATGGCCATGGTCACAGCCGGCTTATGCCACGATATCGATCACCGCGGGACAAACAACCTCTACCAAATGAAGTGTGATCTGCATACCATAATTACTGACATAGCCTGCAGAGTTGTTACAATTACTCCTGCTGACAACAACAATCTCATATCTGTTACTTCTTATTTGTGTGGCATTCATTTAGCATGTTTTAGATCACCAATGATCTTTTTTTTTTTTTTTAGATCTGGGAACCCACTGGCAAAGCTGCACGGTTCTTCCATTCTCGAGAGGCACCATCTGGAGTTTGGTAAAACCCTGCTGAGAGATGAAGTGAGTCTACGTCTTGATGTGCTTTCTGAATTTATCAAAGCATCTCATAATATTTAAATGGAATTACATCTTTTCTGTTTACGCAAAGAAAAAAAAACTGACCTCTAGAATCTGAATGAAAAAGAATACACGTTCCTCTTTTCATGGCATGTATATGATTTTTCTTTCTTTCAGGCTTTGAATATCTACCAGAATCTTAATCGAAGGCAGCATGATATCGTCATCCATTTGATGGATGTGGCTATTATTGCCACAGACTTGGCTTTATATTTCAAGTAAGCATATTACATACAGTATTATAGTATGTGAATACTGATTTGTTGGTGAAGTGAATCACCATGGAAACTGTTTGAACATTCCTAATCTGTCAGTAGTGTGTCACTGTGACTGACATTCAGTTAATTGTCGTACTGCTTGCAGGAAAAGGGCCATGTTTCAAAAAATTGTGGATCAATCCAAAACCTATGAGAACTGGAACGACTGGACTAAATACATGATGCTCGAGACGACCAGGAAAGAAATTGTGATGTAAGAAGCCCTGTGATGTCTAGTAGTGCTGCTACTATATAACTCTGCAGCAGTAATACTTAACTCACAGAATGAGAAATAGTTATCGCTTTCTCTATTTCTGACTATGATATGGGTCCGTGTGAGTTCAATCACAGAGTCGCAGCATGATGTTGATGATATTTCCATTGCAGGGCGATGATGATGACTGCCTGTGATTTGTCTGCTATTGCCAAGCCCTGGGAGATCCAGAGCAAGGTATGGCATTACTTCTGCATAATGCAGTTTCGCTCACCAGGCGAATGATTCAACAGCTCCTGCAGGAAAAAAACCTATGGCTGCACAAATATATCTGTGCTGTCAGGCAATATACTGTAATGAGATTTGGGTGCTTTTCATATGGTAATGTGATAAGTTGCAAATCTGCAGCCTTGCTGATGATTATGTATGACAGGCTAAAGTAGGTAACTAAGCTGTGGAAAAACAAATGGGGGGGAAAAAATATGACTGAGCATTATGTTCTGTTGTGTGATCACCAACAGAGTAGGTTTTTTATGATCAAGTGACTTGTGTCCTGTTGAGCTGATTAAATGCACCAGTTTCAGGTGTTTATCTCGTGGGCTCAACGAAAAAAAAAAAAAAGAAGAAAAAAAAAACATTGGAGCGGGTGTTTGTTTCATGAAGAGACAAAAAAAGACACTGTTGGTCATCTCTGTTAGTGTGGCTTAAATTTTTTTTAATTATTATTATTATCTGAAACAGGTATAACCATAATGATCAGACTTTCTATTATTGCAAACATGATTGGACATAAGGCGGCGCGGTGGTGTAGTGGTTAGCACTGTCGCCTTGCACCTCCAGGGTCTGGGTTCGATTCCCTGGCCAGGCTCGATTCCCATCTCTGTGTGCATGGAGTTTGCATGTTCTCGCCATGCTTGGTGGGTTTCCTCCGGGTACTCCGGTTTCCTCCCACAGTCCAAAGATATGCAGGTTAGACTAATTGGCGTTCCTAAATTGCCCGTAGTGTGTGATTGAGTGTGTGTATGTGTGTGTGCCCTGCGATGGATTGGCACCCTGTCCAGGGTGTACCCCGCCTAGTGCCCGAAGTCTCCTGGGATAGGCTCCAGGTCCCCTGCGACCCTGAACACAGGATTAAGCGGTATAGAAAATGAATGAATGAATGAATGAATGATTGGACATGAGATTAATCAGAGCTTCTTTGGGAGATGAAAGGATTGGTTAGAGTTCCTTTGGGAGCTTATGTGATTGGTCTAAATACGGTACATTGATTGATTGGTAGGATTGGTGGGAATTCTTTGTAGTGATTGGTCATAGCTTTTTTGGAACTGGTAGAATTCCAGGATTGGTCAGGATCTCTTTAGAAACTGCCTCAATTAGTCAGATTTCCTTTGGGAGCTTGCAGAGTTGATTGAAATTCCTTCGGGAGCTGATATGATGGGTCAGGATTCCTTAGGAAACTTGCAGAATTCATCCAGAAACTGGTTGGAATGATCAGAATTTCTTGAGGAGAAAGCAGAATTGGTCAGAATTCCTTAACAAACAGAGAAGCTTGGAGAGAATTTGCTTATTGGCCGACAGGATCAGACAGAATTCCTTTGGGGGCTGGAGAAATAGGGCAGGATTCCCTTGGGGTTAGGCAGGTGTGGGATTTTTTTTTTAAAGTTATGTGCAGAGTGTTTTTTTCCTTCCCAATTTGCAGTCTGTGCACTTCCAAGACATCCAAAAAATGATGTAATTCTTCTTCATCCAGTGAGTGTAGAAGCAAATGAGAGCTCCTTTAAATGAGATGCTACCTTGCAGTTATTTCACATATCAATTTAAAAGGTTTCTTCAGAAGCTTCATTGCGCAGATAGACTGATATCAAATCTAATAAAATATCCATTGAATGCTAATCTAGTTTTATTGCTGCATAAAAGATTACAATCAGGAAATCTATCTCCATCTCCTGCCTCAGCAGATATTCCACTGAAGTGCAGTTTATGGACACTTGTTTGCATAGAGCAGAACAAATTCATGAATGAAGCAGTGCATACACACACACACACACACACACACACACACACACACACACACACAAGAAACTTAATCAGTGCTTAGTGATCACCTCATTTAACATCATCATCAAAAAAGTACAGTATGTAAAGCCTAGAAGTTATTCTAAGGGCCGTCTCTTACAACATTTATTAGCGTAATGCTTTAAGGAGTTTGTGAAGTATTCTTCATGCATATTTAAGAGCACGTCCTTGTATGTTTAAACTCGTATGTTTTTTTGTTTTTTTCGTGCATGTGTGATCCTGCAGGTGGCACTGTCTGTGGCTGCAGAGTTCTGGGAGCAGGGTGACCTGGAAAGGACTGTGCTCGAGCAACAACCTATTGTGAGACATTCATCAGAATAATGAGACACAGAGAGGAGGGAGAGGATGAGGAGGAGAAGGCCATGGTGGCAAAACAGAGAGGAGAAAAAGAAAGATAGAGATTGCCAATAGGGCACATTGTGCTGCACTGCTTATTATGTGGTGCAGTGAGTCATAAAGAACAGTCATGCCGGCCCAGTCAGCTACAATATTCCCAAACATGTCTAATTTACACCACTCTTTCCCCAGAGCCTTTTATCTCCTGTCCTTTCAATTGGCTTTGGATTTGCTCTAAGTGCAACAATTCAAATGATTCAAAATTGCTTTATTTCACTATATCTGAATGTTACGTTCTATCTAGCCCATGATGGACAGAAATAAAGCAGATGAACTACCCAAACTGCAGTGCGGTTTCATCGATTTCGTCTGCTCCTTTGTGTATAAGGTGAGGCTTTCAATTTTAATGCGCTACCCCTATACTCATCGATATTTCTAGATTTGCTCATGTATAGACAACACTATAATTAAGTGACAAAATAAGTTACATTTTATTGAAGAATTTATGTAGTAAGTAGGTTTAATAATTATAGTGTGTGCAGCGAGACTGTGAGCTGCATCTATCTAAATAAAAGAAATGTATTTTTTCTCTGTACGTTGGTCAGAACTTGCGCTTTCAATAATATCTCCACGTTTCATACATTGGAGGAGCCGAGACCAGTCTGTCTGTCTGTGTGTCTGTATATATGTATGTCTGTCCAGCCAGATTATGTCATAGAATCACGCAAAACTGGCTGAAACAGAATTTAATGAAACTGTTGCGGTACTTGAATATATGCCTAAAGTTTTATTCGCAACAAAAGTAAAATCGAAATGTTGAGTAAATACAATGTTATAAACAGTTATGTGGCGGATTTAATAATCTACCATACAGTTGCTCAATGAAGCAAACACTCACACCAATAGATGTTAATCAGAAAAGCTAAACTGAATGTTTTACTGAGATTAGTTAATATTTTCACAGCTGAAATAATACCGCCGAAGTGGGATACAGTAAGTAAATTTTAACGTGCCGGAGTTGTTTTAAGACAAAACTTAACCTTCATCCGATCTACTTTTTTTTATTTCTCATCTGTAATTAGCGAAAAAGGGAGTGTATTTACAGTGTATACAGTGTATACAGACAAAACCTTCCCGAGGCTGGTTTAGGGTCCTCTAATGTATGAAACGTAAAGATATAATTTATTTATATATTGTATTTATACAGAAGGTTTGCTCCTAATCACTTCCAAGTCAATCACTCTATATTTTTATAAATGCTATTTCTTAATGATGCATTCACAATAATTAAATACTGTTAGAAGAAAAGATCAATGCCGTTCCAAAATAAATAATGAAATTTTAAAAAAGCTGTTAGAGATCTGACAAAATCCTGGGTGACTCATATTCTTCTGGGTTTTGTAAACTGTACTTAAACTGTAAACTGTACTTAAACTGTAAACTGTACTTAAGTTTGGTTGCTAACTAACAATCAATGAGAAGAAAAAAACTTCTTAACCTCACACAAGCTTGCTAACAGAAACTGGCTAACGGTTTTGCAATCATTCTTTTTTTGTTATTCAGTAATCATCATTATCTATAAATGACTTAATTATACAAAATTTGGTTTAGACTGACTGAGATTTAATAATTAACTAAATTGTGTTCTAAACTGGGCTAACAGCTAACAGTTACAGTAGCAATGGGCTAACCACAACAACAGCTAACCTCACCTGGAGGATTGAAACAGGTTTGTATTTTTTTTGTTGTTTGTTCGTTATTAATTATTTTACAATGTATCTTTATAAAACAGAGAGTAGTCATCTAGCAGTGACTCTACTTACATTGACCGGAATATGCTCTCTCCGGCCTCTGCAAAAAAGGGTCCGTTTTATTCTGTTTTTTTTTTTCTTTCTTTCCTCCCACCTCCAGTTATGCCTCTTTCGTATTCTTTTCTCTCCTTTGTGCCTTAAGGGCCTCAGTATCAAAGCCCTTTGCAGAGTGTGTGGGTGTTATCCACCATTTAAGGAAAACTTCAGACTTCTTTTAAACGACTGCATCTACTGTATAGCATGAGTGGAATTACAGATAATGATTTCAACATGTTTTCATTATACAATAATATCAAATCTATAACAATAACCTTCTAACAATACGATAATATCTTCCTAGACGTGTTCCTAAACATGTTTGTCCACATTTTAAATTAGAACCCCAATTAGAGTCTTGCTTTAAAAAAAAATAAAATTAAAATTAAAATAATAATTTGCACAGGGAAAGATTCTCCACAGATGAATATTAAATACATAAATATCTTAAACACAAGCTATAATTAGTTTATGAAGCAGTTAATCATAAATTAAGTTTGATTGCATATGGAAAGTAGCTTTTGTTTTAACTGTGATCTGGACACAATGGGTTGATGATGATGGGAAAATGGAACGATATTAGCAGTATTTTTCTTTTTCTTTTGATTTTTTTAAATACTGACAACCTTCTAAAAGGAGTGTTAAATAAAATAAATAATAACCATAGTATCCTATTTTTTAAAAATCTAAATCTTTTTTTTTTTTTTTGTGCAGCGAACATTCATATTCTAATCAGTTTTAATCACACAGCACTGATATCTTAGTTTGAGATTCATTTGACCAAGTGCTGTAGTACTGTGTTAGACACACTTCCATGTCCCCTGCAGGAGTTCTCTCGCTTCCACGTGCAGATCACGCCCATGCTGGACAGGCTACTGAACAACAGGAAGGAGTGGAATGCTCTTAAAGAAATATATGAGGCCAAACTGGCAAAGATTGAGGAAGCAAAGAAGGCTAAGGAAGAGGCTGAAGCTGCAGCAGCTGCTGCCAAACAGGGTGAGAGCTTTATCTAAAAAAAAGAAAAAGAAAGAGAGAGAGCGAGACTGGAGCAGTCTTTAGCAAGTTTAATAATTAATCTGTCGAAATAATTTAATCTAAGTCATCTTTAGGGTATTTACTGTAGTAGTACTATGTAATTTTACTATGCTTACTAAGTACTATGCTACAAAATTACCAGACTTAAAGAACTGAGAGAATCTTTTCATAGCTGGAAATTTGGTCTGTTTGCTGATTCTGTCACAGTGATCTTCTAATCTGTTCTCCCCTTTCTTCCAGCAAGTGCAGCCCAGGCATCCCAGTCCAAGACATGTGTCCTCAGCTGAGTCTTCACCACTTCAAATCAGAAAGATTCCATATACACGTCTATATATTACGTATTTATTTTCAGTTAGGTTTCACAATGAAAAGTTTAGAATATTAGAAGCATCAAAACATACATACTACATAATGTCAGTGATATAGCCAGAGGTAAGTAAATGAACAGCGGGATAGCAAAATGAGAGAACTCCATGTTTGCTGCTATTTTTATTAAAAAAAAAAAAAAAAACATCAAAGATTGTAATCTGATTCTTTTAATCTTTTGTGGAAGATTTCTATAAACCACAGAGGTGTTAAAAGGCTCAAATGCTGAAATATTTTGTCAACGTAGTTTGGGTTACATTGGGTGAATTTTGTGTTGTTTTGCAAAAAGCTATAACTCCATCTACTAGAGTTTTGTCACAATAAATGGATCAGTCTGCAATTATATTTGTGATCACTGAACTGTGCAAATTAGTTTCGATTATATGTTGTTTTTCGTTTAAATGTAAAAAAAAAAATGCACATTTATGCTTTGATTGTGATTTTGTAGTGAATCAAACAAGGTAGAGGCAGCAAATTAGATCACAGAAAGGAGGGTTTAATTACAAATATTGTTGAAGATCATGAGAAACATTATAAACAATACAAAAACTTCATCGTCAGCCCCTTACTCCACTAGTTTTTGTTTCACTTTGGTACTTAAAAACAACCCTATCTAAGTACTAGTATGGCACGGTTTAACATCCATTCATCCATCACCTGAGTTCATATCCATCTGTTGTTCCCTAAAACCAGACAAAGAGACAACAACTGCTGCCCACATACCGCCCAGTGTCACGCCCGAGCCACCTCAGCCCCGGAGAGAAAGATCCGGCTCGCCGGATTACTGAGCCGTGGCTTTGTCTCCCCCTAGTGTGTCTACGTATGTCAGTGTCACTCATTAATAACAAATACAGATCACCTGTGCACACCTCACCTGTCTCCCTATTTAACCCAGCCGAACCCACACCACACTGTCTGGTCACCGTTGTGCTAACCTCACCTAACCCTTATGTGTCCTTCTTCTCCCCCCAGGTTTAAAGCGGTATCTGCAGGCGAAGGCATGCGAAGCATGACAGCTTCAACTTCCGAGTAAATTCCTCTGAGGATACAGAGAGGTTTCTTTGTGTTTATTTGTTGTGACATTCTCCTGATGAGTTAATAATTACGAGGTAACCCGCCTGCAGACCGCGCCTGGTAAACGGCGTAGTTTACGCCCCGTTTCTTGATTTATTTTGTTAAGATTCTGAGAAAGCAGAGTTTAATCGCAATAAAGACTGTCCTTTCCTGCACTTGCGTAACGTGTGTGTGTGATTACTTCCGAGAGAGAGAGAGAACCATGACAGATGACCAGACAGATTTCCGAAACGCAGCAGGAACGCCCCTGCCTAAAGACACGGTTCCGATGATGGACTACATCCGCAGGCAGCAGGGGCAGATGGACAGCCTAGCCAGGGCCATTAATGACCTCGCCCATAGTGTCCGGGACATTGCGACTGGCCAGTCGCCCCTCCCCACGGTGCCCCCGCGCCGTGCCTGATCGCCTCCACGAGCGGCGCCACCTGAGAGATACGCGGGGGACCCTGAAGGCTGTAAGAAATTCCTCCTGGCCTGTGAGCTATATCTTATCGACTATCCCGACCTGGATGACCAGGGAAAGGTCAGGTTCGTCACGCAACGACTCACAGGTCCAGCAATGGACTGGGCTACTGCTATGTGGAGCACGGGTGGCCGGGAGACGTGCGACTTCGTGAGGTTCCTACGCGCTTTCCGCGCGGTCTTTGACCACCCTGATCAGGGAAAAATTGGAGAACAAAAACTCATGAAAATTAAACAAGGACAAGCCACCGTCGCGGAATATGCGATAAAATTCAAGATCTTGGCTGCAGAAAGCGAGTGGTGCGAGAAGAGCCTGCTCGCCCGTTTCCGAGATGGGCTACAGCCAGAAATACAGCTGGAACTTGCATGCAGAGACGCGGAGATGGATCTGGACGAAAATATCCAGCTGGCCATCAAACTCGATCAACACCTCCGCGGTCAAAAACGGCAGCCCTCGACACGGACGGCAGGGGGCAGGCTCGAGTCGCACCGACGCTACAACCGCAATAGGAGCCCTACGGAGCCGCATGACAACTCACCAGCTGAGCCCATGGACGTGGGCACATCCCGGCTGTCCGCGCAGGAGAGACGCCGCCGATTCACTACAGGCTTATGCCTGTACTGCGGAGGAGGAGGACACCTTATAAAGGACTGTCCCATATTAAAAGTGACTCCATGCACACCATCACGAACCACTCAGTCCTTTTGTGTTGATGCCACCTTGGCTTATAATAATCATGTTGTGTCTGTTTCCCCCCTAATAGATTCCGGGTCGGCTGGGAATTTTATTTAATTATCTCTTCTTTCCTCGCTACACGCTCCTGTGTCGAAGCTTCCAACCCCGATCGAGATTAAAGCTCTGGATGGCAAACCATTAGATCAATCGCCAGTTAATATGATATCAGTGCCCCTACGATTAACTTTCCCCGGCCATACTGAGGAGTTAAAATTCTATGTTATCCCCCAGGTGAGTCAGTCCGTCGTGCTGGGCCTCCCATGGCTCTGCACCCATAACCCTAATTTTGATTGGGCAGAGTCTCGCATCATATCATGGTCTCCTCGATGCACAAAATTATGCATGCCATCGCCATTGATGGTCCAAACCACCACAGTTGAAAGTCCCCGCGCCCTAGTGTCTACCCTAGTGCCATCCGAGTACGCTACATTTTCAGACGTGTTTAGTGTTAGGGCAGCTGCACGACTTCCCCCTCATCGCCCGTGGGACTGCGCTATTGACCTCCTGCCGGGGAAAGCACCGCCCTGCTCCCGTATTTATCCGTTGTCCCTGACAGAGACCTTAGACCCTGCATTGATTATAGGGGACTCAATGCCATCACAATAAAGTACAAGCACCCACTGCCTCTTGTCCCGGCCGCGATCGACCTGCTCCGCGGCGCGTCCATCTTTACCAAATTGGACCTCCGCAGCGCTTATAACCTCGTTCGTGTTCGCAAGGGTGACGAGTGGAAGACTGCGTTTAGCACGACATCAGGTCATTACCAATATAATGTAATGGCTTATGGACTGATGAACGCACCTGCGGTGTTTCAGGGGTTCATGAACGACGTGTTCCGACATATGTTAAACCGTTTTGTCATAGTGTATCTAGATGACATCTTGATATACTCGCGGTCATATCATGAGCACGTTGGTCATGTGACTGCCGTCCTCCGTCGCCTGAGGGAACATGGGCTCTATGCGAAGGCGGAGAAGTGTGAGTTTCACCAAAAGGAGGTTGCATTTCTGGGCTACCGCATAGGGCCACTGGGGGTTCAGATGGACGCCGCCAAGGTCAGTTCAGTTCTACAATGGCCGGAGCCCACATCAGTGAAGGCGCTACAAAGTTTCCTTGGGTTTGCCAATTTTTACCGGCGCTTTATTAGGGGCTACAGCACATTGGCAGCACCGCTCACCAATTTATTAAAGGGAAAACCAAAGCGATTAACCACCTTCACGCTGGAAGCGCGCCACACATTCCAGCGTCTAAAACAAGCTTTTAAATCAGCACCTATATTAAAACTTCCCGATGCTAGTAAGCCCTTCGTAGTGGAGGTCGACGCGTCGGAGGTAGGACTAGGAGCGGTGCTGTCACAGCGTCATGGCCACCCAGAGAAACTATTCCCCTGTGCTTTCTTTTCGAGGAAGTTGACACCTGCCGAGTGCAATTATGATATCGGTAATCGCGAACTGCTAGCAATAAAAGCGGCGTTAGAGGAGTGGAGGCATTGGTTGGAGGGAACAGAACATCCCTTCACGGTACTGACGGATCACCGGAACCTTGAGTACCTCCAACAAGCTAAAAGACTAAACCCTCGTCAAGCCCGCTGGGCGCTGTTTTTCACTCGTTTCGACTTCATTATTACATATCGCCCCGGTTCGAAAAATGTAAAGGCGGACGCCCTCTCCCGCTGTTTCGCGTCGCCGGACCGACCATCGGTTCCGGAACCCATTCTGCCCACGTCACTCGTGGTGGCCCCGATCACGTGGGACTTCGACACGGAGATAGCCCGAGCGGCACGGTCCGAACCCGTGCCGCCGGGCTGTCCTCCGGGCCGAACCTATGTGCCGGAAGCCCTACGGGAACGAGTGACAGTGGACGCCCACATAAATCTTTCATCAGGACACCCCGGCGAATTTAAAACATTGAAACTACTAGAACCAAAGTTCTGGTGGCCAAATATGCGCGAAACAGTGAAAACAGTCGTTTCGTCTTGTGCTACCTGTGCAGCCACCAAAAGTCCCCGAGGGTTGCCAGTGGGTAAATTAATGCCCTTGCCAACACCTAACAGACCGTGGTCCCACCTAGCGGTGGACTTTGTAACGGATTTGCCAATGTCAACAGGGTACACGATAGTCTTGGTGGTAGTGGACCGCTTCTCTAAGGGCTGTCGCTTTATTCCGTTCTGCTCTCTCCCTACCGCCGCCCAGGTGACCGATGCCTTATTCAATACAGTGTTTCGCTACTACGGTATTCCGGAGGACATTGTTTCAGATCGGGGTCCCCAATTCATCGCTAAGGTCTGGAAGGCTTTTTTTCCAGAAATTGGGATCTACTGTTAGTCTAACATCAGGCTATCACCCCCGAGTCTAATGGGCAGGCAGAGCGGACTGTCCAAGACCTCGGGAGGTTCCTTCGCGCATATTGTAGTAGTCGACAACACGAGTGGGCAGACTGTTTATTCTGGGCGGAATATGCGCGAAATTCTTTACGACACTCTTCTACCGGCCTAACGCCGTTCCAATGTGTACTCGGATATCAGCCACCGCTCTGTCCATGGGATGCCACTCCCACCGATATCCCCATGGTGGATGAGTGGTTCAAAAAAGCGGAAAAAGTATGGGAGGGGGCACACACCCACATCTCTCAAGCAGTTTGCCGGTTCAAACAATTCGCCGATAGGCGGCGAAGGGAAAGTCCTCCGCTCCAGGTAGGAGATCGGGTTTGGCTCTCGACAAAGGACCTCTCTCTCAACCTCCCCTGTCGTAAGCTCTGCCCTAGATTCATTGGTCCCTTCCCCATAATATCCCAAGTTAACCCTGTGTCCTTTAAGTTACAGCTACCCACACACATGCGCATTAACCCCGTGTTTCATGTTTCTCTTCTCAGGCCAGTGATACGGGGGCCGCTGGACGGAGGTGTCGTAGACCCTTCGCTCCCCGGGGCTGTGGAGATCGAGGGCGCTCCAGCGTTCAGAGTCCAGCAACTATTGGACTCCCGGAGGCGGGGGGGCTCCCTCCAATATCTAGTGGAATGGGAGGGGTACGGACCGGAGGAGCGCAGCTGGGTCCCGGCAAGGGACATCCTAAGCCCAGATCTCATTTCCGAGTTTCACCGGGCTCGGCCGGATCGCCCCGCACCACGCCCTCCGGGCCGACCCGCCCGCCGGCAGTACCATCAGGCCGGTGGGTCCCTACCCCCTTTGGTATCGCGAGGGAAGCGCCCACCTCCCCTTCAGGTAGCCGGTCCTGGGGGGGGGGGGGAGGGGGGGTGGTGTCACGCCCGAGCCACCTCAGCCCCGGAGAGAAAGATCCGGCTCGCCGGATTACTGAGCTGTGGCTTTGTCTCCCCCTAGTGTGTCTACGTATGTCAGTGTCACTCATTAATAACAAATACAGATCACCTGTGCACACCTCACCTGTCTCCCTATTTAACCCAGCCGAACCCACACCACACTGCCTGGTCACCGTTGTGCTAACCTCACCTAACCCGTATGTGTCCTTCTTCTCCCCCCAGGTTTAAAGCGGTATCTGCAGGCGAAGGCATGCGAAGCATGACAGCTTCAACTTCCGAGTAAATTCCTCTGAGGATACAGAGAGGTTTCCTTGTGTTTATTTGTTGTAACATTCTCCTGATGAGTTAATAATTACGAGGTAACCCGCCTGCAGACCGCGCCTGGTAAACGGCGTAGTTTACGCCCCGTTTCTTGATTTATTTTGTGAAGATTCTGAGAAAGCAGAGTTTAATCGCAATAAAGACTGTCCTTTCCTGCACTTGCGTAACGTGTGTGTGTGATTACTTCCGAGAGAGAGAGAGAACCATGACACCCAGGCACATCTCATGTCTCTTGTATACAAAATTTCATTTGAAAATATTACTGTAAGAAAATCATGGCTGTGTCCTGTTATATCCTTGGGGGACGACAGATGGATATGAACTCAGTTGCAGCAAAGTTATTGCAGGAAAAATTATAAGAAATATTAACCTAATAAATCTAATAATTATAATAAAATATATATTGATGTGATAGTTAAATAGAAGGTTACACTACAAACTAACTTTACCACAGTGCTTCTATTAGAGGATCCCTTTTGGCTTTATTAAGTGTTGTGGAAAAGTCGTGAGCCACCCCTCATTTTCTTATATTAAATCAAATAAAGTTATCTAGATTCAATTAAAGAAATAATATCAAATGTTTTACTGCTGTAGCCTGCAAATTACCTAAGGATACAATTAAAAAATTGGTTGTTTACGTAACAACCTCAGCAGCAGCCCTCATTTCCACTCTCGTCTGTTCCAACCACTCAGCATTCAGCGTCACCAGTATATTAATCAACGGCCTGATCATTTGTCATCACCAGCACCTGTCAACAACTCTCACTGGTTCATACCTTAAGTTAGATTTTTCTTTTTAATGCTTGAATGATTTATAGGTCACTGTGCGGCTTAAAAAACAGTTTCTTCTGAAACTGCTCAGGTAAAGGGACTGGACAGAAAATGAGAACCAAAATGAGAGGGAAAGAAATCCTTCAGGAGACCTGGAGAAGAATTCTTTGAGACTACTTCAAAAATACAAGAAATCCCTTATTTTGGAAGCACAATATGAAGTAATAAAGGGTGCTTAAGACTTTTGCACAGTACAGTGCTTTTACTTCATTCAAATTGCATAATGTTCTATTTCATAGAACATTTCACAGTCATTAAACAAAGCATACCTGTAGTCCATTAATGCTGGGGTGACTGAAATAGCTGTAACAGGAGTAACATTTTTCTTTTAACATTCTCGAAAAA
This sequence comes from Channallabes apus, assembly GCA_030522415.1. Lineage (NCBI taxonomy): Eukaryota > Metazoa > Chordata > Actinopteri > Siluriformes > Clariidae > Channallabes > Channallabes apus. The sequence goes on from CM060113.1 coordinate 31,984,946, forward strand.
TCCATTGAACACATTTACAATAGTTCACTCTCAGCAACCGCTGTTTTTCACAGCAAGTAGTTTTGCAAATGCTTTGTCAATGAATATCAGCTTTTGCTCTGAAATGCATCTGCTGCCTTTTTTTGCCTAAAATGTGAACGATTAAAAGCTTCTACAATAAGGGTATTTTCAAATTAAATGTTTTGTTTCAGATAACCTTATGTGCCAGAGAATAATAATTTGCCAAAATGAGTAAAAATTTATCTCATTTTGCTGTCGAACTGTTCAGATCTCCTAAATAAAATCATTCTGTGATCAGGAAAATCAATTGCCTGGTCAATGCTCTTTTTCTCATTATAGCAGCTTTACACAAACTAAGGGATGAGCCCATTTGACGTCGGGGTGGGTAAATGTCGAGGAATTGTAATGATGAGGTTCAGTGACCTTTTATGAACATTATTATAGCACAATTACACTTTGAACCATTTGGAAATGTCACCAAATATTTCTAGGAGCTTTATCACAAACTCCGTCTCCAAACCCTTCCTCACCTACAGTATACTCTTACAAGCTATGTCTGTGCTTAATGTGTGTAAAACTATAGCTTAAGATGCTGGACATTTTAGGAAGTCATGAATAGTCATAATAATAATAATAATAGAAATAATCATACATTTACAATACAATGCAATAATACAGTACGTGTGTATACTGTATCAGTCAATGCACATTAACTTAGCGCTGTTGGAATTTTGTGCATTCTACCCTGGTGTTCAACAGATTTATGTACAGTCAGGAAATAAAACCCGGCAGTGCTAAAAATAAACACGGCGACGATAATTATAATGTTTTTACGTGTTGTGACTGAGCCATGCTTCCCAGTGCCTGCGAGGATGCCGCACACTCTGCTGAGCTCTTGTGCGTGCTAACTGTCCCACAGGGAGCGTGCATAATGATCTAACACACGGCAGGATGATGCCCGCAGGGGATGGTGTAATTGAGAAGGGAGGCGAGGAAACTGATTGGCAGATTCAGAGCTGGCCAATGACGGAGGTTTCAGCTATGGTACTGACGTCATCCCAGAGGCACAGTTAGAGTACGTCAGCATTGTGTGATGTAAATGTGTGATGTCCTGAAGCTGCAGGAAGGGATGCATGTGTGTTCTAATCCCTGTGCTGTCAAGATGTTTACGTGCATTCACATTCACGCACATGCACACAGATTATTCTCACACAAGGTAATGACGCGATAAACAGCCACCAGCATCATCATCATCATCATCATCAGGATACTGCATTAACACTAAGGCTCTTCTTTTCCTTCTGAGACTTTGCAGAATCTTAAGTAGCCAGCCAGGCATCTACAGTACTGCTTGCACAGTGTGTACCGCTGACACAACAGGGATACATTCTAGGATTTGGGAACAGACTGCTGAGGATTCAGTCCCCTCCTCAACTCCAGTCCAACCCACCCTGCTCATTCCAGAAATCATTTCCTCGTGCTCCACTGCGTTATGTGCGGCGCATAACACATTAATCCATGCCAAGCTTATTTTCTTGTAAATAGGTAGTGTATAACACTAATAAAACACTTCACCACATGCATTAATAGACAGCACACATTATCAGTGTTCATTAGGACATTTTTATTGTCTGGAGCCAAATCAATGAATATATGTAGGTTTTTCTGTTGCTTTTTTTTTTTTTAATAGTATACGAGGATCAGTTTCTACAGTTTAATAATGTAAACAATCTCAGAAGAGAAATGTATTCTGTTTAAAAGGAAGCCGTCATCTTTTTTTTCCCCTCCCAACTATTTACATGAATTAAAATATAATTTATAGCATCAGATCATTTCCACCATATAGATAATCTGGGAAACTAGATTTCAACAATTCAAAAATACTGAAATGCATTTGTCTCCATTCTCAAGACATATGAAATCACACAATACAAAGAAGGAAAAAAAAAACACATTTAAAAGACATTCAAGCTAAGTGGCATATAAATAAAAAACAAACCTCAAAAAACAAACAAAACAAAACAAAAAAATTAAAACCAATATATGTAAAAATATAAAATCTTACTAGAAGTATTTACCATATACCAAAAACAAAACTACATTAAAAAAGTCAAATCATAGTGAGTTTGATAGTCATTAGATGTAAAGACAAACAAAAAAAAGATCAAAGAAATCAAGAGAAATGAAACAACAAGGAAATCAATGTATGCCCTTTGATGCTGATTTCAGTTCCACCAAACACACACACGATACTGAAGCAGCAAATCTACAACCATAACTGGCTTCATGAATCCACAAAGACATCAGAAGCTCCGTTCGCTCAACAACGAACAAATACATAAAAAAAAAAAAAAAAAAACAGGACTGAATTTTTACATTTATGGTCGTTATGTAAAGTATCTAAATTTTGTTTCGTTTCTGATAAAACAATCAGTGAACAAATGTTTTCCAATATTGTGGAATTTTCAGATTGAAGAAAATGACGTGGTTACAAAAACGGTTACGAAAGATGATTTTCCTTTCTTTCCTTTAATTTCTTACTGTAGCAATGAAAACACAGATGCACTCACACACTTGCTCTCATACACACAAGCGCCAAAGTCCTGCCATTCACTCAGACGTTTCAATGTGGTACTGCACTTTTACCTATACACACATTAAGTATACTTTTTGGTCAAATAGTGATTGCTAAAATGGAGATGTATTGCATTTAAAGAGGGTTCCCTTTGGGAGGTTTTTTTCCCCCTTCTTTTCTTTCCCTTTCATTTGGATTACCTCCGGCTATACATTCTAGATTCACACTGTATGCTGAAACGTATTGAAGTGCTTTCAAAAGCTGAATAAATGGTCAAAATTCTATAAGAAATTATATTTTCTATGTATATATATATATATATATTATATATATTTATCTACACCAACACAAATACATATAGATTCATATATATGTACTCTATATATCTTTTTGTATGGCTGTATTGAAAAAAGTTCACTTAAGAAAACAGATTGGACTTTTAAAGGACAATAGAGATTATTAATAAAAACGTAATAGCTGTTTTCCCTCTTATTGGTTTAAGGCTCTCTTGACGGGACTGTCCTTCGCGTGACCCGTTAGCCTGTCCGAGTACAGACCAATAATCCCCTCCCTCCGATAGTCCTAAGACATACGCTCGCGCTATACTCGCGTACCAGTTCACTACAGTGTGAGAGAGATTAGGTGGTGATATTATACACACTACACTCAAAGTCTGGCAGATGATGAATGAGAAGCTGATAGTCCAGTTCTCAGTCTGCGTACGGGACAGGATCTCATCTCGAAGAAATCATTTTCTGAATAAATCCCTTCACTCAGGAGTAACACGTATTGCATCTTAAATCAGTTTTTTTTTTTTTTTAAATCAGTACTATAATTAAAAAAGCAAGAAAGAACAGAAAATAGTTCGTCTTCTTCTAAAGGGATACTTTGTACAACAGAGTTTGACGTTTTGAAGCTGCGTCCCTCTTCGTGCTCCCCTGTATTGCTCAAACCGGAATCCTCGTCACGTGCTTGCACCATTAACACGCCTTTACCCGAGTAGACACCCTGACACCTGTTTTTTTTTTTCTTTTTTCTTTTGAAACACACATGAACACGTCGCTGTACAATACACAACCGCATACGAGTCATGTTTACATTAGACACAGGGCTATGTACAGATTATATACCTATGTATATATAGATCTATATATAGTCATGTAAACAGCACATTATCCTCCTTCAGTAGTATACATACTAAGAACAAACACTCATTCTTGTTTTTTTTTTTTTCTCTGTAACTTAATTCTGAATTTTAAACGATGTGGGTATTACAAAAAAGTGTGTACGAACGATTATCTAGGGTTGGCCGAAAAGGCACATCCTGATAGAGTTAGCCTTAGCGCTGAATAAGGCGTGTTGTACTTAGTGTGCGCTCGATTGAAGTCGAAAGGAGGATTCGGGTTGATGTAAACATTCGGTTTCCTGGTGTGTTACTGAGGAGGTGATTGGTTCAAACAGGTGAGGCAGGGATCATGCATAAGAAAGACCCACACACCCACACATTTAAAAGCACATGGCTCCACTAGACAGGATCTCCAGGATAGACTCATATTTAAAAAAAAATAAACACACACACACACGTGAGTGCCTCCCAGCTTCGTGAAACTGAGGGTCGAGCTTATCCCAAAACCTGGAGAAAAACACAGAGACGGACGGCACAGTCGGATACAGGCGGGATACACTGTTACACTCCAAACACAGACGGAGAGAAAAAACGGTTAAGAGTTTAAAGTACGAGGCAAGAGCTAGAAAAACCCGAAGACCTTCCCCTATTCGATAGGAGAGAGTAGAAAAAAACTGAGTATAGAGAAAGCATGTGAGAGAGGGAGATGTAAACAACGGAGATACCGCACTGGTATCTCTTCGGGAGATCGAGCTTTGGAAAGGACTTCCTCCCGAATTTCCACGGCCCTCCTCTCTACCCGTAGACACTCATCATATTCCGATGGCTATTGAGTTGATGCGATGTTTTACTAGCAGATACTGATCAACATTCATATTCTTTTTTTTTTTTTTTTTTTAGCAGACTTTACTAACGTAATGCTTTTTTTCCCTCTTTATTCTCAACAGGACACTTTGTATCTAAGTGCATTGATTGCATACCTACAGTACAGTAGTACCTGACACGCTGAGAGCATTGTGGATACGACGGGTAAATGTGAACGGTGCAGTAGTAGCAGTAGTAGTAGTAATAATAGTAGTAGTAGTAGTACAGTAAAGTTGGTCAGGTCTTCGGGCTCCATTGCTTGTTATATGTGGCAGCCAGCAGCAAGAACCCAGCCATAGACGGAGGGGAGAGGCAAGAAACCCCCACAAGCGCTACCTCGTTTGAGTGCATAGATGAAATAAGGAAGCACTAAAATGACAAAAAAAAAAAGACATATTTTTTTTCCGTTCCATTTCGATTTGTAAACTCTATGTTGTAAGGAGTTTTTTGTTGTTGTTGTTGTTGACCAACCCCCCCCCCCCCATCCACCCACCCAAAAACACACTTTTTTGTCATTGTAACACACAGTTGAACATCCACAAGGTTTTGCTAATATAAAGCAAATATCATTTACATACTTGTACGACAAAAAGCGGTGAAAGCTGCAGTTCCACCGAAAAAGTGACAAAAGGGTAAAAAAAAAAAACTAAGCGAAAAAAGCAACACACGCACAGACGTCACGACGACCAAACGGAGAGAGCAAGGGATTGCTACAGAAAGCCAGGGCTCGGAGGAGACCGCTAGTGTTCGACGTCTTTCTCACTTCTTTCTTTTGTTGTTTCATTTCTCTGCTTTCGTCCTCGTGCCTCAGCAACGCTCCAGCCTCAATAAGAAGGTCCGAGGTCTAGTTTTTTATTTATTTATTTTTTAAACATTTTTTTTCCCCCGAATTCAACGTTCAAAAATGTAAACATGAGGTGTGGAGTCTGGGCTGAGGTCGAGAGGTGGCTCAGGAGCGAGGATCGCTGAGCTGTCAGTAAGGCGTATCAACGGTGTAGACTCCTCTGGGCCTCCTTAAGCAAAGTGTCAAAGTCCAGAGCGTCGTACTTGCTCTTCACTGGACCTGGTCCTGCCTCATCTGGACAGATAAACACAAAGCTCAATTACAAAATGTAGTGTTGTAAGCAGTGTTCTAACTAATTACATTACAAAATGACTGTCATTTAAAAGTAATCCGTTACATTACAGCGTTACATTCTGATAAAAGTAACTAGTTCGAGGACTTTTCCATTGAATAAAATGAAAACTCCTTTGTGATTCCTCATGCATGTTGTTTTAGTCAAGAACTTTGTAATTATTCTACCATCGTCACTCAGCAAAGTTTTGCCCATAACCTGTTAACTACTGTACATTTTTGAAAAAATAACTAAACATCTGAGTACTTAAATGGCGGACCTATCATGTTAGATTACTCGTTACATCAAAAAAGTAATCAAAGTACTCTAACATGTTACTTTGTAACACGTTTTTGTAAGTCAAACTGATCATTCAGTACATTAAGGTCATCAGCTGACTTCATTTTATTGCCACAAAGCGTTGCTGAGTCTAAACCTGACCAACTGAAGCCAACCCGGAACATAATAATGCCTCCAGAGACTTGTATAGGTACAGTGGGCGCTATGCATGATGGGTGCATCGCCTAATAGGATCACAGAGTCAATCTGGACTCATTAAACTGTATGATCTGTCCCCATTGATCAAAAGTCCAATCTTTATGCTGCCTACCAAACTAAAGCCTTGACAAGTCTCACTAACCAGTTGTTTTCTTATGGTGGCTCGATGGTCGTCCCAGTCCTGTAAGGTCTTTGTTTTTGCTATTATTTTCACTATTAAGCATGGCTCTGATTTCTACTGTCGATGCAACTTCACCAAGCGTTTAAGTCATCTCTATTCATTCTTTTTTTTTTCCAGTCACATTTCTTTCATGAATTTGAGATGCGTCCAGGTTTTAATAATGTGTTGGACAGTTAACGCAATTCCAGTCAATCTCCTTAGTTGTTTTCTTGGCTTGATGCAGCCCAATAACTTGACTATCTTCAGAACCCCACACTTTTTATTAGGAAGTATACTGGACAACTTTTACATTTTAAAACCACATTTGAAACAACAAATATTGAAGAGCTCAACTCCATAAAAGATCAAAGGAGTCTGCATGATCAAAGCACTTAATTAAGTCTGGTTACAGCCACGTAATACTTGCTTAGTTACATACTGTACATTGTAATATAGTATATCGTGCATTATCTTTATTCTTATTATGTAACAGAACCATTATTTGTTCCTTTAACTTGTATGAACTTCTATGAACTTGTATGAAGACTTAATCTGTATCTGTTATTCCATTAACTGCTTATGTCTAGTGCTCATTGCACACCAAGACTGACTCCCACATCTTCATCCATCTTACCCAAATCTATGTATCGCTTCCTGCTGAACCTCCGACTGCCATTTCCTGCGTACTGACCCGCAGAGTCATGGCGCCTGTGCTTCTGACTCAGCTCGTTCTGATTCTGCCGGAAAGTGATGACTCCACAGCGCTCCCTAAAAACACACAAACAGGATCAGGATCATATATTTTCCTGCATGTACAGTACCTTAGCTGATAAACCAAGTAAGAACGGATTTAAGCGTACTCTTTTTTGATGAGCACCCGCAAGTCCTCTGGGTCGCCGAAGGCCTTGAAGCGCTTGCGTAGGACAGCCTGCGTGACGCTGCTCGGCAGATTGTGAATGTACAATACTTGGCACTTGTCCTACAACCCGAAAAAGGTTACAAGGTTATAAGTTATCGGTCATAAATCGTTTAATGTAGATGATGCCACCTCAATCACTACTTACCCCTTCCTCCTCTTGTCCATGTGTAGTGTTATTGCTCTGCTTGTCACAGTGGCTCTCACAGCTATAACCAAACAAAAAGAGGACGATTAAAGAGAGACATTTAGAATGAGACAAAAAAAATATTTTAAAAAAAGCAGGCATGCTGCGGCTGTAGAACTACCTGAGGTTGATCTGATGGCAGGGTGACGGTGGCTGGCATGAGTCTGGGCACTCAGCATCCGCCTCAGGAGTGGGTGAGCAGGCAGGCGAGGGCTGTCCTGTCTCCGCAGGTTGGCGGGGGGAGAGGTCCGGGGACAAATCGGACTGTTGGGCCTCCGTCTCCCCTTGACTGTCCCTCTCGTCCATCTTGTCCTCCCCTCTCTCCTCGGCTTTAGTGTAGCAGTCGGGCTCCGGGAGGATGGCGGCAATGCGTTTCTGGCTCTCCCCCAAGTTTAGCATGCAGTAGTCGTGGTCTCTGTAGGCGCCCTTGCTCTGGATTTCACCCGTCGGACCCATGCTGCGCAGCTGCGCGTACAGCTCGGTTTGCTCCGGAAGCTTCCGCAGGTGCGTCCGAACCGCGCACAAGCCCTTGCCGGGGAGGTCGGCTTTGCCCTCTGGCTTGAAGAGCTCCTCCTCGACCGGTTTGTGGGGCGGCGTTGTGGGCGGGGTGAGTCCTGCAAAAAAAAAAAAAAAAAAGAACTTACTCATCTTCTATACCGCTTTATCCTGTATTCAGGGTTGTGGGGGCCTGGAGCCTATCCCAGGAGGCTTAGGGCATGAGGCGGGTAGATCCTGGACAGGGTGCCAATCCATCACAGGGCACACACACATGCACACATTCACACACTACGGGCAATTTGGGAACACCAATTAGCCTAATCTGCATGTCTTTGGACTGTGGGAGGAAACCGGAGTACCCGGAGGAAACTCCCCAGGCACGGGGAGAACATGCAAACTCCATGCACACAGAGACGGGAATCAAACCCGGACCCTGGAGGTGCAGGGCGACAGTGCTAACCGCTATACCACCGTGCCGCCTTCAATAGAAACTCAATGTTTATGAATCATTCGAGCTAATAACTTCATGACCGTACAGTGCCATGATGGCTTGGGATGATCCTGACTCGCGGGTGTAAACACTACGCTATGAGCTTCAGTATGTAAATGTCAGTCAGTCTGACCCAGTGGCTCTGATGTAAGTCAACACTCTGCTTCATTACTCATTCAGTCGTCTACCTTCCTGATCACACGGCTAATCCGGCGAGTACAAGACTTCCCAAGGCACGAGTTTGAACTTGAACACGATGGTTCGAGAGCGTGAAATTACCTGCAGTGCCGCACAGTTCCACACACAGAGTCTGCTCGAAGGGCCTGCTTGGATCTCTGATCAAGACAAAAAGAGAGAGTGAAGCGCTATTAACTTTATGACTTCAGAACAGTCTGAACTCATGTCTGAATAGACAAAATTAATATATAATTTAGTGTGTCACTTAGTAGTACAGCTTTAATCTATAATTAGCAAAACAGCCTGGCTGCAAGTCTAGCAAGGAGGTGCGGATATTAAAGGTGCGGCATCACTACGCGTCTCCCAGACGTCACTTGGGAGGCGTCCAGACTCATTCGAAAGCCTGGAGCGGCTCCAGTTCTACAGCAAAGTCGGAGAGATTTGGGGAATACACACCCTGCGGATTTAGGAGTCAGCGGCAGGCAGAGGCAGGCACGCTTCCCTGCAATCAGAGAAACAGAATATACACAGTCATACACGAGCTATCAGGATGATGGCTGGTCATCAAAGTTTCTGAACTTCTGTTCGTCTCTTACCGTCATTACAGCAGAGGTTCGGGGTTTCGGGGCTTTTCTGTGCGTCTGCTTTTTCAGTGTTGTCTTCAGCGGGGGAATCCATGTCAGGGTGGTGCACCGGGTTCTCGTCCTCACTGGAGTGTCCAGTCGAACGTTGTCTTTTCGCGAACCGGCTCGGGAAGGAGGCTAATCGGCGGGAGCGGCGCACCGAAAACGAGCCCTCGTCTACTTCGCAGCATTTTGGCCGCTTGGCAGCCACCTGAGATCCTTCGACGACGCTTGTGTCTTTGTGCTCAGCTTTGGGCCAGGCTGCCGTGGTCCTGCTGTGGCTATACGGGGGGCTGTGCAGCCTGTAAGGCTTGGTCACGTCATAGGAAGCGACAGCCTCGAGCAGCTCCTTAAGTAGGGAGTGCGCTTTAGTTTCTCGGCGCCGAACAAAGGGTATCTTGGGTTTAGTTCCTCTACTGGCGAGGTGGCTGGGTTGTGGGGCAGGTTTAGGACAGCTGGGAGTGGCATTACGAGAGACTGCGGAGTTTTCAGGCTTGGTCTTGCGCATCAGGTTCTCGCGCTCCTTGCGGTCCCAGGTGGCCTGCTTGCGCGATGGTACGCAGTACGTGTGCATGTAGCGGATCAGCTCCACCACGGAGTGGCGCTCCTTCTCCGTGGGGAACTGAGGCTCGGGTGGCTCGGCACACACGGCGCTCTCCACTTCGCTGCTGGATGAAGACTCCTCCTCCTCTTCATCCTCCGCCTCTTCTTCCTCCGAGTCACTGTCCTCATCTTCCTCATCTTCCTCCTCCTCGGTTTCAGCAGTAGGTGTGTCCTCGGTGTTGGCCTCCTGGGTGAGGTGGCGTTGCAGCTCAGTGCAGAGATGACCGACAGGCCTGAACGCCCGCGGCTTCCTCTCCACCGTGCATGTTCTGTCCCTCTGTGAGGACACAAATGGAAATTATTAGAACTTAAGGAAAAAAAACCTCCATGAATGTCGATATTTATAATCAATATACGGCCTGTCATTCATCTCTACTCAAAGCCAGAGAGACGGAAGAACTGCAGTCTGTCCAGCTCATGATAAAACCACCACTGAGTGCACTGTGCGTGCCGTTTCTTCACTTGACAAACCTACAGTAGCACCGTCCCTGTCTGCATTGCATTGCGGAACTCCGAGTCTCCATTTCCGTCTTCCATCTTCTGCAATGGATTTCTCATTATCGTTACACCAATGAATCCTGTTGCAAATTACCGAATTAGAAAAGAAGCTCTTGCTTACTTTTTTTCTTGAGCAAAGTGTGATAATGGAGGTTTCTCTCCAAGCATATAATGAATACGATTCCAAAATAAAAAAACAATTAATTTGCTAAGACGATTCTGCGTCAAACTCACACTCTGTGATTAGTTGGAATCAGAATCTAAATAGTGAATCAGGCTTTAAGTAAGCTCTTAGTCTGAAGCAGGGCTGCCCTTTACCCCTCCGGTAGCCATGTTTTTCCTATGACAGATGGTCGCAGTCAGCGCTCATTCTGCACTCGCCTTGGCAAAGCGACGGCACATCAAAGCACAGACACGCAGCGCGACATAGCTTACTAATGCTTAGCACTCACTCACTCATCTTCTTTATCCTGTATTCAGGGTTGCGCGGGCCTGGAGCCTGTCCCGGGAGCCTTAGGGCACGAGGCAGGGTACAATCCGAGCCTGGCCCGGGAATCGAACCCGGACCCTGGAGGTGGAAGGCGGCAGTGCTAACCGCTACACCACCATGCCAGCCTAATTCTTAGAAGCGCCGGCGTGATGGATGGCGGGAATTCTCATCCGCGTATAAAGCGTACTCGGGAAGGTTTCAGATTAATGTGCGTGAGTTCTTACACTTTACTGCAGAAAACAGACTCACCTTAAGGAGAGGACGAGTAGACTTGAGTTGCTGAGTCTTACTGAGCGCGCTGTTTAATCTGTTCGAGTCCAGACCCACGGGCACATTCGGGGGAGACAACAGGAGCTTTTTCAGCTGTCGTCAGGAAAGAAGGGAGAGGAAAGAGAGAGAGAGAGAGAGAAGGAGAGAGAGAAAGAGAGGGACAACTAATTAGCAGGCATGCCACTCTGTCAATCCACGCAACACATCATCATCATCATCATCATCAACACAAGAACTGTTCACTGCTTTGATTCCTGCCAAAGAATCACAAACTCCAAAATCAAATTGCAGGCAGGATGATGTGAAACAGCAAAGCTACAGTAACAGCTTAAGCTGTACTGGGCATCGTTGCTGTATGAGGATATACCCCCCACCCCCACCCCCTCCCCCTCCCAATTACTACACACACATACACATACACACATATACACACAGTCACTAAAACACTGCATTAGAATGAATAGCTGCTTGTGGCACCAATTCTTCCTACTGCCCTGGTTGGAGAGCGAAGGGGAATAAAAAAAAACATGAGAGAATAAGAGATAGAGAGACAGAGAGAGACAGAGAGAGAGAGGGAAGAGGGATATGCAAGACTTTTTCTTCAGCTTTCTGAGCGAGTAACCTGGGATGTGCGGTTATGATGGAAGCAGCAGGGAAAATAACCCCTCAGATCGCCGTCTCTCGCGGATGTGTGTTACTTTGGCAGAGCCCGCTAAAGGAAGTGAAGAGGCACCGGGTGTTTCCATGAAGTGCCACCTTCATGCCAAAGCCATCTAGTCCATGTGAACATGTGCTCGGCTCTCTCTCTCGCCCTCCCCACAGTGCCCGAAGGTCCTCAATGCGGCCCTTGTTTTCTGGGCCTCGAAAAGGGGGCTCAGACTCCCTGGCGGCACTAGCCACCAGGGGGCGCTCGAAAACTTTTTTTTTTTTTACGGGATTATCCAGCTGCCCAGACATAATAAGCTATAAAGCTGTCTGAGGGGGCGCAAGAAAGAGGAGGAGGAAGAAGCCTCCATTATCTATATGTCTGACCGGAAGGAAAACACACCTGTCTAGAGCACAATGTCAGGGGAGTGCTGTGGGTGGTCATTATGATATAGCTAGAAATAATCCTCCGCCTCGGAGACTGTAAAAATATTATATATATATATATACTGGCGACGATGTTTTGTTACTTGTGTGTAAGTATAAATATTGCGTAATAACCATATTCTCAAGTCTCCATGTTCTTCATAATCTTAATCCGATATAATGAGTCAAACATTATCAGTGTGCTTTCCAAGCACCAGAACAGTAGATGTTTTCTCAAAATTTCAGATAAAACCACACCGTGTTGGAAGGTTATGTTGTTATACGCATGCTTTCAACGAAACAAAACAAACACATTTTTTAAGGAACATTCAGACCCATTAAGATATCGATCTGAACATCATTTTAAAACCAAGACTCTTCTTCCATAAGCATCTATTGCTCAAGTTTCCATTCTGTAATGTAGCCCCATTTCATTCAAGTCCAAATAAAAGCAAAGGTACCAGGCGTTCAGTTACGTAGCTGCTTTCACAGAGGTGACAATAAGACCTTTGTAACCATTAAAAAAGTGCTCTTTTTAGCCTTTTCAATAAGCCTTGAAATTGGATTTGTGTGCATTTTTTTGCATTAAGCCACACACACACACACACACGCACACAGCCTGTGACCCATAATTCATTAAATGGACTGAAAAGAAATGTCGTGTTCAAGTTGTTCATCAGAGTGTATAGTAGCATGGCACTGATTCAAAAGTATCAATGGAATAAAATAAAACGTGTCCAAAAACCGGCTTTCTTAATGCACTCTAAGCAAACAGACAGGCTGTAATAGGCTGCAGGGAGCAGGAGAAAGGAAAACATCATGCTTTTTTTGTCTTGTTGTTGTCATCACGTTTTTTTTTTTTTTTTTTTTATCTGTAGAGCCTCTTTGAACAGGTGTGAAAACTGCAGATCTAGCCTGAACAAGCAAGTAAAAGAGGTCAGGAAAGACAAAGACAAAGGGACAGAGGAGAGAAACAATCAGAGCAAGAATCGAAATCCTAAAAAAAAAAAAGTGTAGCATGTGTCGTGCTCCAACTCCCCGCCTGTGGAAAGGATTCTTATTAGTGCGGTTGCTAAAGAGAATTGAAAATCCCAAAATGAGAAAAATTCAGACCTGTTTTGCCTATCATACCCATGCTGTGGGGTAGTCAGAGGCCCATCCAAATCCACCTTAAACAGGAAGGAAGGGTTCTTACTAGAGACGGGTCTTCTGTCTCTGGGCTCAGCGAGCCTTGGACAGGCTCACTTTCCAAAAGGAGCTCGTCATCCTCTTCCTCCTCCTCCTCTTCCTCCTCAGGGTCTTCGCCCAGTGAGGAGAACACGGAGAACCCCCCCACCCCGTCCTCCACAATGCCATCCAGGCTGTCTGTGAGGGCGGCGAGCAGCGCCGCGTTCTCCTCTTCCGTCTGTAAAGGAGGTGAGAGAGAGAGAGAGAGAGAGAGAAGGAGAGAGAGAGAGAGAGACAGGTGATAACCTCCAAGTGACTGGTCCATCTGCACATCCTGCTGTGGGGAAAGTGCAGCTATCTGATTACTGTGTAAAGATCGATTCAAAGAGCTTAGGTGCCCCCAGGCCTGATAAGCGCAAGAAGAAAATCTTTCGCTTGAACTTGTGGGGAACATCTACTACTTTTTTCATCTCTAACCTCGTCCCACGTCACTAGCCTCTCATAACGCGCGCAGCTCCAGGAACTATCTTTCCGAATTTGGCCCCACCTGAAGGTTAATTGAACTTGACGTGACGATCAATAGCTTCCCTGGCACCTAAAATAGCGCAGTACTCTGTGCCTAAAAAAAAATCAATCCCCGTCCTGAATTACATGATGCGAAGAGTGAATTAGCATTAGACACAACATCTCTCTATGATCAATCATCGTCTACGCGTTTTTTTTTTTTTTTTACCTCTAGAGTCGCATTCTTGACAAACTGCCATAACCTGAACCGGGTCTGGATCGTCCATTAAAACCCAACTAAGCTTTTTAAGGAAGGCTTTCCCTGGTGGGAATAGCTACGTAATGCGCTAAGATTAGATCAGAACCGGAGACCGTTGGCCTGAGAATTACAGAATGTGGGGTCTGACCTCGAAGAGCTCGGCGTCCCCTGCGCTGTACTGTATGGAGGCGGGGGAGCTGCCTGAGTGGTCATTGTACCAGTGCAGCTCGCTGAGGCAGTTCACTGAGTCAAAGTCGCTGGCGTCCAGCTGAGAGAGGTCGAAGTCGGGGAAATCGGTGTCCAGGCGGTCGGAGCACACCTCCTCTTCCTCATACTGGGAAAAAGAAAAACAAAAGAGAGAGAAAGAGAGTAACATTAAAGTCACAGCCTGACAAGCTTACATCAAAAAGACATTTCCCCTAAAGACCGTATCTAATAATATACTTCCTTCTTGGGGGATCAATAAGCAGGCCTGCGGTCAGGCAGCTGTATCACTTTGCCTGGAGCAACAGATATGCGGTAGGTATCACGAGCACGGAGGATCATATGAGCCCGTATCCTCCATCAGCAAAACCTTATTATTAGCAGCAACCAATTGGAAATTAGACATGCGGCATTTCAATAAGACGATCTGTAGGACATTGAAATGCAGAAACAAACTGCGTGTGTGTGTGTGTGTGTGTGCACAACGACGAGAGTACGTGTTCACACATGAGAGCGTGAGTACTGTGAGAAGGGAAGTGCTTCAAACCCCAAGGGGGTGCGACAAAAAAAAAAAAATGAAAAAAAAAAAAAAAGATCTAGCTTGTCTTGATGTCCACGATCATGCTATGCATCCCTTCCTCAAGCTTATGCTGTCGTCCCTTCCTAGTCTGGTTTGACGCAGAGGTCAAAGCATGAATATTCTATACAGCCTCTCGAATGCATTCCTGATGACCTCGTCCACTCTGTACGCCCGTCTCCGTTTCACAAAGCTGACCGATCAGTTTCCGGTTTATCGGTTTCGCTGATGCAGGTTTTGGTCAGGCGGATGCAAAGCCTGTGTCTGCTTAAAAAAAAACCTAGGAAGCGCGATCGGAGATGCAGAATTAGTGTGTTATAAATGTCTTACAACATAGCGATTAAACAGGATTGTAAGCTCTTATCGTATCGTGCCAGCCATGAGGGTCGCCCCGATTGATCCGGGCCCGCGGATGGTTAATGATATTTCGTTATGTCTTTATAGCATTTCCAGATTTATGGCTGTAAACAACAGTAATAATGAGAGATATCGGCCTTCTCTCCTAGCACACATACAGTACAGATTGCTAAGGATGAATCAGTACGAGCACGCGTAATGCAGGTGTTCATCCTGTATCCAGAGGCTTCATGAAGACACACAGCCACCCTGCTGCTGCTGCTGCTCTTTTTAGCACTCTCCTCACATCCTTCTCACGTGCCCCTGAGTCATCTTGCTCTTCTCCTCCTCCTCCTCCCATCCCGAGCGCTCAGGAGCGGCCAAGCGACCGCAGCTAATCAATCTCAACATATGCTTGCCGTCTCACATATCTTCGTCTTTTTTATGTGACCTTTTTTGGTCCTTCCTTCCTCTTTCCCCCCCCCTCTCTCTTTCCTTCTCTCCATGTTATAGAGATACTTGATATCAATCAATAAAATCCTCCTTGATGCTGGATGGTTAAGGTCGTTCGGTGGGGCCAAAACACACATAGCAACACTTACATATTTGTGCATAGACTGCAGCACGCGAGCATGCGAGGCCAAGCCGAACCTATAAAGCACATCAGCACTTGCTGCTACGGAGCTGGCACCGGTTATAGCGGAGAAAGCCAACAAGGTGTGACTCACATACCAACCATGACCTTATATGTATTTGCTCTGGATTCTGTCCCATTTCTCCTGTTACTGATAAACTGAGATGCCGCAACACGAGCGGTCACCGCGGCAACCCTGATGCCTGGCTCCAGACCACCGATCTCATTGCCATTCATATAGCACAGGTCCTTAAATCATACAATTATGAACGTAACCTACACGCCTCGGTGAATAGATTCAACCTTTGAAATTGGATCTCATAATTTTTTTTTTTTTAAAGTCTCGTATATCATTTTTTAATAACGCTGCGCCCTTGATGTTGTCCTTGTAGCGTGGTTGTAGGTTTCTACAATGAAAACAGAGATGACCTTGGAATCCTGACTTATCTGAAACGCAAAAACTCAACGCATACATCTGTTACGACTTTTACACCCGAACACCCTCAACCGCGAAGACGAGACGACGGCTTGTGTTTCCATCCCAATCAAAGGGCATCAAGATAAAAGAAAAAAAAAAGATCCTCCCCCAGCACCCTCACAACTGCTCTACTGCCCCTTCGATACAGCCATGTGCCGCAAAGTCTCAATGACCGATGAGTTCTGTTTCTGCACACGGCCATACAAGGCCAAGCCACTGGAGGGGAACGCAGAGGGGCAGCTGGCTTTCAGCGAGGTCACCGGACGATATCAGGAGGCTAAACTTTCCTGAATTAGAAAAAGCATTTAGTTGACAAAAGCAGAGTAGATTCAATACATATATGTTTTTTTTTTGTCCAACTGTTAGTTGAGGACTAACTAACTAGCTAGCGCGCACTGTTATAGGACATTGTCGTGCTGCTACTGTATTCAGCGCTGTCCATTCTAACAAAAACCTCTTTTTTTTCTGCTCATGAAACAGACTTGCAAAAATTGGCAGTTATGAGTAGGATCGAGCGCTATCTGGCAGGAAGCGCAGTGTGTGGACACACTCATACATGCCACACTCATATGAAGCCGTGATAACCATGCTCGTGTGAAGCTTGAGGACGTGACATTTTTTGGCATAATTGCATTGTAATTGTGTATATTTTTGTGTGAGCACATTTAGAAATGCTAAGAAGAAATTGTGATGTACACCACAGTAGAGTCTTTGTCTCCAGAGATCTGCCATAATATAATGGCAAAACATTATGGCTCAAACGGTTAAGACTGTGGGTTACTGATCAGAAGGTCGGGGGTTCAAGTCCCAGCACCACCAAGTTGTCATTGTTCAGTCCTCGAGCAAGGCCCTTAACCCTATTTGCTACTGTAATCAGGCTGACCCTGTAAATATAAATATAATGCCCAGTATAGTGTAGATTCACTTTGGGCCGCGGGGCAGCTCTGGCCCTTCGTGGCATGACTCCACTAGACATCTAGGGGTGTGCTGTGGTGTCTTGGCACCAGGACGTAAGCGGTGTTGTAGAATTGGCTTTTCTGTGGGATCGGACCAGATGTGCTGGCCTTTGGTCCCCTTGGGTGCCCATGATTTTGTAACCAGTTTACTGGTGTATAATGAATGTGTTAATGTTATGACTGATTGGTGTATGTACATATACATCACTGGAAATCCTGGGATCGTGCTGCAGGGTTATATATTAGAGATGGGAATCATTAAAGATCACCTGATCCAATATTATCATGATACTTAGGTGCTGATTCAATTCGGATTGCGATACTATGTATTAAGATTTTATAAAATAACCTGATTTTATATAACTTTTTCTTCAATTTTGCTTCCATTGTAAACAAACTTAATAAGTAATGCACTTCTATTGTACCACATCGGATCCTTTGCTGCCTGCCAATGTGTGAATGGTTTAGTGCGCGCCATCTGCAGGATTACAGCGGAACTGCAACATTTTATATATAAATGAAAAATGGTACAGTAATTAAATTTTTTTTATATCTATTTGCGAAGAGTTAGTGTGAATTGCTACACAAAAGAATCATAATACGTAACTAAATAAATTTCTCTGTAAGAAAGACCTCTAGCATACCGAATGTCCCTAAACAGTGTTTCTGGTATGAAACCAGGCATAAGTACCTCACGATTTGGAGATTCCTGTCATCAACTGACTAAACTCGTGAACTCTTCATGCGTCCCCTTCACCCCTGAGTTAATAAGGTCTTATCTGTGCGTCCTGTTCCCCTTCAGCTACAGCTCTCTAAGGTAGGTTATATATAGCTGTTATCCTTGGTCTGATGACTGGCTTACTCAAGCTGCTTGTGACGAGCCAGGCATTAAACACTGCAGATGGGCCAAGACTGACTGCTTCCCTCAGCCGTCGCTTACTCTATCAAACACACACACACACACACATACACATACACAAACACACACCACTCAAAACCACATGACCCCCCCCACCCACACACACACAGCAACTCCTAGACAGAGCCCGACGCTACTCCTAAATGGATTCTCTCACAGACGGCTTTAGCAAAGGTCTGTTCCGCAGCAACCCGTACGTCTGAGCAGGGAGAGGTTTACAGCTTATTCATGAGGCCTGAATGAGATATTAGAGGCGCTACTGACTAATCTGATTTCGTTGGATGAACCCCCGAATAGGTGGCACATCCCATTACCTGCTTTAAGCGCTGATTAAATGTGCTGTTCTCTGGTAGTTTCTGAACAAGATTTCTACCGCAGTCTTGCAGCAAGTCGAAATTAACTGCAGACAGATAGAAGTAGGGCAGTTAAAGGAAGATCTGGGGCAGCAGCTTACAGTGGAAAAGCCATTCTCCTCTCTGTCGTAAGCTGAAGTATGATTGATAAGAAGACTCCACGCCAGAGATTCAGGCCAGAAGGAAGTTTTATGTCTCTGCAATCCAGAATCTCTTCAAAATCTCTTCTCTAAAAAAAATAGACTAGGATTTGCAAATGCATCTAACTTGCATACAAGTTGTACATTTCCTAGGAAAACATTTTCGTTAACAAAACACTGCGACATCTGAGCTCAGCAGGTGGTGGAGTTAAGATGGAAAATGGCCGTGTCCTAGTGCCCTTAAACGCACCAGGACAGTAACGCGATCGTGGTGAGCTCAAGTCGGTTGTTAGGAAAAAGACTTTTCAGGGTCTCACGATTCATTTAAAGGAACTGGATGGGGGAGGAAATGAAACAGAAATTGGGCTGCTAAGAAAGGAAGTTAAATAGGCTATGATCACATTATCAGCATAAAGTGACTCAAATCTCTAACGTTTTTTACCCTAATGTAAATCTCATCAGATTTTATTAGGGCTGTGTGAACACATAAATGTGATATTTTTGAGATCGGATGCGGACCTAGATCCGATACCTGGTCAGGTGAACAGACAGATCGGTATTCATTCATGTGACTTTTTACCTCAGCGCATGCTTAGGGTGCTAAAGCGAGGTGTCTGGCTTTCGTCCTTCTTCTGGACGTCCACGAATGCAGCCGACTAACTGCGTCAACTGAATGTGGCCACAAAAATGTGACGTGTTTTATCCCAGATGGTGTGAGCATTGTGAATATTAACCGCCAAGACATGCGAAACCAAACCCAATAACACTTCTGCTTCTGGAAAAACAAAGACAAACACATACACACATGCATCTTCCGTCTTACATGCCTTAGGCAGGATAGTTCTTATTGCAGTCTAGTTAAATTAATCAGACTTTCCCAGCGTGTCCTGAACTCTGGAGACAAATCCAGCCAAGATTATGTGGCATCAGTTGCACAGTTGTATATCTTCTTCTTTTTCACCTACTGTACCAGATCAAGTTCAAGAACAATCCACAGCCATATCAGATTAGCTCACTTAGATTCACTCTGATGTACTCAATACTTTTTTTTTTTTTAAATGAAAGTAACACTAGAAATAATTTGGCACTGTAGCACCATATGGAGGTTTTTTTTTTTTCGGACACCAGGACCACAGCTGATGGAGCTTGCAGCTCTAGTAAGATTAGGATTTGAGAGCCTGGTTTCCATCTGTTCCCCAGGGTAGTGATGAGAATGCTTCAGATACAGACATTTATAAAGAATTTTATGTTAATTCATATTGTCACTCCTTTGGAGTAAGGACACAGTAATGCGGCACCAACCCATAATGTTACGGGGGGGAAACCTGATGTAGGACATCTTGTATCATCATTTAATGCATGGAGCATTGATAAATGCAGAGGAAATGTTCTTGCAATTTTCCTGATGTGCCATTTTTAATTCTAATGTATTTACACTAGGCTTATGCCTGGTTATTTAAAATAGCCTCATTTATTTTGGAAACCGTCATGCCTGTCTCAACCGCACACATTGTGTGAGATGCATCAATGTGTTATGCGTTGATGCTAAGGCAGGATCACTGGGATACGGGTTAAAGCTTATAATTACCTGCCAAGACTATCAAGAGGATAACAGAAGAACATGCCAGGAACTGTTATTAATGAATAATTCCTCTCATGCTCTGCAAGGACGCTAGTCTCATCACATCTAAGTGGCAGTGTGTCTTGGCCTGTCAGTGTCCTCCATAGGGCAAGGCTACGAGAGAGACATATCAGCTACTAAGATAAAAGAGGAAGAAGTACCATGAAGCAACTCAAATAATGTTTTTCTTTATTTCTCAGAACCAATTACGGTAAAACCAAAATAATGCATAAGGATAAATTAATTTGCATTAAAGCTAGACTCGTACGAACCGAACCAGTTATACTGTACCAAAAAGCTACCATACATTTCCGGACCTGTAGCTAAAATTTATACAGTTCATTCCATATATCCTGTCATCATTAAGCCACATCAGCTTTTCATTAAATGATGCATTAAAACTCAGCCTCACACAATTTACACGACTTATGGATTGTAGAAACATAAGCTCGTCTGGCAGTCGGGCAAAAATAAGACTTCGGATCCAAGTCTGCTTGTGTGTGTGTGTGTGTGTTACTACTCAAAGATGTAGCAGAGGAAGGATCAGCAGGAGATCCAAAAGGCTGTCAGCACCCCCGAGGTCTCCGAGCCAAGCCGGATCTTTTTCACAGGAGTGGCGCGAGTAGCCCGGCTCCGGTTTCAGATCCCCGTGTGTGACTCTTAGCGAGCCCTCTGCGTGTCACGTGTTCCTTGTACGGTTTCCTCGCTCTGGTATATGAGCTGCAGCCCAGGCTCAGATTAACACCAGTGGGGGCATGTGGCACCTAGGAGATGCTGAGGTAATTGTACCTGCAGCTATCACGACTATTGCTAGGGAGGGTAGTGGTGGTGGTGGTGGTGGTGGGGGGTGGGGTGATGTTTCAGGACAATGCAGGTACTATTTCCAGGCTGTCACAAAGCTAACGTCTCTGTGGCAACCTGGGAAACCTGGGAAGAATGCAAAGCAAACGTTATGAACAATGAAATAAACACAACAGACAGATCATCTTGGTTCTGCTCTGCCTGATTGAAGTGACTAGGTGGAAAAAGTAAGAAAGGGACTGAGATGCGTGTCATTGAGTCACGACAGCCGAGAAACATGGCATCGGCCCAGCTCGGACTAATTCACATGCTGGAGTCAGCATCAGTCTGTGCCCTCGCTCTTAGACAACATGGATTGCGGTAATTAAATCAGAGCACTTTTGTAGACAGCACTCTTCGAGCAGGACAGAAAACAGTGTTTGAGATATTAAAGATGTTTTTTTTTTTTTTCCATTCTTCTGAACTGTAGGTTGGGATTATAATACACTCTGAAGGTGCAGCGTCCTTGAGCCGCCTGCACGCTCAGCAGGGGTTGGATGTGAGCTTCACTGTTTGCACGTACACAGAAACATTGTGACCGCATACAGTATACCTATACATAACTCGTAAAGAATAGTTATATTTATTCGGTTTAAAGACCCCAAGATTACATCCTTGGGGGTACACCAGTATTATGGAGCTCTTCCTTATTCGAAGGGCACCACAAGGGGTCAGTGAAGGCTCCAAAATTTTGTACAGTGTTACAGTACCTCCAGAGAGCTCGGTAGGTCATGTGCTGCCATATGCCCTTTATTCTCATCGATCTTATGGATTTGCACTAGAAATATCATGAAGCATCTGGACTATCATGAAGCATCTGGATAAATGAATGGAATTAATAGGTATTACGTTAACCGGGCGCTAAGTACATACTTAAATTTTCTTCCAATTATAGAAATGCTTGATAAAAATAATAGAGAATTTATTCAATTATTGAACCAACAGCAAATAAATATTTCCAACATCAACGCAGCCACCCAAGTAGCGCTTCTGTCCACTAAGTAAGCTCATCCATTCTGATCATTTCCTGCCATTTACATTCTTTCCCTTTTCCCATGGTGCAACATAAACACTCGAATAGTGATTTCGAATAATATTCCCGCACTAGCCTTGCACACCTACAATATTAGCATTATTCAAACTGCATACAAAGGAAAAGAGATGGGATCTAAATACTGGACCATCAGCAATAATAAAGGGAAAGAAAAAAAAGATTTCAATTGAAAGTCTTCGGCAAAGGTGAGATTTTAGCAAAACAAACAGCAGAGCAACACGGACACCATCGCAAGCTGCTCTTTCGTCTGTTAACAGCTGCCAAGAAATCAAGGCACGCTATATTCCTGTTTCTATTTTCGAGGCGCACTGAGAGAAAGGGGCTTGTTTTGAAACCCAAGAATTGACTCAAGTGCCAGATTGACCTTTGCTTCGAGAAAGGTTGAAAGGACGCCGCTCAGACACAGCTGTTCGGCTCACATGCGCCGGCGAAATGGCAGCACTGATCTTGTACAGGACCCGTGAAGACGTACGAATGCTTAAAAAAAGGACAAAGATCGGAAGCGAAACTTGTACTGAATCATGACGTTGCGTCTCGTGTTCAGTTATCTGTTCACAGAAGGGTAAGGGATTCGAATTCTTCATAGAACTCGAACTGGATTTCTTCCAGTTAAAAGGTTATGAAAGGTTGCAGCGTTCCGGCACATGAGGACACTCGATCCCTGGCCAACATGAATGTCAAAGGTATATTTCCACTTTCCCACATGTATTCGGTATTCGATGATGCAACTTATGTCCTTTTTCTTCTTGACCTTTTGTCTACAAATAAATCTTTTCCCCATAAAAACCTGTCTTAATGGACACCCAGGTTTATTTCTGACGTTATCACTATTACTTTAAGAGTAATATACTACAGCTGTGCGATTGAATCGATTTGCGCAATTGAATAGATCATTTGTTGATTTATTTAATTAATTGAATCAGTGGGGGAGGGGGACACTCATTGAACTATTTGGGTAATCGTTCAAATGTTAAATTTGTTAAATGAAGTCTTTCGGTTGCTCCCGTCAAACCATCCACTTGGCACAGGTCTTACGCAGAATGCCCTTCCTGACACAGTTTGAGAAACCCACCACCGATCCACCAGCGCTCTAAAAATATTGCTTCGTATTCTTCTAATTTATATTTCATGCGCAGTTTGTGCAATACTGCCACCTACTGGACTGGAAGAGGTTTAAAAAAAACATTAACTGTATGAGACATGAGGTTAAAAAAAATTCGACAAAACAAGTTATAGCATTTCAATTCATATTAGATACTTGTAGTAGCTTTTAATACTTTTTTAAAACCTATAAATACTATATATATACCTCTTTAAGGCAAATCAGACAATCATTAATTCGTGCTATTGAACTAATTAGAATCAGATCGACACCCCAGGTATGATTCACTAAGGAGTATGTGGGAGAACTTTTTAATACTAAGGAAGTCTTGAGTCAGCAATTGATCACCGGTGTGTGGGACTATTCCGGCGTTCGGGATGAGCCCTGAAGTCGTGAATTCCTGACGCTCGAACAGAAGGCTGCGCAATCGGCACAGGGTTACCTTTAAGCCACAGGAGCAGAAAGTGTAACTCCGGGCTGTACCGAAATAAAACGTAACCTGGCTCGTACAGTATATGCTCATGTTTCCACCTGTTTGTGATAATCATAATAATTAGGATTGAATACCACAGCGTTTGACCGATTCCATGTCCTTTGTTATTTTAAGAAAACTGACCCGGTTAAGAATGACAGCGATGCTGACAACACCACAGGCACGTGTCACTTTGGGAGAAGGTTAGCAGGCACAACAACCTGTATGCACTTCTCCTGCCAGGATACAGTAGGTTACATAAGGTCAACAGGTTAAGGTCTTCAGGAGTAATTAAGGCAGGTGTGATATATTTTTCTTTTCCTGTCAGCATCCCAACACAGGTTGTCATGTCAAGAACATCTCAACGGTTTAGCACATGTGTTAAGCAAAAAGCACAGACGGCTGAAAGGATCCGAAAAGCATGTTTTTTTTCGTCTGCTCTAAATCTCGTCAACTTTCTTTTTGCAAACTTCTTCCTTAAAGGCGACTAAAATGCGTGTGAACACCTTTTAATTACGTCCTGTTCTCAGTTCTCATGCATTCCTTAATGTTCCAAAAAACAAAAGATAACCAGGATGTTAATTTATTACCTTCAAGTTCCTTTTATCTAGTACTCACACATTAGACCATCGTTTTTCAGGTTTGATTTAAATTCATGAAAGTAAGAATAAACCCGACACAATAGGACCGGGGTGAAAATATTTCATCCACTCTTAGTCAATTAAAAGATACGCCGAACATTTCTCAGAGTGAGTCAGACGCAGACAGGGCAAGACGTATGCGTGTCTGTCACATGCACCAGGGCTGGAATAGATGATGGATATTGACACAGTCTGCCTCCCGTTGCTCCCAATGTAGAGCATTTGCTGAGCAGCACTGTTAGCAGAGTCTGATCAGATGCTTTTAGAGCCTTGGAGTCCTGCTAGGCGACTTCAAAGTCACGCTCACCCCAATTTCTCTTTTTGACAAATTGCGATTAATTCCTTTCTGGCAGCTCGCCAGGACCGCTCCGATACCATAAGGTATTTGGGCTTGCACCGCGAGCTTTTCTTTTTCAAATTTATTTTGTTGTTGTTGATGTATGGCTGTTATTATTATTATTATTTTATCAGGCGCAGTCGGATATCGCACTCCAATAACGATATAAAAATCTTAATAAGTCTCTAATCTGCTTCACTGTGACAAACACGATAACTTTAGTCTTAATTAATATCTATAGCTTTAAAAAAAAAAAAAACACTGTTCGGCTGGCAGACTGCGGCACGTCTCCGCTACCCATCCCGCCTCCTCTGAGTTCGTGGGTGAAGAACGGATGTGCGTCCCGCGACCGGGGACTACCTGCAGGGTAAATCTCAGCACGGTTCCTCCTCCCAGAAAGGTCAGGCCTTTTTGGTGCAAATATCAGGAGCACCACACGGGACACCAGAACAGGACACGCTGTGGGGTAACAGAACTCCCCAAATCTCTCTGCATGGCTCGGAGATCAATTGACAACCTGGAAGACCAGTTCCTGCCCTCATCACCCCCTAATCCACTTAGTCTTGGTTTGAAAAGTCCGTCTTGGCGAACGTTATCGAGCCATTAATAATACAGACTGGTCCGACTGGGGAACGGATGCGTGGTCTAAAATTATGTATAGCTGCTCTTTCAGCTCTTCCTTCCTACAAGCAAGTGGTAACTAATTAGGCCAGTTAGAGTCTGTTAATAATGTCAGTTTCGTCTTTGTGAAGCTGCTATATTGGATATGACTCCCTGGAAGTAGAGATTGTCTATCTCAATGAGACCTTCCTGCTAAGTACGGGATAAAAAAGGATAAATGAACAAATGGTACCAGTGTTCAAAGTAATGCTTGCTCTAACATTCAAGAGCGATCTAATTATACAGATACAGGATTGAGGGAAACTCAACTTCTGAGATAATGAGAAAAGTTGTGCTTAAAGTCTCAATTAAATTAGATTAGTTTTACATGGCGTAATTATTTTTGGAGTGTATTTGACAGGATTCACATTTTTACAGATCACAGTTTATACGGATGAAGCAGAAAACCGGTCGATTCCGGTCACGGGCTGATCGATTGGGGTATCTCTGGTTACAGCACGTGATGTGTGTCTCAGGTATGGTGGAACGATAGGCTAGTGGTTGTCACCTTGACCTTCCATGGTTGTGGGTTCAAATCCCACCTCAGGTCATATATTGTGCATATAGTTTGCATGTTCGCCCCATGCTGGACTTGTTTCCTCTGGGTACTCTAGTTTCCTCCTGCAATTCAACACCATGCAGTCTGGGTCGATTGGTTTTTGCCCATGGTGTACGTGTATGCACTGCATGTTCAACAATCTGATCCAATGTGTATCCCGCCTTGTGTCCTGAAAGGGGTGTTCAAGTCAACCTGGGACTTTAAAAACTACCTTTATTTCTCTATATAATCCCCTGCAACACTAATGAACATATCCCAGTGTTTCACTAGTGCTTGGATACCATCAAGATAGAAAGTTTTCTCAGTACACCGCTCCATGATCATCCTGCCAGCTTCATGTCTGAAACGCTGGCCTCCCAGGAACACATTTAATGACCCAAGCATGTAGAAATGGCCAGGACTGTTAGGGAGATGTGGTAGCTGAGAGTTATACCTACAGTACTGTATATACAGTAGATTGCAATTAATCAAGCATGGACACACAGTCTAAAACGGGTGCCTATAATAAAAGGGACAGAAATTTGCTTGCATTACAGATAACAAGTTCACTTATTCGAGTTCTAGATATCCTAGAAATGCTTCATATTTCTTGCTTCGATTATTCTGTATGACAACGAAGCACACCTTGTGCAGACGCTCCCGTCTCTGTAATTTAGGGGAGTATCATTTAATCCGGTGCGAAACAGACAAAATGCCAGTTGATGTCTTAACAGATACCTGTCCACAAATTCAATCCGGTCTGACACGCAGAGTTCGTTTTATACTCTACGTGCCTGTTTCCCTATCCACACTCATAGTAAACGTCAAGGTTGGAAGGTTACCGCACAGCACTCTTCAGACCCAGTGATGCATCCTGGCCACACAACAACAACATCTTTTTTTCCCCTTCATCAGTAGGAGAGATTTAATTAGATGCTGTGTGAATCATTAGCTTCGCTCGCCCCTGTAGAGTTCATCTCTGACTGGTTTCATATGATTGTGTATGATGAGCCAAGCAAGCAAAAAAATAAATAAAAACAAATACAGGAGCAACCGATTTACTGTGACCCTAACAACCTAACTACTGAAGATCAACAGCAAATAATAGAAAGCAAGTGAAGAAAAACTTGTACTCTAATCGCGCTTGATTGTGGGCTTTGAGTTTCCTTTCAAGTCGGACGGCTTGGTCGTGCTCTAGAGTTAAATGTAACTAAAAACTCCTATTTGGCAAAGCTTCGGTCTGCCCAAGCAGCACGTCTCGTTCATTGTCTGATGGCTTTACAATGAGGTTTTGTGCATGTGGAGATAGAAACGCTTCGGCTCGTTGCTGAGAAACTGAAACCTCACAGCAAGCCAAATGACAGATTTACAAGGTCAGTCAATAAAGATTATAAGTGAGGGCATAGAGTGTAAAATAATTACAGCTACAGCTAGCAACAATGTTTAACTAACGGTTGATCTCCTATCTTTGATCAGTTTACGGATCAAATCCTTTAATAAAGGAGCGGTGGTATACACAGGAACTGTGAAATTCGGTGGTTCAGTGCGTCTCTGAACCAGAGAGATCGCTAAGAAACTGTTAAAAGTCAGTAAGGGGGTCGATCGCGATGTTTAGGATGTAACATTCAGACTCAAATTGTTAAATGAAAATCTTAAAGCATGGACAAGCGTAGTATCAGTGAATTAATTTGCATAACTTTTAAGGATGGGAATCACCAGGACCGGAAGATACGATATTATCACGATACCTAGGTGCCGATACGATTCATATTGCGATTCTGTAAGTATTGTGATTGTATGAATAGCCTGAATCGATATAAAAAAAAATAAATCTGATTTTGATACAAGCTTAACAACCTTATGACTTAAACTGGCACCTGTAGTTTTCTACCCAAGTCTCCTTCAGTGAACAGTACTTTCACATAGTACATTACTAGAGTACTTTACTACAGTAAACTGTACTTTCATGCTATCCAGTTTCCCCAAAATGAGCACATGCTCTTTTTTTGACTAACAGGGTTTCTTCCTCATGTCTTCTTAGGGTATTTTTCTTTGCCACCGTCACCTCCAGCTTGTTAATTACCCAGGATTCTTATTTCTGTAAAGTTGCTTGGTGACAAAGTCATTAAAATTTCATTCAATTGAAGCTACACTGAGAGATGGATGGTTTGTAACAATATGTTGTTGAAATTGCTACATAAGTATATTAATTCCTGAAAACAGACAAGTGACTGACCTCTCTGTTTTGAGAGAAAGACAGAAATAAATTCCGCATCAATAGCAATATGGAAACGGACAACACAGCATAATTACACGACCCTACGTGACAAGATGTGTGTTTATTAAGACCGCTGGATTGCTGAAGATTTCTCCTCTGCGCTCTTTTGCTGAGCACCAATGGAAGCTACATCACATTTGTTCTGTCACAGCTCACTGCTTCTGTTGCCTAGCTTCTCCTCCCTCCTCAGCACCGCTAACACGCCTGCACTGATTGCACCCCCCGCCACCCATCCCCGCTCCGAAACACTCAGGTTCAACAGGCAGCTATTTCCTCAGGCACCCTCACACACACCTGCAGAGATCAGACCTAATGCACATCTCCTCCTGTAAAAATCTGCTGACATGCACAATGTAGAGTAATAAGGGCACACTAGGCTGGGACATAAGGACAGCAGGGGCGCCGGGTGGAAACGCACTTCCTGTGCGGAGGACTGTCTTTTGGGACTTACGTGAAGCCAGCGCCGGGAAAGTGGTTCTCGTCCCACAGGGTGGCTTATACTTTGCGCGGCCTAGATTCTCAGGACGGAAAACCTATAGACGAGGAGGATTTGACGCTTCGGTGATCACTAACATGTGCAGATTAACATTCATGCAGCATTTTATATGGAATACGGGCCGGCGGTGGCTCAGGGATGCCTCCGAGCCTAAGAAATACACAAGCCCTACAGCTAAATGTCAGAATCTGAATTACACCTGCCTCATGCATGAGGAATCTTTAACGACAATGTATATGTATACATATCAGACGACTTTTGATTTTATGCGATATATTACAAGGATTTCATTCGTAGCTTTGTGTACGGATGCATTATACCTCCTTAACCAATACAATTATCGTTTCTTTACTGAGGCAATTAATTAGCTCAAGTGCTCTTCCAGGCCCTGAGGCAAGTGGCGCTCTCTCTCTCTCTCTCTCTCTTTTTCTCTCTCGTCTTCCCTCTCCAGTGCCGTTTTCTATTCATGACCACATCCACCAAACAGCTGCGGTGAAACAGAATCAGCCTTTAGCGACTTTTTTCTCAAATGTACTATTGGGAAATGCCTTTTATGGAAGTAGGAAGTAAAGGCAGGGCAAATGTCATCCAAGAACTTGCATGGATGAATAGCATTATCGGGAGACAGGAAACTAAACTCCACCTGTAGTATATCTTTATATGATTACTCTGTAAAGTAATAAACAATTCCATAGTACCAAAGGTACAAAAGCTACAGCCTTGAAACATGACTATCCCAGTGACCTGGACTGCTCCTGTCAGTAGTACACTTTTTTCCCCCTCAGGGTGGAGATGTTTTTTTTTTTTTTTGTGAATGTGTACTTAGTAGAGGTACATAGTGCACAGTAGAATTATTGAGTACTGTCAATTATTCATCATTTTATTACGTTCACTTTCTTGTTGGAGGACTTTGCCAAAGAGCTTTCAAGATCGACGCAGCCGGAAACGACGGCCATTAATTCGGCAATGCATGAGCATCAGCGCTTTCGCAAAGGTTCATAAAGGCCTCCTCTTATATGCAAACACGCTGATAATAGAGGAGCAGAGTACACACATACACACACAAACACTCGCTCTCACACACATTAACTACAAGCTCTGTCTTGACTCTGCTGCAAAAACATCAGATGTCTGGGGTGTAACTAATTCTAAGGCATCTACAGTATGAAGGATTGAGCCCTCTTCCTGACATTTTCTGAATGTCATGGTTTGCTCAGCTCTTCTGACAGGCAGGAGCTATAACTCAACCCCTTCAACCGACAAACCCCTCACCCACCATCGACCACAAGCCCCGTCACTTACACAGTGGCAGTCTGCGTGACTAATCCGTCCCGATCTGTAACTGCCGTTTTGGGGCTCTCGAGGTCGATCTGAAATCAGTACTTATTAGACGGGAGCTGTAATTACTACCATTTCATTCTCCAAGAACTAAGACTTCAGAGTCGCATAATTACCCGGCTTCTTGGGTTTTGTGTGGGAAACTAATCGAGCTGTGAACCATATGTGGTTGGGATGGGAATCACCAAGGATGACACAATGTGATATTATCACAATATCCAGGTGCCGATTCGATTTGTATCGCAATTTTGTTGGTATCACGATTTTTTGGTATTAATTTGTTTCTTACAATTCTAAACAAACTTAGAAAGTTACCTCAGGAATTACCTCAGGACCTGTGTGCTAAGTGCCAATGTGTGAATGCTGTGGAGTGGCCACCTATAGGATTATAGCGGAACTGCGACATACAGTATGACCACCTCAAATGCAAACATTACTACAATTTTATGAAAAATGATTTTGGAGGCATTAATTGCCAAAAGGATAGTAATACGTAACTAAATCAGTTTTTCCCCATCTCGAATAGACATAATGTCAATTCAATTAAATTTTTGGACATTTGATTTGATTCAAGTCTTCAAGTTATTGTCTGAATTGTGTCAGTTTTATTTCTTTATTTCTTTGTTTAAATTATTTTTAAAAATAATAATCAAATTATAAAAACAAAAAACAGAAACGCTGCGTAATTTGTGTTGTTGATGGTTCATGACACTATTTCTCGTACAAAGCGATCTTATGCTCCAGTCCATCAGGGGGCGGTACTGCACCGACCACCCATAATGGAGTCCACCACAAAATACGAAGAAGTTTTACTCTCACAAAAGACGAATATTTGTGGAAGATGCAGTTGTTTTGTATTTTTTACCACTAAAGCACTAAAGCTGTGGTATATATTTTTTTATTTTTGTCTAGTTAAGACAATTTAACATTTGTAAGTTTATTTAAATAGATCTGAATTGAACTTATTTAAACAAAACATTAAATTGCATAATCGATTAAATCGCACAGCTCATGAAATTTGCATAAAATTAGTATTACCCTCAGTCACCTGAGCTCGAACTCCTGCCTGCACTCCCTAAAAATAAAAGTTGGCACTACTCTCGCTGTTAAGTGTAGCCAAATATAGTTAAAATAATGCAAATGCAAAATGGCGCTGCATTAACGCTCCACACGGCATCAAACAGCATCTCTGATTGCCCCCTATTCAGGGGCCAGTGTCTGCCTGGTCTTCAGCCAATCCAATCAGTACAGAGATGTCCTTGAGTGGCTAAGAGAAGGTGCCAGGGCTACCTTAGTGACACATGAACCATCACTCACCTCGCCCACTGCTGCACCTATCATCCAAACCCTGCTAAATCACCAGCTGCACAGCACCGACACCACATCACAGACCCGTTCCTCCCACATCGGTCTACCACGACATCCTGGCGGTTGGAGATTTGGTCAACATGCAAATACGTCCGCTTGAGATTTACGTCGCTGTAGTGAGAGTCCAATCCCAGGCTAACGATCTTTCCCGTCTGTGGTGTCTGGGATGACTGATAAGGGAGGACCGGGGATGCAGAAAGACAATCCGCCAGCTTCAGACAGCCATCAAGGCTACGTTCGCTCATTTTCTCTGCAAAGTGGATGACATTTGGGCTCTGTTCATTACGGAGATGTAGAGTGATATGCACGGAACACTACACATACCAGGGAAGGAACAGAACAATCTGACTCAGTTGCCTCAAGGACATAAGGCAACATTAGCAGACAAGCTGACTTCTAAAGATTTTCAAACTTTAGATTTTGTTAAAAGATTAAAAGATTAATGCCTATAATAAGGATTGATGCATGGGAGATATATACTGTATATATCTGAATGACTTTGGATAGACCAGTAAAGCTAAGGTTAAAAAATATATATATATATATCTCCCATGCCTTTACTGGAGCAGTCAGAATGGCGATTGTGATGATGGAAGATTAAATTAAATGTGAAGAGATAACCTAAAGCTTAAGAGTTAAACCCATTACGCTGATGTTTACCTAACTTGGCCTCCATTGTGTCAAGATCCTCTCGGGAGACAGCACTAACTCCCAAGATTTTACTAAAACAGGGAAGAGAGGCTAAGTTACTGTATAAGAGCACAAATCTTAATTATGATACAGATAGTAAGTATATGCTTATATGATGTTTCTGTCAGACAGAAAAATTAAGCTAAGAACTCTAAAAAAAAAAGATGTTTGGCCATGCTTAAAAAAAAAGTCTGCCCTTACATTAACAGAACTGATGAGAAGAACACATGTTTACACAGTCGTATAATCCAGCGAAGGAGCAGCAACTATGAGAACCACGACACAAATCTGTGCAGCCGTGCTGCACGTGACTGCCCCCTTCACGCACAACCATAGCCTTATTTGGAATAAAATCTAGACCGGGTTGAATGGAAACGAGAAGAGAATTAGGACAAGCTTTCTCGACTTATGAATGTGAATGTACACTTTGACAAACACTGTCAGTCCAACAAGAGACATCACGGACGATAAGCAGCGCATCCCGTCGTTGCAGCTGCTATCTATCTGATTCGACTGAAATAGATCAAGACGAGCACATGTTATTCTCTGAACATGCAGGGCTACTTTGAACTTCACAGCTGTCAGATCAAAGGGGCGTGTTCCTTTGAGTTTTACGGAAAAAAAAACAACAACAACAACAACCTGGTTCTGTTGTCCTGGTTCAAATTCAATCATCCCAGGTTACGTCTTCACGCCAGGAGGACACGTGTAAATTATAATATGATAGACGAAGCTGAAAAGTGTACGAAACACCTGTTCGTTCGGACCCGGTTTCTATAACAGAGGGTATCCTTTTCTATACAGCAAATTAAGGATGTAACCAAATACTTTATTTGGATCGAACAGATAATGAGAGACATACAGTTTGAAATAGGAGGCGCCCATTCACAGGGCATCTGGTCGAGCGAGTGGAGTGAGATCCCGTGTCACAGGTTTATCTTTTGGGAACACATCTCTATTAGAGACCAATTATGAACATTGAGGAACTGCCTGGACAAGAATTCACAGAGCATGCTGGCATGATGGTGGAGCGGTGAATCATAGATGGACTGTTGATTCGGTTTCGGCAGGGCTTTAAATAGTATTAAAATATTTATTATATATTTAGTTCACATAAATACTGTGTAGATTATATATACTCCTTAATTAAATGGCAATAATCTAGTTTCTAAACTGCTCTACCCCAGTCCGGAAGGTGGCGATAATGCACCAACCTCCCATTAACTTCAAAGAAGAAGAAAAAGCAACACTCTCACAAAATGAGAGTATTTTCCAAGTTAGGTTTTTATCTCTTTTAAATTAGGAAAGGCATTTATAATTACATTATAATTTGTAAAAAAAAAAAAAACAGTTAAAAATAAATCCAACAATAGGACCCTCGCACACAATGAGATCACTATGAGAGCTTGGGCCCTATGACGTCATTGCTAAGACGTCTAAGCTATGACATTATTATAGGGCTGAGCCATAACAAATCTAATAGAAAAAATAAATATAAGATGAAAAAGGGAGGGGCTTAATCAGGTAGCAGACACTAAAAAGAGTACCAGCCATCTTAAATGATTACCTCAAATAGCGCGAGTAATTTGCAGAAGATGGATTCTGTTCATATTTCCTGCAAAAAGCTGAGATATACAGTGGCTTGCAAAGGTATTCGGCCTGGCAGCTGTAAGTGCAGCAAAAGGTGGTTCTACAAAGTATTGACTCAGGGGGCTGAATAATTACGCACACTCCACTCATGTGTACACCACTTTGTATTGGTCTTTCAAATGGAATTCCAATTAAATTGATTCATGTTTGTGGCTGTAATGTGACAAAATGTGGAAAAGTTCAAGTGGGCCGAATACTTTTGCAAGCCACTGTATCAGCGATTTTTTGTCCATTTCACATTTGAAAG
This sequence comes from Channallabes apus, assembly GCA_030522415.1. Taxonomy (NCBI): domain Eukaryota; kingdom Metazoa; phylum Chordata; class Actinopteri; order Siluriformes; family Clariidae; genus Channallabes; species Channallabes apus. The sequence continues at coordinate 32,018,966 of CM060113.1, forward strand.
TTTACGCAAATAATTTTAAAACTGTGGATTGATTCTGATTAGGGGTGGGTGATATAACCGAAATCTTCTATCACGGTAGAAGCAATTTTCTACCTCGATAACGATATATATCACAATATAGCAATTTGTATCTGAAAATGTATAAATAAAAATTCAAACACAAAGAAACTGTTTTACATAATGTAATTTTATTTAAACTGGGAATTGCTGAGGTTTTTTTACTTTGGCCATATTCGATTGGATGTGTAATAAACCTAATTTGATTTTGTTATATTGTGCTAATGTTAGATGCACAGGCCCTCGTGAGGTGCATATGTGTGTGTGAGGTTTTTATCCCCTCCGGGCTTGCCGTAGAAGGGCAAAAGGCGCATGTGCACTTCCTCCTCTAGAGTGTCGCGTGTGTTGGAGTTTCAGTTTGTTTTTGTGAATAAAGGAGAATAAATAGTTGATAAGGATTTTGTGTGCTCTCGTTTTTATTGTTTTTACACCCAATTGAACTAAATATCTCGAATCACAAACCTGCACGACTCACTGTTTTATTTAAAAACAATTTATTTAAAATGTCAGGACTGTTTAATATTGTTTCCGCCTTGCCATGCCTGGTTTGTACGTGCGTATCCCAGCGGGGTAAAATTTATTTTGATGGTCGGCGCGGTCTATTTCTATCAGCGTCGCGCAGGTTTGTGATTCTGCTCAAGTTGGATATTTGGTCTGCCCACGCCGACTCAATCGGGTGCAACGGTTTCGTCCCACTTAAGATGTGTTTGGCTTCCCATAGAAGTGAATGTGTATTGCGTGGTTACGTAACGTGCAACGTCACGTGATCTCAACCGTGATTAAGACGATAGACCAAAATCTCTACCGGTTAACCGTGTATACCGGTATATCGCACACCTCAATTCTGATTAAAAAAAAAGCTGACCGATCGTTCAAATCAAATCAACTAAGAAAAGATTATCAGCAGATCACGAGTTCGATTCCTGGCCGATGCTACTGTAGGGTGGGAGGGGTAGCATATTGGTACTTCCACATCAATCGTAGCGATACTAGGCAGTCAAGGGCATTCTTGAGCACATTCAAGTGAAGGAGGCGGATAGCGCTTTCCTCCAAGTGAGTTATGTCACCCCCTATTGGTCTGCAAGCAGCACTTCTACTTTTGAAGTCGTCTCACAAAAGTTTTCCTGGGGCAAAATGGGAGGGTTAATTTAAAATAAATTTACAAACAATTCTGGTTTAGGCCAAGTCAAGTTCCAGTATAAATTTATATACAATGCCTCTATATGACGAAAGAAACGGATACAAATAGTGGCAGTTTATTACACCCCTACTTGAAATGAATCAGACATATAATATTCCTGGCCTTTAATTTGACCATGAGATAAATGGATAACATCTGCTACTGGTTTTGATCTCCGAGCATCTCCTTTACTTTTAACCATAAAAGCAAGTAAAACCTGCTGCACTTCCAGTTGTTATGCAGTAAATCTCAGCCAGTCAGGTGAAAGGTGAATCCGGCTGCCTCTGGCTAAAGACGTTTTTCTGGCTGCAGTAAATAATACATGGCGGCGAAGCGTGACCGCTCCATCACACGAGTGACCTTGCATCTCTACACTGAGAAACCACGACATCCCGGGTCACCTGATGTAGACTGCTGGTGTCTTTTTCACAAGAGACTCAATCTGCAGGGGGAGTGGACCATGTGCTAGGCCAATCGCCTCACCGGAATGGGAGGACGTCACAAATCAAGTGACCCAGAAGCCTGGAAAGTCACATTGCAATACTTCTCTGTAATTGTCTTTCCTCGAAAAAAAAAAATGTTTTACTGTGTTCTTGGGTAATGTGCAACTTTTTTTTTTCTTCTTGAACTATGTACTAGTTACAGAGATAAGGGCAGTTGCACAAAGTTGTGAAAGTCCTTTGGGACTTTGTGCCAAGCACAAGAGAGTGGAAAGGGGATGGCAGGTAATCCATCTCTGTCCCTTTTCACCCCAGTCATCAGCAGATTAGCAAAGCCAGCTGGAGGCCTCTGTGTCGCTGGCTGTCGTCTGGACGTAACTCCTATTCGTAGCAGTCTGCAGGAGGTAACGTAACTCCTCTGGAACCAAAAGCCAAGTTATTTCACTAATGGCTGCTTCAGGCACTGTTCATGGTTAGTGCCTTGCATACTACAAATGCTGAATTTATCGAACCCTCAACCGAAGGCGCAGGGCTAACCAGTACGCCACCGTGCTGACATGAATGAATGAATAACATAATATAATATAAAATAATGTACTATAATATAATATAATATAATATAATATAATATAATATAATATAATATAATATAATATAATATAATATAATATAATATAATATAATATCTGTAATGTATGTTGCCCTAAGAGCAGGCGGGGTATATTTCGGGAATCGAGTGGGAGTTTACACCTATAGGGCTCCTGTCAGTGTGAATTAGTGGGTGTTTGCCAGGAGATGAGGGATCCATTTATGCATGTAACAAGCTATTGGAGAACATGATGGCTTAGTCATTCAGTACACCCTCATATTTCCTCTCATAGCCATTTCCTGTCTATGCAGCAGCCTGTAAAGGACAAACTGTGAAGCCCTTGAGTTATGGAGATCAAGCAATTGTTTTTACTCCACTGTACAACACCTTCGAGTCTGGAATCCATTTCCTTGAGTTTTAGTGAATAAAAGCAGGAAACTGTCGCCGGTGTTACCGGTTAATGTCTGAACTATTGTTTGAGAGATGAGTTACTCTGCAGAGACACATTACAGAGCACTCGAGAACATTCTCCAAAACGTATTCCGAATGTCTCAACAATACGCTCTTTATTTGGCCTTCGTGTCAACCTTGAGCTACTGGCAAGACACAAAAACCGTAGTGTGCTCCTTCCATCTTAATGAATCTTTAGCAAGAGACGCCCCAGAGAGCCTTTCTCCGCTCTACGGTCCGTCTCTAAATCAATAGTTCTGCGGTGGCACCTCCAGAAACAAAGCCACGTTCTCCACATGAAAGAACAACTCTGTGTCCTAGTTCTAAGTAGGTGGGATTTAAACCATAACACCGCTTGGCAAGGGCTGCGACAGCATGTGACCGGCCTCTCGTATCCCACCAGGCTGGCAGCTTTAAAGGGCATTTACATAAGCGCTACTTCCATTTCCCATTGAAGTGTTTAACGTTATGCTTTCCTCATTACGTCACATGAAAAAGGGAGTCACCATACTATATATACTATACATTTCATTTACATTAGCGCAAGTTAAAACAACAACAAAAAACAATACTTATTTTAAGAAATAAAAGTAATAAATAAATATAAAAGTAAAAAAAATTTGTGAAATCTGTTAAGGAAGTATATCAGGGTGTAAATGCATCCCCTCCTTTTTGCAAAATAACCTCAGGAGTAGTATGTCCAGAGAAATCAATAAGTAATCACAGCAAGGTTGGATTCCTCTGAAACCCGCACCAATGTTTGTCTTTCTCATAAGGGTGTGTGCCTGAAGAGACTCGTCCCTTAAACCTCCACCGTTCCCCAGATAAGGAATCATGAGCAAGAGTTTAAAAATGCCTTAAAGCAAAGCGCTACATGAAATACCAGGCGGATTTCTGGCTATTAAAAGGAGATACGGACTCCGGCAATACGAGCGCGGAGTCTGATCGGGCTGAATGTGATGCAGTTTGTGTGATCATGTGCGAAAGCCAAATATTCAAATGTATGCAGTGGAAATGCTAATGTGACCCAATGAGACTGCTCTGTCTTTTTCAAAGACCTAGTCAGGCTGGAAATAGGGTCTTTGCATCAGGGAGAACACAAGGAGTGCTGAGAGAATACATGAGAAGACTGATGGACCAGACGAATGAAAAACGACTTTAGACAAGGGGGGGAGAAAAAACAACCCGAAAAACAAAAACAGTCGAGGAAGAAAAAGCTCAGGAAACGTAACGATTATTTAAAGAGCTCATTTTCCTATAACAACTGAAACCAGAACTTGTCTAGGAGGTTTAGCGTTACGTCTTGAAAAAGCCAGGCCTTTCATGCATAATTACAATAATGGATAAATCTCTTTCCTGACTGCTTTGCATTTGATTTCCTTGTAGCCCTGCATTTCCTTGTGCAATATGTACCTACTTATCCAACATGCTTCATCAATCCTACATATTTGGAATGCTTCCCGAAAGAAAAAAGCCTCATATACCGATTCTTACACCCACAATTTACAAGTCCATACTAGTATAAAGGGCATATCACTGTTTCATTGGCTCATTTTCTCAATCTCTCACGGATAAATCGTGAAACGTCATGTTACACAAGGCCATAGCAGGGCAGAATAGGAGGAAGAAAAAAAATGCATGTTTCAGACACATGTTCATGTTCTTGAAAGCAATCTCTTTAAGAACTTAAACGCCTGAGTGACAAATAACCGACTCTGAGTGAAAAAATAACTGCCTCAAATGACTCAGCACATAGCATACCAGGGATGGGAATCATCAGGCACCAGCCGATTCGATATTATCACGATACCCAGGTGCTGATTCCATTTATATCACGATTTTATACTTTTATAAATATATGAGACTGATTCGATATTACTTATTTCTTCTGATTTTGTTTCAATTTTAAGATCTTCAACCTTTTAAAATTCAAACGTTTTATACCAACAGCTTTACAACTGAACACTAGGTTTCTACAATAAAACCAAGGGCTGCATTTAAAGAATACAAAATAACTTTAAATACAAGAGTTTGACGTTTAACTTAAATTAAGCAAAAAAGCTATGCATCTGTAATGTCGCCCACCATAATTAATGTTTCTAAACAAAGCAAATAATGGATTCCTACCACATGAAGTGTGAATAGTTTACAGTGTACCAACTGTATGATTATAAAGAAATGGTGATGTTTTACCCCCCTCAAAACTCTACTCGACAATGAGTGCGTGTTGATCAGTTGTGGGCACAAGCGGGCATGCGCGGCTTCTATTGCACACGATTTTCAACACTAATTTCCTGTGACACTAATTAGCTCGGTATGTTTTGAGACTGGTGCAGGCTGTTGTTATTGGTCTTTCGGCTGCTCCCGACAAGGGGTCGCCACAGCGGACTATCCAGTCTGCACTACAACTTGGCACAGGTTTTACGCCGGATGTCCTTCCTGACGCAACCCTCCCATTTTATCCGGGCTAGGGACGGGCACTGCATCCAGTGGCTGGAGTTTGGGCACTGGCTGGGAATCGAACCCGGGCCTTCCGTATGGCAGGCGAAACACCTACCACTGAGCCACCGGTGCAGGCTGATTGAGGGCTATTATTTTATTAACTCAATAAAAATGCGTTTCTGTTGCACCACACGGTAGCTGGTGCACTCGGCACAGAACCGGTTATATCTGATCGGTCATGGCTGGTCTAGATGAAAAACAGCCAATTCCAGTCACTGGCTGATAAGCATCCCTATTATGAATGGGGAAAAAATGTCAATCAGTGTGTTGATACATAACTGAATCGATTCCCCCACCGTCTTTACAGTGTAAAATATAGTCCAATCTCTATAGTCCAGTACAAAATCTAGTGTGTAACATGTTAGTCAAAGTAAATCCTAGGGTGAGTACACATTTTGGCTCACTAAGACAAATACTCGAACTAGCACTACTACACGAACAACTTGTCACTATTTAACATACGTGAGACACTTTCTCCTAACTGAGCTTTTAATGGACTCGAGTAAAGCCAGTCCATAGGGGCTAAAAAAGGGACAATCTGCAGATCTGTGGTTATTCCAGCACTAGCCAAAAGTTCAGTGCTGAATTAGGTCACAAGGATCGAAGGTAAGACAGGGTGGGAGTGTAGGGGGGGGGGAGTGTATGGGAGGGGTGTTCACCTGGACCTGATCCGTTGGGGACGCATTGTTCTGCCAGGTTTCCTCAACAAATATAACGGAATTTCACAGGGCTTTTTGTTTTGGTGTAAATATTGGCAAAAGGCCCAGATAGTGAGACGTTCACGTGAGAGACAAGTCTTCCTGAAAGACTTTAGTAATTTTCCAGAGTTGGGAATCACTCCTGTTCTCGTGCTCTGGGAGGAGCCAGTCCTCTGGTCCCTTGGCGTGAATGGAAAGTTTCACAGAGGCACGAGTAGCAGCCTGCACCCTTATGAATGCTGCCAGTTTCCATAAACCCAAGAACAACGTTTACTAAAATCCCTGTAGCCCACAGCAACATGTTTGTCTGCCGACTCATGTCCCTGACATTCCTGTGGGTGTGACCCCTCTCGCTCCTAATCTGCTGCGGGAGCCTTCCCTGAGATGTCAGTGCACAAACCTTTGAAAAATGTACAAACGAATGCACTAAAAACACATCATTTACGGCTAAGGCTTCTGAGTCATCATGAACCCACGAAGTACAGTATTCCATACGATCCACCATGAGGTCAACTGTGTCCATGGTCCACAGCATCTCTGTGAAGTATGATGTTTTTCTTCTTCTTTTTTTTGAAAGCACTTCACGACTTTCAGTTGTCCCACATGAGATATTACGATTCTGAGCTTACTCTCCCTTGATGTCATTGCCATGGTGTTGCTCCTCAATCAAACAAAAACATGTGGAAATCTTTTGACCTCAACTGCCCAGCCAACATCAGGTGGGGTTCAGCTCTTGCGTACCTGCTTTCATCAGTTCTACAGGTTTAGAAACATTGAATCTGTGTACAGCAGCATTAATAATTAACAGTTATGAAGAAAAAACATTATCGATCATCTAGACTTGGGCTGCACGATTCTTGCTAAAGTGTGATTCTGGATTTTTTTTTTTTTTATTTTTCCCCCCAAACAAAATCATTTATGCACTCCAAAAAAAAAAGTGACACCCATTCGTACACTTCTCTGAAGCTGTCGATCTGTTCTCTGAGTCTGTCTGTAACAGCTAGAATGAACGCCTCAGGTTTAATTAACTAATTGTACATGCCTGTCTCTGTACGGGCAATAGTATATATTTTTGTTTTTAGTGTATGTGTGTGTTTGTTCGAGACATTTAAAATATTTTATAGAAATAACGATATAAATCAATGCACATGATGATAAACACAACAGCAGAAGAAAATGTAACGTTCTAACACTTGCATTGAGGCATACACACAGCATCAAAAGACACCAATCAGAAACAGGTCATCAGAATGCACCCCCCCTCCAGCTTCTGATTGGCTGGTATTTTCTTTCCTCTTGCCTCTGATTGGCCGAAACTGATCAAGCATAGGAAAGAGGAAAGAAATTTTCAGCGTGTTTGAGAATGTGCGAGTGAGAGGTTAAGCGTGCAATAAACAAAAATCGGTCATTTTACTCTCTGGTTTGTGGCAAAAAAAAAAAATAAATAACAACATGCTACCCCAACCCCTATAAGTAAACCGATTAGCTTGTTTAGGGCCACCTGCTTGTTACACGTGACATGAGGCACATCAGAACGATGTAAATGAGAAAGCGAGATAAGAGACGTAATCGAGTTGTATGACTGATTCATTCGCTGATCTCTGGTCTGATTGGTGAATTAACAGTGTTTTGTTTTTCACTGTGTGAGTGTGACCAATACAGCACCTGAGATTGTCATCAAGTAAATAAGCGGACACGTGTCCGCAACGTGATGTAAATACGGCGACAGAATCGCCGTCATTCAGAAATGAAATCGCAAGTATGTACTGTATGAATCGAGATTGTGATTCTTTTCGCGCGACTCTGTAATCTGGCAACAGGCGAACTTCAGCGTTGATTAAAAGTGAAAGAAAAACATGCATGTATTTGAAACCATGCCGTAGTACATTTTGATGTCATGGAAGATACTGAAAGCACTGTGTCTTTGAAAACTTATACTTAAAAGCCAGTAAAGCCGGCTCATACCGGTTAACTCTGGCAAACAGTCAAGCGATAATTTTTATGTGCAGTACGTGACAACGTGACAATACAACAAGAATTAAAATTAGACTATATGCAAATTAGGTATGACGTGCCAAAGCAACCAAAAGACCTGGCTTGAATAATTCAACACATAGACACACATGGTGAAGTACAAAGCCTAGTACACATAATTACTGTACATGTTAGTCAAAGTTCAATATACTTATTATAATCCCTAGGGTGAGTATACATTTTGGCTAAGACAAATACTAGACAGTGCACTGGAACTACTATTACTACACGTGGCACTATTTAACGTGTTTACACCACGTGAGACACGTCCATCCCTAAGAAAGGGACACACTGCAGATCCACAAGCCAAGCCAAAAGTTCAGTCCTGATTTCGGCCACAAGGATGGAAGGTAAGAAGGTGGAGGAGGAGGGGGGTATTCATAGGGGAGGGGTGTTCACCTGGACCTGATCCGTTAGAGATGCATTGTTCTGCTGGGTTTCTTTAATAAATATGGAATTTCACAGGGCTTTTTGTTTTGGTGTAAATATTGGCAAAAGGCCCAGATAGTGGGACGTTCACGTGAGAGACAAGTCTCCCTGAAAGACTTTAGTAATTTTCCAGAGTTGGGAATCACTCCTGTTCTCGTGCTCTGGGAGGAGCCAGTCCTCTGGTCCCTTGGCCTGAATGGAAAGTTTCACAGAGGCATGAAATGCAGCCTGCACCCTTATGAATGCTGCCAGTTTCCATAAACCCAAGAGCAACGTTTACTAAAACCCCTGCAACATGTTTATCTGCCAACTCGTGACCTTGACATGCGAACGTAACTCCTCTCGCTCATAATCTGTCTGAGATGGACAAAACTTTGAAAAATGCATGAATAAACACGCTAAAAAACATAATTTGTGGCTAAGGTTAAAATGAGCCATCATAAACCCATTAAGTGTATTATTTCATATACATATTCATTAACTCTGTTAAGTATTTTATTTCATTATTTTAAAGCACTTCATGGCTGTCCCTTGTCCCAAATGAGGTGTCACTAGTCTGAGCCCCTTGGAAATTTCCTGACCTCAACTGCAAGGCCAACATCAGGTGGGTTCAGCACCAGCCTATACCAGCTACCCCTGGCACCGATCATCTATGCAGAGTAAGGATGACATTACAGAAAGCAACTAAAACAACTGGTTTGAATGACTCAGCACATAGTATAAGTATTGGCAAAAAGCCTAGCTAGTCAGAGGTTCACGTGAGAGACGGCTTCCCTGTAATTGTCCACAGTTGGGAATCACTACTGCTCTCGTGCTCAGGGAGGAGCCACTCCTCTGGTCCCGACCATTCCTTGGCCTGAATGGAAAGTTTCACAGAGGCACGAGTAGCAGCCTGCACCCTTATGAATGCTGCCAGGCTCCATAATTGTCCCACATGAGGCTTTACCAGTCTGAGCTTGCTCTCCCTTGATGTCATTTCCATGGCGGACTTTAGTGTGCTGCTTCTCTACCAGGCGAAAAGATTTCCAGTTCAACCGACTGACGATGGTGATGGCTTACGCAATCTAAAACAAAGCCTGTTTTCACCAACAAAAAGAGTTTTTGGTAGTCAAAGGACAAAACAGCTCTAGGTTTCTGGTGCCCCAAAGGTTGCATTACAATTTGAAAACATGATCTGTTAAAGACGATTCGGCGAAATATGATAATTAACAGCGTCTTCGCATTTCCACCACCTCTGCATTATTTTTCTTTTTTGTGGCAGAAAATATGCTTTAATTAAAAAAAAAAAAAAAAAAGATGATTTGCAGGTAATTGCTGAACGTTCTATGCTTTACACTTAATTACACTCAATCCATACTGTGGGACTGTATGTTCTTCCCTCTTGATGATGACCAAAATGACCCGGGCACTTTGGTGCAGTCTGCCAGAAAACGCATTGTGTGCATTTTTTTTTCAAACAATAAGCAGGTGGAGAGGAATGATACTGTTAAAGGATGACACACCTGCAACCTTTTTTAGTTTGCAAATGTGCTGGCTCAAGCCAGTCTGGCCTCGCAAATGATGACCAATCCAAACAATGACCTCAACTGCCAGGTCAACCTCAGGTGGGCATCAGCTTCGGCACACCTGCTTTCATCGCCTCTACCAATTTAGAAAAAAATTCTGATGCAGAGTACAGCAGCATTAATAATTAACCGCAATGAAGAAAAAAAAGGTTGATCTAGCGTGCAATACTTTAAACTACAATTAAGGAAACAGCACTGACTATAATCACAAAACCAGCACTTTCAACACGTTAAAAATAGCTTTACTTTGCATTTACCATTGACCACTAGGGAACATGCTGTTGATGCTTGCAACTGCATGTACATGAATGGTGGCTCAAACTCTTATAGCTATGGGTCCCTGGCGGATCATCAGGGGTTTAGGCTGCAGCACGCCAAGCTGCCACTGTTGAGCCCTTAAACAAGGCCCTTAACCACATCTACTCCTATATCTTGGCTGATCCTGGGCTCTGACTCCGGCTTCCTAACTGGGATATATGAAAAAAAAAAAATCACTATGTTGTAAGGTACGATTTGTTTTAATCTTAATAACAACAATCACTCAGAAAAATACAGATCAACAGAAATTTACTAAAATATTAAATTGGAAAACAGAAGAAATTACATCTGAGCTCTGTTCTGTGAAAGTGGATGTGATGCAGTTTGGACGCTGTGCAAACACCATATTACAGTACAGACATTTGGGAGCTAAGATGCACCTTACGGTAATATTTCCAAAAGAAAATTACTAAAAGAGGTACAACCCTAAGAGATGTGTGACATGAGATAGGAGAGTGCGTAAAGCTGATATGTCCCTCTCTGTCTCTGATTGGAATTCTAATCCCTGTTAGAAACTTGGATGTGGCGGAACGCTGTCATGATCCAATCCTTTTCAAATCCGGTAGACATTTTTTGTCATTTTCAAGTTTACACATAACTCGAATTAAAAAATTATAAACAAAAGTCCAGCGTACGTTAAGAACAACGTGAAGATCACAGGCTTAAGTATTCCAAAGTAAAAACTGGGAATCTACTTTATGCATGATGCCTAATGAAGCAGGCAATGTTTCCAGACTTATGACTGGAGACTTAAAGCACAGGTTAACCTTGGTTGCCAGATGTCAGCTGACGCTGGATTACTCTGTATCAATTATTGATGTTTAATCCCCTCCAGTTCTGAATAAGAATTGGACACAGATGCATAGCAGGGCTTATTCACACACACACACACACACACACACACACACACACACACACACACACAGACACACACCTCCCCAATCCCTGTGAGGCTCTGCTCAAACCCCCATGACATAATATGAAAGGCTTGGATGCAGAAAGCAGACACTAACCTGACTGTCATTCACACTCCAATGAGAACGAAAGTATACCTGTGTGCATGGTAATCGAGGAGATAAAGACAACCTAGAGAGCAGAAGATGATGTGTAACATAAGCTATATGACACAATTGCAAATTCAATGTTACGTTCATGCTCTTACATTATTAAATGAATTATCTTTGAGGGGGAAATGCGATTAAATTTCTAGTGATTTACAATCAAATGGAAATAAATGCAATGAGCCAACTTCCTATCACAATATCAATCTTGACATCTTAAAACAGGCACGTTTCATTTAATTTCCTTATCTTTCTTCACCACTATGACAGAAAAGGAGGTATTGTGTGCACACACAGACCACTGTGTCCCTCTTTTAAAAAGAGGTGCCAAACAAGTACAAAACTTCTCAGCGGCACCGCACGGCAAATCAGGTACCTCCCGCTGAGCCGAGACGTTCGGAATAAGTTAAGAGTGCGAATACATTTTCTTGACTCCCGTCAAGCCAGGTGACTCAGCCCGTATCATGAAAGCAGTACACATAGCACTGCAGTGCTGCACATCACGACAGCACTGCTAGTCTACAAAAGCCTGAGAACTGCTGCGGCATATTTTACACCTATAGCTAAGCAAACCCCAAAAGGAAATTTTCTAGTTAATCTAGATCATACAGTGGCACTATCGGGTTGCCTTGATCTTATCTCGTGTCTTCTTCGGGCTTGGCTTCTGTAGCGTCTGCTTCACAATGACCTTCAGCTATATGATCCCCTGTAATTGCCCATCCTTCATAAATCATACAGCGTCTGAACATCGATGATGGAAAAGAAGTAATTAAACGTGTGATGAGCTCTGCTAGCAGGATTGTAAAAGGCCTCTAGTGTATGTTTAAATGAAAGCAAATGTCATGCAACCAATTCATCAGCATTCACACTGTATCCTCACTGACCTACATGGACATACTACATACAGACTGTATACAGATGGAAAACAGATACTGGGCTTTGTTCAAGATTACTGCAAGACAGAAACATGCATGAAAAGGGTTAAACGGCAACCTGGCTAGGATTTGGATTAGCGGGCTTTCAACTGTTCCATCAGCGAGCAGATCAAGGAGTCTAAAAAGCTGTGGAAATGAGTTAGCTGTCACGAGCCACTCTCTGCTCTAGCCAGTTTAAACAGGGAACGACAGGTCTGGGGTTGCCAGATTAGATTTATTTCCATTGCAAGACCATCACCTTCTATCCTATCCTATCTATACTCCCTCAACGGCTGCTGTTGAACTCTTTGATATACAGTATGCACTGAAGCAAAAACAGGACAGTTAAAATTCATGTTTACAGAAAACAATTGATCATTTCCTCATCCAACAACTTTGATCTCCTGTTTGACCAGAAACTTTGTTGACTACAATAACAATTATTCAAGTAGTACACAGTTACTTCCTGAATACTATGCAAGCACATCCATTACACACACATATACAAACACGCACACATTCAGTATTGACACCATCAATGCTTTCCTTCCTGTGTACACTTGGGACTTCCTCTAACTTCATTTTTGACACGCTGTGTGCTTTGAAATGCTTTTCTGCATACCATGGTTTTAAAGAGTGGATATCGTAAGTGGGATTATCATTAAAGTTACTATTCTGTGCAAACTTTAAAAAATGTGTCGTCAATCTCGGCAGATTTTTACTTCTCATTCAAATTGATGGAAGCTTGGCTGGATAAGACTGACAAAAATCTGCATTTTTCTGTGTGAAAACAACAGTGACATCAACACAGGTATAGATGGGTCCCAATACCGTGGACGGGGAGTGTACACAAATATATGGTCACTATTCATAACTTGGTATTGTTTCCCCCCCCCCCAATCTGGCAACCACGTCGTGATCGGAACTGCTCCAGTTTTGCGCAACGCAGTGGAGGGAACAGGAGAAGGAAGGGGAACGGGTTGGGTTGGCGTGTGGGTTGCTGCGGCGCACGCGCGTCCGCCGTGACGTCACTGCACTTCACTACGTCGCACGGCAGGGGCGAGCACGTGACTGCAGCAAGTTCGTGTCACGAGAACTGAGTACTATTACACACAAAATACACACACACCGGGTGGTTCGACCCGGTAACCCAGCGAGAGCGTAATGCAATCGATAATAATATATAATGAAGTATGTATCATATAAACGTTACATGCATATATATATATATATATATATATATATATATATATATATATATGGATTGCATTTTCTCTGTAATATATATACATATATATCATATTGCAAATGTATGCATCATTATTATATATGTATATCTAAATTATAATGTAATTATAGATTTATTTACGTGCAAACTCCGCCACGTCACTCGTATATATATATATATATATATATATATATATATATATATATATATGTGTGTGTGTGTGTGTGTATACTGCTCGAAAATTATAAATGGAACACTTAGTCCCAGTTTGACTTGAATGCCTCACATATGTGTATGCATGGTTCAAGTCAAACCGTTCCCTTTATTTTTTTGGAGCAATATATATACACACACACACACACACACACACATTATAGTCATGCTTTAAAATCTCCACGCGCATAACTGCTTTAAATGAACAAGCATCTCCTGTAATATCCATTTCAACACTTGGTATTCAAGTCAACATTCCCGTTTCACATTGCACTTCCTCACTCTTTCATCATGCACCGGCGTGGTGGATTTCACTCTCCAGCCATAAGTGAACTTTTCCCTCACTTACGCAATAATGCGTAATTACACCCACAGACAGCACTTTCGCACAAGGTGGTAGCCTATAGATCACATTTTAAACAGTGCATACAGTATTGTATCAGGTGATGCATTGAAAAGTCTGAGCACAGCACACTGAGTTCCTTGTAAAGCCCTGTAAGTGATATCAGGGATTTCGGACGAATGAACGGGAGATTAAATAAAAAAAAAATGCACAAAACAACGAGAACAAAACGAGAGCCAAACTGTATATTTATTCCTAAACAGGATTATAAAGTAGTTTCACTAAAGGATGCGCAGGCAGCATCACACCCAGGATATATCCGTGGCGCTAATCTATATGTGCCAAAACTTTTTTAAGCAAAGCTATTAAATATCTAATTTGTGCCTCAGTTTGTTCTCGAGATCATGCTCATCCAGGAGTGGAAGCTCAAGCTTTTGCGTGGTTAAAATACGATCTGATCTCCGGAGCACATGTCTAGAGTTCAAGTTCACCAGGCTCGAGCACCCACGTGTGCGACTTTTCTTTTCTTCTCCGACTCATTTCAAACTTGTACGAATACTTCTCTTAATCATCCGCGCCAAGCTAAATCAGCTCCTATTAGACCCTGCAGAAAAGTATTTCCTTTATAAATACACAATAATAGGCAACAAAAAAAAAACCCGGCGCAGGTTCTTATGATTTTGGTCTGATTTCATTCAAGTCCACGTGAAGCGCAGACGTCAGCGTGGCTCGAGACGCCGGCGGCGCGCGAGCAGAGCCGGTCTCACACAGCATCGCGCGCGCTCTCTTAGGATAACCAGGAGCCGCAGCTGCACTGCACAGACACCTCACGTGCAAAAAAAATTATAATAGACAGTCGCTCTAATAGCCGCAGCTCTGCTCTTATGAAGCGCGAGCGTTTCTTACCGGGCTCCCGGAGTTTTCTGTCAGGTAATTGAAGACGAAGGAAGAGAGCTCCTCATCTAACAGCGAAACGCAGTCCGCCATCTTCTAGAGAATGAGAGCCGGGGAGCGCGTGAGCGCCGGTATTACGACTCAACTCGATATGCAGTGACACGCATCCACCGGCAGGGGGCACCTGTTATTACACAACTGTTACAAAATATATTTTGTAACATTCAATCTCTTGTACCACAATTTAAAGCAGAAAAAACAATTGCTTCCAGGCACGTGTTGCGTAATTGATACAATTAAAATGCTGTGCAATGCTGAGAAAGCAATGTAAGAAAAAAAAAAGTCAATGGTTTTTAAAAGTGTGGCCCACTGACCCTCAGTCAATGATTATCCATATAAATAAAAGAAAGGATTTGTCTGTACATTGGTCTTTACGTTTCATACACTGGAGGACTCAAAACCAGCCTCGGGAAAAAATTCTGTCTGTATGTCTTTCTGTCTGTCTCTATGTCTGTCCAGCCTGACTTTGTCACAGCATCACTCAAAACTGGCTGGACAGAATTTAATGAACCTTTGGCAGTACTTTGGTATTTGCCTGAATGTCAGCCTGCGCCATAAATGAAATCAAAATGTTGAGTAGAAGTGAAGTGATGAGCAGTTGTGTGCCAGATTATGTACCATTCGTCAAACAGAATTTATTGAGACATTTGCAGTACTTAGATATCTGCCCGAAGTTTAACCTGCACCATAAGTGAAATCAAAATGTTGAGTAAAAGCGATGTTATGAACAATTATGTGCGGGACTTAATAATCTAGTTTATAATAAGCTACTAATAAGCTGCTTGTTCGATGTAAACAAACACTTGCACCAATACATATAAATCTTTATCCCATTTATGTTTTTGATTTCTCATTTGTGATTCACTCTTCAATTACCTAATGGAGTGTTTTTGGCAAATGATAAAAGTAATACAACTTAGCATACGCGTAAGATACTTAAACTCATTTCCCCCCCTGTGTAGTAGAGAGTTCTGCCGTACAGAAAGACAGGTAGAGTAGGCTTCGACCTGAAATAATAGTTTTACTGATTACATTAAAGCTGATCAGCTTATTTTTAGCTTTAAGGTTTACCCTATTTCTGCAAACTCTTTTTCCATCAACGACAGGTACTTACACTACCTCACTACAGTATATAGCCGAAAGTAAGTGACCATCTAACCATCTTATTCGTACAGTGTGTTGGTCTTCTCCAAACTTATGGTGCAAAACTAGAAGCACTCAATTTTTGTATGCTGATGTCTCACAGTCCAAACTGTTGTGATGTTCCACCATCACAGAATCAGAATCAGAATCAGAATCAGAAAGAGTTTTATTGCCAAGTACGCTTGCACGTACAAGGAATTTGTTTTAGTGACGGAGCTTCCAGAACAAAAAATACAAATGACAAGACAAAAACAGCATGACGAAAAAAAAAAAAAAAAAAAAAAAAAGAAAATTTTTTTTTTAAATGGTTGACATCAAATGGAGTACGATGTGAGATACTTTTAAATAAGTTACATCAATATCTGAAGTAGGATATTGGATATCACAATACCCCTGTGCACAAAGCGAGGTCCATGGAGACATGGTTTGTTACAACGTTGGTTTGGAAGCACCTCTGGGATTAACAGGATCCTGACTGCACCCGAGTGTCCTTGCCTAACATAACTGCCAGACGTCACTAATGCTCTTGTGGCTGAACGAGCACAAATCCCCACAGCCACACTCCAAAATCAAGCGGAAAGCCTTCCCAGAAGAGTTGAGGCTGTTATAGCTGTAAAGGGAAGCAGCTTAATGTCCATGGTTTCTGGAAATGGTTGTTCAAAGCTTAGGTGTATTAATTAAGCTGTACTGATTTGTGTTTTCAATCATATGATGGATGGCGAAATTGGTCTACTGTCAACTAGTAATTCAAAATCTACTACTGTCAGCTATGATTATTGATTAGTTATTTGGGTTGTAAGGTGACCTGACAACCCAAATAACTAATATCCTAATAACCTTGGATATTTAAGTGAAGGCATCTCATATGCTGTTAATATAATGCACAGTGTTAATATGCAAATTAAAACGAAGCCTTGAATAACAGAGTAAAATCTCATGTTGGAACGAGTTCAACTTCATGTTTCCAGATTACAATGAACAAGAACATGATTTTTCTTTTCCTTACAGTGGCACACCCCTACTGTACAGTTAAAAGTTCTTACGACAAATGAACAGAGAAAGCACAGAAGGCAGCAACATAAAGAGACAGTTTAAATAAGTGAGAGAAAATGCATTGCACTTTGAGTGAGACCACTATAACCATGCTTTGCATTGGCCAAAGGAATAAATCCTGAGCTTTACACATGGCGGACGAGAGTTCTATCACTGAATTTTCTATGTTTGAGTACAATCCCAGAACATTAACATTGAAACATTTGACTAATTATCCTAACATTTAAATATGTTATGTTAGGTTTATACAATAAATCTGTCCTGACAGGTTTGTGAAAAAAAAGTTTGAGAGCCCATACTTCATGTCAATGAGAATGTCACTGCAGTATGTGATCAGACTGCATCTACTGTACAAGGACAGGTTTTTTGTTGTTGTTGATTGTCAAATATTTCTGGTGATGTAGATTAATGTGTGACAAAGTGGACAATTGGAAAATCTGCACGATGAACAAAAACGCAGGTCCGGTACAGTTTAAAAGCAGTAACCTTTGATGGGATTTAAACTTCTTCTTCTGTCTCACTACTTTACTTATTCATCATCATATGACTCATTTATACAGCGGTGATGGACCCTTTTTTTTTTTAATTCTACATCAGTACAACCCATATTTAGACAGAGCTATATTCCTCACAAGCACCTGCATTTATGACACATTTTCCAAAATTTATGAAGCAGTAATAACCTTATTGAAACAGTGACGTCGGTAATACGAAAAGTTCCTCACAGTAAGACCTGGTATTTATTAGATGGATGCCTCTCGTGTTTCCTGGGAGTTGTTGACATCTGGGAATTGTTGACCATCTTTCTCTAATGATCCTCAAGTACTTTTCTCATTAACCAAACATTAACCAAATGTCTTGAGATGCGCTGTTGATCTTTTCATCGCAGTTACTGTGACTCACTTGTTTACTGCTGCTCTCCAGCACAAAGCAAATCACACAGACCAGCTTCATTTTCATTCAGAATGGCAAAAAACCTATGCACTAAACCAGGAACACCCATTAAATTGCTATTAATAATAGATCTTGATTGACAAACTTGATTGAAAATAGTGCTGTGATTCGTCAGTCGAACCAGAAAGTGCCCTAAGGCCAATAATCCACTGGAAAGCATTTTTTCTATCTAGCATCCAGGACAACTTATGTTTTTTTTAATACTTCAGGGTATACTAAATGTAAGTGATCGTACAGTATGGGTGTTTAATGCTCCACATTGTGTTTTATTTTATTTTAAATGATCTCTGATCTTCTGAGGTACAGTAGTATTTAAACCTAGATTTAAAAATCAAAGTGTATTTTTCAGTGTAAAAACACAAATATATAGTAGTATGGTGGTGTAGTGGTTAGCACTGGAGTTAGCACACTCCAGGGTCCGAGTATGATTCCCGGCCAGGTTAGATTGCATTCAAGTGCACAGAGTTTCCATGTTCTCCCCGTGCTTGGTGAGTTTCCTCCAGGTACTCCGGTTTCCTCCCACAGTAAAAAGACCTGCAGGTTAGGCTTAATTGCTGTTACTAAATTGACCGTAGTGTGTGAATGAGTGTGTGTATGTGTGTGTGCCCTGTGATGGATTGGCACCTTGTCCAGGGTGTGTATGTCGCCTCATACCCTAAATCTCCTGGCATAGGCTCCAGGCCCCCCGCGACCCTTATAAAGAGGAATAGAAGATGAGTGAGTAAGTGAGATCTGAGCGACGTTTACATACTTTGAGTCAAACATTGTCTGAACATTCTACGTTTTAGCAATTAATAATTGGAAAATTAGGGATTACTTTATTGTATTGGAACAATCTCGATCTAATCTGATCAGCAAAATTGTGCTGGCCTTAATCAAACACTCAGTAAGGAGTCTCATTAATATCTGAGTGTCACCAGGTAATTAGTTCCACTAAGGTTTAGCATTCATGATTGAACTTCTATTGTGTCATTCTTTTTGATCTATTGCAAGAAAGTATTATAAACCATAAGAAACTAAAATTCATCTTGTGTTCATGGTTTCCTTGCATTTTCAAATAAAAAACATGGCTCATGTGTACTGTAGGCAGCACGGTGACTTACATCCTGGGTTGGGGTTCGTATCTTGGCTCTGGTCTGTGTGTGTGTTTGCATGTTCGCTTGGTGGGCTTCTTTGGGGTTTCCAGTCCAAAGACATGCAGTGCAGGCTAATTGGCTTACAAAATTGCCCATAATATATAAGTGGGCATGTGAGCACTCATGCCCAGGTTGTACCCTGCCTTGTGCGCTTAGATCCCTGGCACCAGGCCTCCTGTAAACCTACACAGGATAACCGGTTTAGACAATAGATGAGTGGGTGGATGGATCATGTGTACATGGTTGCATAGGATAAACAATTCTGATGTTAAACAATCCACTGCTCTAATTACCAGTCCAAAACCAAAATTAGGTGGAGGCATGTGAAACTGTAATTTACGTCCTAAGACATCAAAGCAGTAGAAGAAGAGACAGCAGCAGTAATGTACAGTATTACAGCAAGTATAATTAGTGTATTACAGTGTGTGTGCTAGGTAAAGTTCTAATGTGTATCCCAATGCCAGTTGTATTTTCCACTTTTTTTAAACTGTTCTCTGTGTAAACATAGCAACCCATATTTGCATACAGTGTATACATATCTTTAAACTTTATCAGACTTTTAAAACCCAATAAAGGTTTATGGCAAGTTATCTTATTTCAGATTGGATACTAAGTCTAATATGTGGCAATATGTGGCAAACTTTTTTTTTCACATGCACACATCACTGTCCATCATTAGCAGCATGATACGTAGCAGCAACAAACCTGGGGAAAAAAGGAGGCCTGCCAGTAACAGCTGCAAAAACAGCAGCGCTGCATCTGGCCTATTTTCTTTCAGCCTAATTCTGAACAGCTGATGAACCATCAGCGGAACTCCAAACAAAAGGATTGTGCTGCCGATTCATTCATCCTGATGCTAAGGGTTATTGTTTTACAAATACGATCTTGAAAGCATTAACGACACATGCCCGACCCACTTTGGTGGTGAATGACAAGCATGGACCATGTGCATGATGTACCTGAATTTGAAACTCAGTTCTATTCAAACTATTGACTAATATTTGGAGTAGAGGAAAAAATATGGAATGAAACAAGGTGTGTAATGTGCATATAACCTTAAACGCCTGAACTGATCGGCAGTTTGCTCTTTGAGCACGTTGTTGTGACACAACTAAACCCTGAGAACTGCACCGGCCTCCGAGCTGAACAGAACCAATAATAAACCAGATCAGCGATAAGAGGGAACATTACTTTGCTGTCACAACAGTGATCCAGAGTGAACAAAGGGCCAGTAGGTGACATTTAGGAAACTCTGACATTAGTCACAACCCCATTATGTGTGTTACACACAGCCTGGGTACGGGCCTGTAAAAAGGTTACAGAAGTAAGTGTCTGGCCCTTTTGTACAGCGGCCAGAGTAGAGATCTGTGCTGTCTGTGAATATGAGTCAATGGAATACCCTGCTTCCTCAGTCACATAATCTTATTGATTCACCCATGAGGCTCGGGCTTTTAGAGGACAATTGTGTTGTGCATCCAACACTAGCCGTCCGCAGGCAACAGTAAATACAGTTTGCACATTATTTCTCCATGCCGGCTGCTGGTTTTCTGTCAGATATGGGCAAAGATAGGTCGCAGTTTAACGTGCCGTGTTACTTATCGTTGCCCTCATTAGGTTTGACTCAAGTTTACCTTTAGCAAAAGTCAGGTCAAAAAGTTTTTTTTACAAACGAACATCGTCACTGTGTTATAATTTCTATAGACTTGTTAGACAGACACTACACATTCATAGATATGAAAAATATGTGTATACTGGTTGATATTGTTAGTTTCTTGATGAAGATAGTATTATCAGGTTTCTTTGATAATGTTTATTGGCAGTTCCACTCAGTGTTTTTCCAATAACTACACGCACATCCAAGCTTAGCTAGACAATTGGCCAAAATGGCCAACATTATGCTACTTTTCATTACAGAAAGGGGTAGATACATTGCTGATGTATGCCCATGTCTTTGGACTGTGGAGGAAACCAGAGCACCCGAAGGGAACCATGCAAACTCCATACACAAAGACCAAAGGTGCGATTCAAACCCACTAATTCACCACTTCACGCTCTGTCTTGTCTGCTGTCTTTTCTCCCTAACTTCTCTAATCCCTTGTGTCAGTTTAAGAAAATTACTATGTTGCCAAGCCATGACTGAAGGTTAATTTAAGCAATCTATGACAAATATGTTCTTGCACCAGAAAATAGGAAATGTTCATTCTTGTCTCAACATGAGAATAACTTATTGCAAAAGTGCAGAAGTTGTCTTGGATTTTCCTAGTCACAAGACAGTCTGCTCAGGAGCGGCCATGAATGCATGAAGAATATGCATTTAAAAATTATTTATTAGTAGGTAATAAAATGATGCCAAACTGCTGTATGAATACGATATGTACTGTAGCTACCTGAATGTATTCAGACAATTGTCAAAGTTCTTTTTAAACAATTCTTTTCAAATTATAAAATTTTAACAAAAACAAAATGTCATCTGTTTCACTGCTTCAATTGAATAGTATAACCATTTCAAAGGATAACCACGCTATACTGTGTATATATATATATATATATATACACACACACACACAATATATATATATATATATATATATATATATATATATATATGGTTATCATTTGAAATGGTTATACTATTCCATATATATACATAACCATCATATGTACATACTGTATGTAAAAGGTACAGCTGTACCTCTTACATATACAGTGCAGTCAATAAGTAATAGTGTCTCACATCCAACACATTTGACCGGGTGACCACAAGTTCAACATTAAAAGCGTTAGAATATTTTCAATTTGCAATTTTCATATTAATTGGACAAATGGCTGTTTGGCTGTTTCATGCTCTGCTGTCTTTTTTTTTTTTATACAGCAGTTAATTTAGACATAACAAAAGATCTATAGATTTATGTAATATTTGCATCTGGAAAGAAGAACAAGAATATACAGTACTGTGATGCCTAGCAAAGCTTTACCCAGGAACATACCCAGCATCTGGTAATATTTATGGGTCACAGACGGTCATGGATTGCAAAGGATTTGCAACCAAGTACTAAAAACAACGCATTTATTTATTTTCATTACAGTCTCCTGAAATAGGGGTATTATGGGTTAGTATACAGTTTTTCCTGTCTAGTAAGTAAAGTCAATTTAATTAAAGATAAATTTAGAACTGTAAACCCTTATAACCATAAGACCTGTTGGTGGGTTTAGACTAACAATCCTCATCTGCTATTCATTGCATTGTAGTTAAAACTGAAATCATGTTTATTGGTATATTTTGTTTTATCACTGTTTAGACTGTCTAGTATTTATAGGATTGTAGAACAAGCTTAAGTATAATCATAAAAATTATCATTATCTATCCATTTTTTGTGTCCTGTGTAGGATTGCAGGAGTCTATCCCAGGGAACTTAATGCACCATCACAGAGCACAAACACACACTCACACCCACCGATACACTAAAGGCAATTTGCAAATGTCAATCAGTCTACGTTGCATGGACTGTGGGAGGAAACTGGAGTAGCCGGAGGAAACCCACAAAGCATGAGGAGAACATCCAAACTCAATGCGAGATCCAAACCCCCAATGATGGTTGATGATGATGATGATGATGATGATGGTGTTATTTATATTTTTCTATCCCTGTTTTATGGTGGTTGTGGTTGCTTCATTCCATAATCAGACAAAATAATACAGTAATTGTCATATATTTCATATAACTCATATTTTACATTTCCGACTAACAGTAAACGACAACACCAGTAGCAAGCAAAATATAGATAGATAGATAGATAGATAGATAGATAGATAGATAGATAGATAGATAGATAGATAGATAGATAGATAGATAGATAATGTAATGTCCCTCATCATTGTGGCACAGCGGCGTAGTGGCTTCACATCTCTGGTGTTGAGGGTCTGGTCCCATCTCGGCTCTGTGTGGAGTTCGCCTGTGTTTGGCGGGTTTCCTCCGGGTGCCTGCTTTCCACCCCATTCCAAAGACCCGCAAGGTAGACTAACATTAGAGTGTCTCCAAATTCCTCCTAATCTGCAAATGTGTGTGTGCTTGTGTGTCTTGTGATTGATTGGCACACTGCCCATCGTGTACCTCACCTTATGCCCTGAGTCCCCTGGGGTAGCAGCTCCAGTGGTATAACGAATGAGTGAGTGAGAGTGTTTTTTATTGATGCAAAAGTTTTGGTCAGTTAATTGTTTTTTTTTTCTAACCAGAAATAACAAAGGCAAATTTGAGTTTAACAACTTTACAATAGTTTAATTGCTGGATTTCCTGATTTATTACGGTTGTAATGGCCGATGAAGTCTGCACAGCAGCTTCTTTTGTTATTATTCTTCTACGAGAATGTATATTCAGACTTAATTTCTTGAATGATCCTGACTCTAATGGGAGTTAATCTTCTGAGTAGAAGTGAACCCAATTTTAGCGTTTGATAAAATGTACTTATATACTTAGTGGGAAAGTCTGAATGAAACACAAAGTGTGTTTACTCTGACCTTGTTAGAACTCCGGTGTAAGGTGCCTCAAGGACAACCTGAGCAAGCAGCAGAGGAAACGAGGCATTTAATCACAGAAATATACCTTGGTTTCTTTTCTGTTGGATAAAGTTTAACTAAGCAGCACTATGCAGTTAAAGACATATAAGCACATTGTACTGTGGATAAAGGGCATAGATTGTCTCACTGTGAATGCAGGAACGGCCAGGCATACTACGAACATGCAAATAAGGAAGGCAGGGTGCACAGTGATTGGTTAAACCTGCTTTGATCTGAAAGGCTGGAATGAGAGGGTGTGTATGGAATAGGGCTGGCCGGAAAGAAAGAAGTCTCCAAGAGACAACGTGTATACAGCTGTCACATGACTCACATGAGGGCCATTTTAAATAGGAGCAGTGCATTTGCCCCTGACGTGCTAGTTAAAGAAATGGATGGCTGGGTGGTTCTGTTCTGAAAAACTTTAGAAGTCATCTGAGACAAAAGACCAGGGGGTCTGGGATTGGCGAATATATTGATTTTTTTTCTTTTTTCTTTTGGCATGCCTTCATTTGATACCATCTTCCTAGTTATGATAGACTCAAGGGCAGAGAAAGGATGAAAGGAGAAAGTGAAAATGGCAAGTTTACACACTGTGTGTGTGTGTGTGTGTGTGTGTGTGGGAGGAGAGAAGATAGACGGAGATGATAGGATACTCTGGATTTCTTTCCAATTGGATAAAAGTCTTGATGACTGAAGGATTACAGGATAATAAATGTTGAGGGAATTAAACAAATATAATGCATCAACACATCAGGATGACATTTAATAAACTGTTTTTAATTTTCTTTAGAGGACAATGAAGGGTGTATACACTAATCAACAATTACCTTTAAACCGTCTGCCTAAAACTCTGTAGGTCCCCACTGTGCTGGCAAAAAAATGGACAAAAATTATCAGCACCAAATTTTATTTATTTATTTATTTATTTATTTATTTTTTACTTTTTGTCATGTTGCTCACACCATTCGTGAACAATTTTTGCTGTCTTGCAGGAAACATTATCTTGTTAAAGAGGCCACTGCTGTTAAGGAATACTGTTACCATACATACTGTAGTCTGCAACAAAGTCGGGGTAAATGATACGTGGTTACTGCTCGTCCTTCTTGGACCAATTTTGGTAGGTACCCCTGCACGCTGTGGGACCTCCCCATGAGGCATGCCGTTCTGGAGATTCTCTAACCCTTGACAAAATCTCTCAGATACTTCTTCTTCTTCTTCTTCTTCTTTGTCTTTTGGCAGTTCCTATTCAGGGGTGGCCACAACGAATCATCTGCCTCCATCTAACTCTATCATCTGCATCCTCTTTTCTTACACCAACTAACTTCACGTCCTCTCTCACAGCATCCATAAATCCTCTCAGGTACTCTCTCAGATACACTTATCTCTCTTTCACTTATCAATTTCTCCTGTTTCCAGAATTCAATTCAATTCAATTCAATTCAATTTTATTTATATAACACTTTTAACAATGGTCATTGTCTCAAAGCAGCTTTGAAAGAAAGAAATAATAAAAAAAATAAAATAAAAAAAAGAAAATGTATGGTAGTGTGTATGTGTGAGAAAAATGTGTCTAGATAATAATGAAATGAATGAATGAATGATGAATTAACTGTCTCTGATGAGCAAGCCAAGGGAACCCATCCTCATTTGGGTGATAACGGATAGAAATTATATAACATCATGTGTGTTATGCAGCTGAAAGTTCAATATAACAGAAGTTCTTTAAATTAACATGAAGTCCAGTTCAGCACAGGTACGAATCAGCAGGTGCAGACGGCAAATGGGGTCTGGATCACATGTGTAGCTCCAACTAAACACAGAACATCAACTTCAAGAGCTGACTGTTGCCTTGATCCCTAATATCTCCCACCCCTTGTAACAAGATAATCAATATTATTTATGCTATCCAGCCGGTGGTTTTAATGTCATGACCGATCAGTGTTTATTAGAGTATATTCAGTATGTACTTTGCTTCTGCTGTGTATGAAGTCAATACTCTTCACTAGAAAGTGAAGGACAAACTTTGAGTGTACACACAAAATTAGCACTGTCTTGACAAAAAGTTGCCCCCAAAACATACACTTCGAGAAGTATAAGAACAACCAGGCATGCAGTGCATATTGGCATGGCCTGACACAACATCCCATTCAAAAATGTAAACAGCTGTAACACAGAAATCACCTATAACTCTTTCTAATGTGGTTTTCAGTATTGCTTTAACACCTTATTCCTAACACCTTGCCATATGCTGCATTAGTATTCTGTTCTCTCTTCTTCTTTGTGCACCTGATTTAATTAAAAAATCTTGGCAAACTTGCACAAGTCAAATGAAGTAATAGCCAGAGACCATATACATAGGAGGAAACATCTGTAATTGGACACACAAGCTGTCGGAGGTCTTACCACAAAAATGCAGCAGGACGAACCCTTTTACAAAATAGAGGACATGTGACATTACCCTATTGGTGATGCATTGCTCACATTTTGACCATTATGGTTTGATTAAATAGATGATTTTATTCTGTACTACTAAACTTTCCCAGGGATCTCACTTGGCCTTGGCCTGTGACAGCTTCCCTGGTGCGGCCCTGTGTTTACAGGCTAAGCCATTTCACATTCATCTTGCCCTGAAGTGCACCATCAAAGAGCACATAAAAACAAAGTGCTAGATGTGGGAAATGCATGTAACTCCAAAGCTCGACAATGACACAATCTGAGTTTCTGGAATGTCTGTGTATATAGCGGCGTGTATAGAATTCCTGCCTTTGTTTCCTGATTTGGTGAATCTCTTTTCCCGCCACTCCTCGCCGGAGGGCTGAAAACACAAAGAGGCATCAGGTCTAGCCACTTAGGTAAAAACATAACATCCGCAATATGACAGAAATTAAAATGAAATAAATAAATTAAAAAACTGAAAAGTATGTGAAATGTAACTATTCCTAGTTTGGGTAAAAAGTTAAATTACCACCTGCTGCTAAACGACTGGAGGAACTAGCCCACACAGTCTAGAATGCAGGCCAGAAAAACAATATGTATGCTAATTTAACACAGGTCATCTTGTTGCATGCATTATCAGATGCGCAATTTAGCCACAGTAACAAAAATAGATCTTGTGTCTTTTCAGCACATATCTGCCCCCGGTTTTATGCCAGGTTACCATTAGCAGTCTAGATGCTTGGAAAAGTCTTGTGGTTTCCTGTGCTGCTAAATGGTGGTTGTCTCACATTGGATAATTGAGGCCACTGGTCTTACCAGATGTTTATCATGGTTCATCATGGATCACATCCAGTAAACGCCGTTGAGAAGAAACATTCGTCCTGGAGACATCCTAGTTGCACCAGCCTTAGAGCCCCACAACTGTAGAAAATATATAAGGAAGACACACTGTTGTTGCATGTATGTAGTACCTTTGTCCTGGAGGAAGGTTGTTTCGTTTCACTGTGTACTGAACTGTATATGGTTGGAATGACAATAAAAGCCTACTTGACTTGACTTGACTTGACATTGTTAAAATGATAACAAACTGAGGCTTCATGGTGGTGCAACTTTTTTTACCCCATCATCATTGGACTGGAGCCTCAAATTGGCATTTAACTTGAAGTAGAACAAATCATATTCAGTTTTGCCTGCTAGATTATAGGACATTTAGTGCAGTTTAAATGCGATATGATATATAAAAGACTCCTCATTATGCACAAGCACCAAATGAGCCATACAATTCCCTTGACTAATTCTACTATAGGTATAGACACTACACTATACTGTACAGTACACTCAATATTTTTCAAATCATGCAAAATCCCATCATAGACGCATTTTAAATTAAGGCCTGAAGCATTGGAAATTCCCCTGACTGAGCTCAGGGCCTAATCAATAGATTCAAGATTCAAGATCCAAAAGAACTTTATTAATCCCAGAGGGAAAAATGCTTTCCCTCACAATCACTGAAAACCTTTATGATGTCACCTCAGTGAACGTTAACCCAATCAATACTGCACTCGTTACGTTCTAATCGTTCTGCTGCAGGCTACAAACATTGTCATGTGTAAAATGATATTCAGTGTTCAGAGAGCTAAAAACACAGCAACACAATTTAACGAACTAAAGTAATATACTAGCCTAATTCATTAAACACCATAATAACAAATTATTTTCGTAATGAGATAACATAGCTGCATACCTTCGTCTCTTGCTTTTTCATAAATTAAGTACATGACCGTTTCTGTTTCTTATCCTTGGGCATCAGGACATTTTCCATTTCCCCCAGTACGGTGAATTAAGAGTCAAGACTAAACCAGTATCACTTGGTGGGTACTGACTGGTTTTATATTGTTCTTAATGATTCTGTACAAACCAGGAAAACTGCAACAACATGTCTGTGAAACTATATACTACACAGGTGGGTGAAAATTAACTAGGCAACATTTAACACCTATAGAACGTATCACTGGAGCATCACCTCTTGGTGCATCACCCCAGTTTGCTCTTACTGCATGCATGGTTAGACAAGCATTTTCCATGATGTTGACTAGGATGATGCGGACCTCATGAATGGCCTCCAAGGAGTTCAAATCTCACTGCATGTAATTTTTTCCTGGGTACATAAAGGAGAAGGTGTACAGTACAAAGTCGTGTACATTGGAGGACTTATAGGTATGCATTCAGGTGGTTCTCAGCAATATGCCAAATAACTTCCTTCAGAAAACTGTGCATTCCATCCCTGGACGTTGGAAGAAACTGGTTGATACCACCGCTTCCTATATCGAAATTTAATGATTTGCTTTAATTTTCTTATGTAATAAAGTATATATACAATTTGTTTCCCAAGAATGGGAAAACCATCACAAGTGATGAAGAACAAAGAAGAAGATGGGTGGAACATTTTGAAGAGATCCTGAATCGACCACCACCACAAACAGTTCCCGACATACCACCAGCAGAAGAGCCCCTCTGTATCAACACTAATCCACCAATTAAGGCAGAGATCACCAAAGCCATCAAGTCCTTGAAAAATGGAAAAGCACCAGGGCCTGACGGCATCCCTCCAGAAGCTCTCAAGGCAGACGTGGCAGTAGCAGTGGAGATGCTACATCCTCTCTTAGTGAAGATATGGGAGCAGGAGCAAGTGCCTGTTGACTGGAAGCTTGGGTACCGGGTGAAGCTCCCCAAGAATGGTGACACATCTCAGTGCGGCAACTGGCGAGGAATTATGCTGCTGTCCATCCCCAGCAAGGTGCTGACAAAAATCATCTTGGAGAGAATGAAGAAGGCACTGGACAAGAGACTAAGATCAGAGCAGGCAGGTATTAGACAAGACGGATCATGTACAGTATAGACCACATCGCCACTATGCGCATCATCATTGAGCATTGAGTTCCCCTTGTATACACCCTTCGTCGACTTTGAAAAAGCTTTCAACAGCGTCGACAAGGAGACCATTTGGAAATTGATGCAGCACTATGGAATCCCACAGAAGCTCATCAACATCATCCAACAGCTGTATGAAGACTCGTCCCGCCAGATCATCCTCAACAGAAAACTGATCAAGTTCTTCGCAGTGAAAACCGGAGTGCAGCAAGGCTGCATGCTGTCACCGATAATCTTCCTGATCGTCACGGACTGAATCATGAGAAGAACCATAGAGGGCAACAACACCGGTATCCAGTGGACCCTCTAAGCAGCTGGAGGACCTGGATTTTGCAGACGATGTCAGCCTTCTCAAAAAAATCACATACGCAGTCATACACAGTACGATATGCAGTGAAATGCTTAGACAACTGCTCGTGACCTTAAAATAAAAGACTATGAATAGGAATAGGAAATAAATATGAAAAATAAAATAGAGGGTAAATTTAACTAGGAAAGAATAAAATAAAATATAAAAATTTACGTTAAAATAAAATAACTGTACAACAATACACAATATAGAAAATATATGAAGAATATATGAACAATAAGAGCAGCTGTGTGAGTAGGAAAAGAATGGTAATGTCCAGGGTTGTGCAATCCACATGTTTAAAATGTCTTGTGCAGTGCGAATATGCTTAAAGTGATTTATTTAAAGTGACTTGTGATAGTGATTTGAGTGATTTGATGACGACGAAAGTGTAGTTGTGCAGTGGTCACTAGTGTAAACGAATGTCCAGAGTGTGTGTAAAAACCATATGTGTGGGTCAGTACTGCGTGGTGGTGTGATTGAGAGACCGTATCGCCTGCGGGAAGAAGCTCCTCCTCAGTCTCTCTGTGTTGGCCTTCAGGGAGCGGAATCGCTTTCCTGACCTCAACAGAGAGAACAGTCCATTGTTGGGATGGCTGAGGTCCTTCACGATCTTCCTGGCCTTCACTGGTCCAGCACCTCCTGCTGTAGATCGAGTGCAGGTCAGGGAGCTCGGTGCGGATGATGCGCTCAGCTGATCGCACCACCCTCTGTAGAGCTCGTCTGTCCTGCATGGTGCTGTTCCCGAACCAGGTTGAGATGTTTCCCGTCAGGATGCTCTCTATGGTGCAGGAGTAAAAGTTCCTGAGCACCTTGGACGACAGTCGGAAGTCTCAAGTAAGTCTTTGTTTTACTGACGTTTAGAAGGGGGTTGTTCCTCTGGCACCAGTTCTCCAGGATCCTAATCTCCTTCAGGTAGGCCGTCTCATTGTTATCAGAGATCAGGCCCACCACGACGGTGTCGTCAGCAAACTTAATGATGGTGGTGGAGCTGGTAGTGGCCACACAGTCATATGTGTACAAAGAGTACAGCAGGGGGCTCAGAACACACCCCTGGGGGGCTCCAGTGCTGAGAGTTGTGAAGGCTGAGACATGTCCGCCCATCCTTACTGCCTGTGGTCTGCCCGTTAGGATGTTGGAGATCCACTGACACAGAGATGAGCTGAGTCCCAGGTGCTCCAGCTTGGTGGTGAGTGTGGAGGGAATTATGGTATTTAATGCAGAGCTGTAGTCGATGAAGAGCATTTTAGCATAATTCCCCCTTCTAGTGTCCAAGTGAGTAAGTGATGTGTGGAGGAGATGAGAGATGGCATCGTCAGTAGAACGATTTGGACGGTAAGCGAACTGTAGAGGGTCCAGTGTGTCTGGTAGAGATGAAATGATGAAGTCCTTGACCAGGCGTTCAAAGCATTTTATCACTACTGAGGTGAGGGCTACAGGGCGATAGTCATTGAGGGAAGCAGGATGTGGTTTCTTCGGGACAGGAACGATGATGATGATGCTTTGAAGCATGTGGGGATCACCGACTGAGATAAGGAGATGTTGAATATCTCAGTGAACACAGGTGCTACAGTAGCTGGTCTGCCCAGGCTCTGAGAATACGGCCTGAGATGCCGTCTGGCCCTGCTGCTTTCCTGGTGTTCACTCTCCTGAAGGCTCTCCTCACGTCGTGCTCGGTGATGATGAGCGCGTTCCCGGTGCTGGCAGTGTCTTCCTGTCTGCAGCCGTTAGCGCTGCTAGCATTAGCGCCGCTAGCATTAGCGCCGTTAGCATTAGCGCCATTAGCATTAGCGCTGTTAGCATTAGCATCGCTAGCGTCTTTAGCTGCAGCCTCGAAGCGAGCATAAAGGTGGTTCTGCTCGTCTGCCAGAGTCGCGTCCGCGTTCGTCATACCGGATGTTGTTGCTTTATAATCCGTGATTGTTCTTAGTCCCTGCCACAGGCTCCTAGAGTCACTCTG
Source organism: Channallabes apus (assembly GCA_030522415.1). Lineage (NCBI taxonomy): Eukaryota > Metazoa > Chordata > Actinopteri > Siluriformes > Clariidae > Channallabes > Channallabes apus. The sequence continues at coordinate 32,050,458 of CM060113.1, forward strand.
TTGAAGCTGTGACTCTAGCTTTCTCCCGTAGCACTGCTTCGCCTCTTTCACCGCCTTCCGGATGTTATATGACGCTGCCTTGTATGGTTCCATGTCCCCCGACCAAAGTCCCGTGCTGTAGGCAGCGGTGCGAGATCTCAGAGCGTCGCGGATGGTTTTATCCACCCACGGCTTCTGGTTGGGAAACGTTCTTATAGTCTTTTTCTCCACGGTATCATCCGCTAGCTTCCCAATAAATCCCGCAACCGCTTCTGTAAACACGCTGACGTCATCATCTGAGCTGTTTCTGAACATGTCCCAGTCTGCGTCATCGAGTGCATCCTGTAACGCGGCCACCGATTGGTCCGTCCAGTGCGCGACATCCCTCTGTACCGGAACGTCCTGTTTCAGCCTTGTTCACCCTTGTTTGTATTTTGGCATAAGGAAGATGGCGGCGGGGTCAGATTTACCAAACACTGGACGAGATTGTGCCTTGTAGCCGTCCTTGACCATTGTATAACAATGATCTAGTGTTCTTTCACCCCTGGTGGGGCAGGTGATATGCTGATGAAAGTTCGGCGCTGCGCGTTTGAATATTGGCACTATTAAAGTCCCCCGCCACAATGAGCGCAGCGTCCCGGTGCTGTGTCTGGTGCTGTGTGAGCGCCTCTTGCAGCTCGCATAAGGCAGTGTCCGTGTCCGCTTGTGGTGGAATATAAACGGCGCTGATTATGACCGATGTGAACTCCCGGGGAAGATAAAAAGGACGACACATGATGGACAGTAGTTCCAGATTTGGTGTGCGGGAGCGTGTAAGAGGAACAACGCTTGTGCTGTTGCACCAGCTGTTGTTCACCATCAAACACACGCTGCCTCCTCTTGACTTTCCCAAGTCCCGCGTCCTGTCCATGCGGTGAACCGAGAAGAGGAGATTGCAGTCCCGAACGTCTCTCTCTGGAACTTTATCCTGGCCCTGAGGTCATCGAGTTTGTTCTCCAGTGACTGGACGTTGGCGAGCAGGATGCTGGGCAGAGGTGTGCGGTGTGCACGAGCTCTCAGCCTGTTCCTGACTCCGGCTCGTTTCCCTCAGGGCCGCCGCTTCGCGTCGCGTCCATTGTTCTCCCTCAGGATTTCACTCGGCCAACTCGGATCCGGAGTTAAAAATGTTGAATTGTGAGTACATTATATACCAATAGAAACAAGAGTGTCTCTACCATACCTAATGTACTCAATGGTTGTGATTTTGCCGATTTTAAAACACTGAAAACTAACTTAAAAAACAAAAACAAAGAAAAGGTGGTCTGAGCAGTCGTGACGGCAGCCGACCTCACCATCTTTTGTACATTCTTTGCATTCTGTCCCACAAGCAGCAACATGCACAGTCTAAGCTTACCCGGCTCACTGAAGAGGCAGGAAAGATCAGCCTGAAGATCAACGTCAGAAAAACAGAGGTGATGCGGCTGAATAACCGACAAGAACACCCACTGCAACTACAGGAAGAAGACTTGGTGGAAACTGACAGCTTCGTCTATCTAGGAAGCGTAGTCAGCAGTGATGGCGGTGCAGATGAGGACGTTACGAGCCGGATCAACAAAGCAAGGTTTGCATTCAACACCCTGAGACCCATCTGGAACTCCAAAGCCTTATCTCAGCGCAGCAAGATCCGCATCTTTAACACGAATGTGAAAGCAGTTCTCCTGTATGGATCCGAGACGTGGCGGGTAACCAACACCAGTACCAGCAAGATACAAAGTTTCATCAATAAGTGCTTGCGGCACATCCTTAACATCAGATGGCCTGAGAAGATCTCTTCCACAGATCTGTGGAAGAGAACCAGCCAGAACCCGGTCTGTCAAGACATCAAGAAGAGAAAATGGGACTGTATAGGCCATACACTTCGAAAACCATTCGACAATGTCACAAGGCATGCATTGGAATGGAACCCACAAGGAAAAAGGAAAGTGGGGAGACCTAAACAGACGTGGAGAAGATCTGTCAAAAGCGAAGTGCAGGCCGGCGGAATGACGTGGACTCAGCTGAAGAAAATGGCTCAGAACAGAGTCCGCTGGCGTGGTGTTGTTGCGGCCCTACAGTATGCTCCACCAGGAGTCTACAGGTTTAAAGAAGACAATTTGTTTCAATAAATTTGTATTAGAAATATGGACTTATTACCAATTTTTACTGCATATTTACTTTTCACTGAATATATTTACATTATTATGAATGATCTTTGGTATATTTGGGAGCAATTTGATTTTACTAATTGCTTTGCTGTACAAATTTAGAAATGAGCTTTTGCATAGATTCCACACACTGTGCCACCTCTGCCACTCATGTCGCCAATACCTAAAAGCCTTGTACATGTACTAAATCCTACACCAGTACTTTACACCAGTAATCTTTGAAGTGCCTATCCGTGTATGTTACTGCATGCAGTTTCAGATCCGTTATGACCTAATATAATTTTTTTTATGGAATGAGCAGATTCAGAAATGAACCCTCCCCCTTCAGTTGCAGTTAGGTTTTTGTAAAGGCGCTTTATGTAACTAGGTTTATGTGTCATAACATTTAATTTAGTGAACAACACAAGTGTGTTTTCATCTATCACTACTTGTTGATTGCTATCCTGTCTTCCGTGTTTGATGGATAGCCCACTAACAGCAAAAATCCTTCCACTGTTTTGAAAAATAAATAGGAACAATCTCGTCCTCCGAAGGTTTGTTTGGATATGAACCAGGCTAGTAGGCTAAAAGTGGGTTTAATATTGCACTGTAGGCCTGTCATAAAACCTGTCACATTTCTTTAGGTATTTCATATATACTGAGATGACTGACAATGAAATCTGTCTACATAGCAACATATTACTTCTGGATACAGTGACTCAAACCTGGGTTACAGTTCTGGTCTCAGCTGGACTTTTGCTTAGCATGGCATCTGATGTTGTGTGCTTACCCTCCACCTGCAGAAATGCTGAATGCACAGGTAGATGCACACCAGGCAAACTAGGACATGTGACTTTTGGACATACAATGGTTAGTCTCCTCACCAATACTGCGCTGCTCGAATGTCCCCTGAGAAACAAATGATTTATAGGAAGCAATAATAAGAATGAAGAAAGAACAAGGAGAACATAACTCGACTTCTGACAGCACAAAGTACACACGTTTCACTGCACAAGCTCATATGAATACAGACACATATGCAAGCTCACACAGGTACAGGAGGCTCCCACATGCTCACCTAAATAGAGAGGTCTACACATAAGACGTGGCAGGCATTTGTTCGGGACTCAAGGACGTTCAGTGGGCACATCATGGCTGGAAGCGATCTCATAAACTAGGTAATGGAAGTGCCTGAATGGAAGGAGATGGAGAAAATTGGAGTATGCTTGGAACACGGCCGAGACATTTGCAATTTTCATAGCAATATTTCTCAGCTTTTCAGGCAACGTATGAATATCTAAGAAGAAATAAAGAGCACACAAAGAGAATTTTCATGAGTGACATCGTCACAGTTTCCCTACGGATAGAAAGGCAGGACAGGTCTTCCTAATATTCAGCACCGGACCAATAGGTTAGATCTCATCACCACCCACTCTCATGAATCCCACACAGTGGCAGATGATTACCTGAATGTGTGACCATCCCCAAAGGACAAAATGATAATGAAGGCAATGACTGTCATAACCCTTCCTGGCCGCTCTTTCTTTAAGGCCTCGTGCAGCCGTTTGCAGCACAGAGACACGTTTGTGCCCAGAGACACAGGATGTGATAACACAGCTGGCTTATCACGGAGCCACACGCCTTCAACAGTGAACCTCTGGGTAATTGAATTATGCACAGGGCTATTATTCTGATTATAAGCAGCACTTCATGGGCAGTTTGCTCTCTGTGCGTGTTGTGTGTGTGTGTGTTTGGTTTCTACCTCTGTTCTGACAGGGATGCTACAGTAGGTTTGCTGCAGTGGTTAGTCATACAAAGATTATACAACAGCTGGTATTCACTCCATTCCATCTCACACTTATAACGGGGGAAAAGAGCTAAATATAACCACGAGCAATAGCATCTGTCCTACAGTTCACCGCAAAATGCCAGTGCTATACCTTCGGCAAGGAAGAATTTTACAGCACACTTAGCACGAAATTAAGGAGATGTACAGGCATATCCGTGCTCCAGAAAATGCCCGACAGATTAATTCTCCCTAAAGATGATCTTTTTTTTCCCTTTTCTCTTTTAATGAGTGTCTTTTGTAACACTTGTAAGCCACTACATGATAGTCCAATTACATGAAGCAGAAATGGCAAGAGGCTACCGAAACAAGCCGCACACTTGTTTCGACACAAAAGATTCCTTTAATTACCACTGCATGCTTCATAAAGCACAATTCAAATTCAATGTATCGGACAGATAGCAGCAGATTTCTTTACACGACTGCACATCAAAAAGAGGCAATAGAGGAATTCGGTTCACTTCACTTTTTTTCCTTCATCTTTGTGCAGTAAAGTAATCAGAGCTCTTTTCGGGGGGAAAAAAGGCTTTGCGGGAACATTCTGAGCTTACTCGGCTTTCCTCTTTCACCGCAGTTGGAAAATCAAAACTCGAAAAGGAACGAATTGAATCCTCCTTTTCCTTCATTTGCATGAGTGAAAACTCTCCCAATTGACATTTTGACTAAAAATCATCTTTTCCGCTTCACTTCGCCTCGGGGTAATCTTTGTGAAGTTCCTTCTGAATTTCAATACTACTGTATGCCGCAACTAACAAAAAACTTTATTATAACATTATCATACTGAAGCATATTGAAAGTAGTCTGACGGTTCTAAAAATTTTAAATACAATCTAATTCATTTAAATTTTATTGATACAGTTCTTTGACACATGGGCCTCTCCATCAATGATGTCAGCACAGTTCTGAGCTGGATCAACACACGGAAAGCATGTGCTGGAGAACTGGCTGGGGTCCTAACAAACTTATTCCTGCCTTAAGGCCACCTCCATTGTGCCAGTACCCAAATGCTCCACAGCGCTGCTTTTCCTTAATTTTAGTTTTAGCATTTAACACTGTCATACCCTCCAAGTTAGTCACTAAACTTGAAGACCTGGGCGTTAATGCATCACTATGCAACTGGCTTCTGAACTTTCTGACCAACAGGCCCCATCATGTTTGGGCAGATCACCATTGCTCTTCCACCCTCATCCTTGGCACCGGAGTACCACAAGACTGTGTGCTGAGTCCCTTTCTCTACTCTATCTTCACATACGACTGCAAGCCTATACATGATTATCAGGTTTGCACACGACACCACGGTGATTGGACTCAGCTTATAGAGAGGAAGTGGACCGTCTAGCTGCGTGGTGTACTGACAACAACCTGCTGCTCAACACCAAGAAGACCAAGGAGCTCATAGATGAATTCAGGAAGGAGAAAGGTGACACATACGCACCCATTCACATCAATGGAGAGGTGGTAGACTGTGTCACCAGCTTCAAGTTCCTGGGCATCCACATCTCTGAGGATCTCTCCTGGACCACCAACAGCTCCAGTCTGGTCAAAAAGGCTCACCAGCACCTCTTCTTCCTACCTCTCTTCAGACATCCTGGTGAACTTCTATCATTGTACCATCAAGACCAGCTGTATCACAGCCTGGTATGGGAAGTACACTGTGTCGGACCAGAAAGCACTGCAGAGGGTGGTGAAAACTGCCCAACACATTGTAGGAACTTCACTACTAAGGATTAAGGACATTTACAGGAAATGGTGTCTCAGCAGAGCACACAATATAACAAAGGACTCCTCTCACACTTTTCATAGGCGCTTTGCCCTCCTGCCTTCTGGTAGGCACTACAGAAGCCTCCGGACAAAGACAAGCAGGTTCAGGAACAGCTTTTTCCCCACAGCTGTTTCATTGCTGAACTCTGCCTCCACCCGAGCACGTACACATTGACTGGATACATTACCTTACCTTGCACTACCTAACTGCTCACTACTGGACATAAACTAAACACTCAGGACTGCACCATTCATATCTGCTGCACATATTGTATAAAAATTACCTACTTCATTGCACTCCTAATAACAAGCTGCACAAATGTATATAACACTCTCTACTGTAATATCATAACCATGGTATACAATATGTTTCCTCATCTACAACCATGGCATTCATTGCACATAACCCTTCTCTGTATATATATTCATATGCACATGATTCTTATCTTGCCATATATCCTTCTTCGTTGCACTCAGTGTATAACACTTTTGTATATAACCCTTTCTGTTTACAGTTACATATGCATACAGTATACAGTACATATGTAACCTATTTATTATAAGTACACAATATCTTCAATTCAATTCAATTCAATTTTATTTGTATAGCACTTTTAACAATTGTCATTGTCGCAAAGCAGTTTTACACAATCAAACAAATTATTTAACTTATCTTCACACTGCATGCATCAAAAATCATTGCACTCTTTGTACATAACTCTTTCTCTGTATATAATACCTTCTCATTGCACCCACTTATAATTCATTCGCTCATTTGCCCTCATTATACTGTATTACCTTCCTTACTGTATAATGTTTACATACGCAAAGATTTTTAGCATGGTATAAAATACCTTCCTTACTGTACCACCTGTAATCATTTGTATACTATCTATATGCTATTTATATAGGCGAATTATTCTGCACTGGTAAAATGCACTTCTGGTTAGATGCTAACTGTATTTCGTTGCCTTGTACATGTGCAGTGACAATAAAGTTGAATCTAATCTAATCTAATCTAATCTAATCTAATCTAATCTAAATGAGCTAGCCAGACATGACATAGCCAAAAAACTAAATCTGAGATGACATGAGAACCTAAGACTAACCCCAGACTAACCTTGGTGACAATAGATAGCAGGATTATGGTATATGATTACACTGTAGAGTTTCAGAAAGAAAATCCAGAAATAACATTCTCAGCAACGCTCCACAAAACAATGGCTCCTGTGCTGTGATGATATTGTGTATTGTCTATGTAAATCAAATAGTTTTCTTTGCTTCATGGAGGACAATAATCAGAAAAGGTGATTTTACTTATTCATTTACTTATTTATTCATTTTGGCCAGCAAATGTATTAAAAAAACTTACATGTTCTTAAAGTGTAAATGTTTTTACAATCCTTTTAACATTCTATGCTTGAAATGTGCTTCTTTCCATTACAGATGAATGAAAATGCATATAATCTGCCCAACAACATCTATTCAACATAGTGACCTACATTCAGCTTCATAAAATATACTGTATGTTGGCTCTCCCACAAGTCGCATGCTTGACAGGGAAGTTGCAAAATTTGCAAATTTCCTAATAATTATGGGAAGAGTGTTTTCTTTGCTTTCACCTTCAATTATGTTGCGATATTGACTTTCGACAGTGATATGCTCCAATAAAAAAATCTATATTTATAAACACAATAACAATTTATGGAAATCATTATGTATATATTAGAAAATAATATTGCTAGCAGAGATGGATGCACACTCTTCTTGATTCATATTAAGAATTCATATTGTCTAATGACAAGTCGGATGTACAATCACAGCAAATGCATCACAATAGGCTGTCTTTTGGCATTCAGCTTGGTCTCCAATATGTATGTGTGCAATCAAAGAATGTGAGGAGAAAAGATATTTCCTGCTTTTTCCATTTTGTATTGTCCCTAATCTCATATAAGAAGATACCCCTAACCGTCTTGTTGCTCAAGTCTGCATGTTTCTTTTAGGGTGTGGTTCAGTAGTATCTCATTTACAAAGACACTGAAAGGGTGTGTTCAGAGCAGTCAAACAGATGGAGTTTGAGGTGTGAAAGCATGCTTTTTCTAATATATCTGTGTTACAGATTTATGCATTAAGGGTTTTTTTTTGTTTTGTTATGATTTTATCAAATAAATGTCACCACATTGCTTGTCTCTCTCTCTCTCTCGCTCTTAGAGACGCACACCGAAACACCTGACATTGCTTAAAAGGTGGGATATTGTATACAGTATGTGTCAACTAGCATGCTAACAAGTTTCATATGTACATGCTAATTTGTTAAGGTTTAGCATCTGCCCGGGTATCTCTCCCTGTTCAAGAGTATGGTAAGTAGCTAAAGTCAGACAGAAAGTAACAAAAGAGGAGAAAAAGGGAACTGAGATGGGTTGAGCCTCATTAATGGCTTAAAGACAGCGATTAGTCATCTGCTATATGCTGGATGCACACATTTTTCCCAATAAAAATTCTGCAACGCTTCTGTTCACCTGCTGCTATAAGATGAACGAACAAAGCTTATGACGCACGTGACCACAAACGTTGTCAAAATTAGTACAATCCCTGAAGCCAGGGCATTTAAATTTTAACTTTTAATTATAGCAGGTTAAAATACCCATTGTGGTTATCCGGGTGGAAACAGTTTCACTAAGGAACCATGCAGCTGCATTGGAGAGGGGAAAAAAAAAAAAGAACAACTGGACTTTCCAGTCTGAGGCTAATGCAAGACTCAGCTTAGCCATGAAAAATGCAACAGACGAGGAAATGAACCTGATTCATCTTTGAAAAAGGAAGTATGGGAGGATTACACACCAGCAGTCATCAACAATACCAGACACTCACATGATGCAACAACAACAAAAAAAAGTGGTTAATCATTAAAGGAGGCTTTTTCTACAGATGCTGATCAGTATACACTTGGCTACTGTGGACGACGTCCCACCACCTTCTTTCTGTCTTTATTGTTTTCATTATCAGTCTCGTGATATGTGTGCTGGTGCCCTTATTTTGTGTACTCTTTATTATTTATATTTCATGTGGACACAAGAACATAATGTACGTGGGAATAGGAAATAAGTCAAATATATGTACGTTATATGTATATATATATACACGTATATACACACGGTGGCGTAGTAGTTAGCACTGTTGCTTTGCACCTCCAGGGTCTGGGTTTGATTCCTACCTCTGTGTGCATAGAATTTGCATGTTCTCCCCATGCTTGGTGGGTTTCCTCCCTCTGGTTTCCTCCCACAGTTCAAAGAGGGTAATTAGGGTAATTGGCTTTCCCCAAATTGGTCATAAAATGTGAATGAGTGTGTGTATATGTGTGTCTTGCGACGGATTGGCATCCAGGATGTACACTGCCTTATGCCCTAAGTCTCCTAAGATATGACTATATCCTAGGATTATAAGGACTGTAAGATCCTATATAAGACTGAGACTATAAATACATTCTTAAAAGATACACTAGATCAGTGGTTCTCAACCTTTTTTTGCAGTGGACCGCACTACAGATCCTTCTCAAAAACTTAGCATATTGTGATGAAGTTCATTATTTTCTGTAATGTACTGATAAACATTAGACTTTCATATATTTTAGATTCATTACACACAACTGAAGTAGTTCAAGCCTTTTATTGTTTTAATATTGATGATTGTGGCATACAGCTCATGAAAACCCAAAATCCCTATCTCAAAAAATTAGCACATCATGAAAAGGTTCTCTAAACGAGCTATTAACCTAATCATCTTAATCAACTAATTAACTCTAAACACCTGCAAAAGATTCCTGAGGCTTTTAAAAACTCCCAGCCTGGTTCATTACTCAAAACCGCAATCATGGGTAAGACTGCCGACCTGACTGCTGTCCAGAAGGCCATCATTGACACCCTCAAGCAAGAGGGTAAGACACAAAGAAATTTCTGAACGAATAGGCTGTTCCCAGAGTGCTGTATCAAGGCACCTCAGTGGGAAGTCTGTGGGAAGGAAAAAGTGTGGCAGAAAACGCTGCACAACGAGAAGAGGTGACCGGGCCCTGAGGAAGATTGTGGAGAAGGACCGATTCCAGACCTTGGGGGATCTGCGGAAGCAGTGGACTGAGTCTGGAGTAGAAACATCCAGAGCCACCGTGTACAGGCGTGTGCAGGAAATGGGCTACAGGTTGCAAATTTTGCATGTCATTCGGAAATCAAGGTGCCAGAGTCTGGAGGAAGACTGGGGAGCGGGAAATGCCAAAATGCCTGAAGTCCAGTGTCAAGTACCCACAGTCAGTGATGGTCTGGGGTGCCATGTCAGCGGCTGGTGTTGGTCCACTGTGTTTTATCAAGGGCAGGGTCAATGCAGCTAGCTATCAGGAGATTTTGGAGCACTTCATGCTTCCATCTGCTGAAAAGCTTTATGGAGATGAAGATTTCATTTTTCAGCACGACCTGGCACCTGCTCACAGTGCCAAAACCACTGGTAAATGGTTTATGACCATGGTATTACTGTGCTCAATTGGCTCCTGACCTGAACCCCATAGAGAATCTGTGGGATATTGTGAAGAGAAAGTTGAGAGACACAAGACACAAGAATCTGCAAAAGAATTCCCGACCATGTATTGAGTGCAGAACTGAACATAATTATTTAAAGGTTGACTTTTTTTGTATTAAAAACACTTTTCTTTTATTGGTCGGATGAAATATGCAAATTTTTTGAGGATTTTGGGTTGTCATGAGCTGTATGCCACAATCATCAATATTAAAACAATAAAAGGCTTGAACTACTTCAGTTTGTGTGTAATGAATCTAAAATATATGAAAGTCTAATGTTTATCAGTACATTACAGAAAATAATTAACTTTATCACAATATGCAAATTTTTTGAGAAGGACCTGTATGTCCAAGTTCAAGTCTCACGGGCCACATATTATTTACATATGACGTCATCAACGCTCAATAACCAGATATTATGCATCTAAAATTATTACAATTAGATGTATTATTATCATTAGAGAGTCTGGTGACAGGGCACTGGTGGACAGGGCACTGGTGGCTCAGTGGTAGGTGTTTCGCCTGCGATGCGGAAGGCCCGGGTTCGATTCCCAGCCAGTGCCCAAACCTCAGCCACTGGATACAGTGCCGGTCCCAAGCCAGGATAAAATGGGAGGGTTGCGTCAGGAAGGACATCCGGCGTAAAACCTGTGCCAAGTTGTAGTGCGGACTGGATACTCCGCTGTGGCGACCCCTTGTCGGGAGCAGCTGAAAGACCAACAACAACAACAAGAGTCTACTTCTACTTACCATTAATGGGACACCTGATGTTGTCGGGAGCCGACCAATTTGGTGAAATTCGGCTTTTTTCTCCTCTAATAACAAATTTGTCCATTTTGATCGTTAGTTGATGACTGTTTTAAATCTGTCAGAGCGCATGCTCTTGTAATTGTGTGCGCGTTAACTGTGTAATTGCATCAGTTCATAGTTGCGTCAGTTCTGCGCATATATGAAAACATGATCACCAAAATTATTTTATGTGACAAAAATATATTTCAAAGTTTGTTTAATACATTTATTTGTTACATTTTTTTTTATTAATTGTAAAACCATTTATTATTATTATTATTATTATTATTATTATAATTTAATTAATTAATTTATTATTTTTTTTTTTTACGTAATCAGCATCGCGGGCCGCATTTGCATTTGTGACGGGCCGCAGGTTGAGAACCACTGCACTAGATGAACTTTTTCTAAGTTTACTGATGGACACAAAACATGTTAACTTGAGGGTGACAAGAAAGTAACAAGAAAAGGTAACCTTTAGTACCTGAGAATGTCTATCTTCCACGTTCTGCTCTAAATAAATCAATTGTCTTTGCTCAACCAGTAAATAACTATTCAAACTATTCTAACTGCATAGATTTTTTCAACTGGTCCTGCATGCTAATTATATATTTTCAGTAAAATTTAATAAATTGACTATTTACAGTCACATAAGCAAAAACACAACCGAATGTTGTGTACAAAGATGTCAACATTGTACATGGAATGTGTGTCAAGCATCAAAGGTCAAGTTAGTATGTTTTTGTTCTTACTTCATGGCATTACTGTTGAAATGCTACGTAGTCTGTAAGCTTCAGGACATAACCCTGTGATGTTGCAATATCACAGTCACTATGCTCTGTTATCTCTCTGTATTGCCCAGGCAATGAGGAAAGACACTCCCTTTTTCTCTAGAAATGCTTCAACTAGCCATGTCCTTTTTAGGATTTGTGGAACGCTGATCAAATTACATCGAAGAAATACTAAGATAAGGATTAGATTACTATACATGGATGGTGCAAAAGGTTAGAGGCATGTACAGTATGCCAAGCAGGAAATAAATAAAATTCTATTAGTTTTTATTCTGATTAAAGAAACGACCACAGTATGATTGGAGATTTGATTGTTTGCTAGTAAATCAATTGCGAAAGATGATAATAGTTATGCTTCATCTACAAACATTGCACATTACAAGGAAATATTCACTGCCTAGTGATTACTGTTGTTTTTGTTGTAACATCATTTTTTATTTATTTTTTTTTACTTCTTAAATGAAAAGACATAACCTACAGCGGGGCAAAAAAGTATTTAGTCAGCCCCCAATTATGCAAGTTCTCCCACTTAAAAAGATGAGAGAGGCCTGTAATTTTCATCATAGGTATACCTCAACTATGAGAGACAAAATAAAGGGAAAAAATCCAGAAAATCAATTAAAATTTTTAAAGAATTTATTAGCAAATTATGGCGGAAAATAAGTATTTGGTCAATAACAAAATTTCTGTTGCTGGTATTTTGGCCCATTCCTCCATGCAGATCTCCTCTAGAGCAGTGATGTTTTGAGGCTGTTGCTGGGCAACACAGACTTTCAAATCCCTCCAAAGATTTTCTATGGGGTTGAGATCTGGAGACTGACTAGGCCACTCCAGGACCTTGAAATGCTTCTTACAAAGCCACTCCTTCATTGCCCGGCCAGTGTGTTTGGGATCATTGTCATGCTGAAAGACCCAGCCACGTTTCATCTTCAATGCCCTTGCTGATGGAAGGAGGTCATTCATTCTTACCTTTACACGGATCAGTCATCCTGGTCCCTTTGCAGAAAAACAGCCCCAAAGCATGATGTTTCCACCCCCATGCTTCACAGTAGGTATGGTGTTGTTTGGATGCAACTCAGCATTCTTTCTCCTCCAAACACGACAAGTTATGTTTTTACCAAAAAGTTCTATTTTGGTTTCATCTGACCATATGATATTCTCCCAATCCTCTTCTGCATTATCCAAATGCCCTCTAGCAAACTTCAGATGGGCCTGGACATGTACTGGATTCAGCAGGGGGACACGTCTGGCACTGCAGGATTTGAGTCCCTGGCGGCACAGTGTGTTACTGATGGTAGCCCTTGTTTTTTTGGTCCCAGCTCTCTGCAGGTCATTTACTAGGTCCCCCTGTGTGGTTCTGGGATTTTTGCTCACAGTTCTTGTGAACATTTTGACCCCACGGGGTGAGATCTTGCATGGAACCCCAGATCGAGGGAGATTATCAGTGGTCTTGTATGTCTTCCATTTTCTAATAATTGCTCCCACAGTTGATTTCTTCACACCAAGCTGCTTAACTATTGCAGAACTATTTTCTAAATCCTCATACTAAACATGGTGAACTGTGTACAAATCATTTTGAAATTGAAATGCACTCATGGGTGCTTGCACAATAAATATCACTCGCAACTAAAACAGCAGATCAGATCAGTCTTGCTGTGATAAGGACTACAGAGCTGCTAGTAAATCTTACAGATGAAGTTGTTAGGAGAAAATGAAGCTCAAGAAGGTTATACAAAGATCAGAAAAACTTTAAACCTTCAAATGACCATTGTGAAATCCATTATAACAAAATGGGAAAAAAGCAAGGTTCAATCCAGACACTAACACCATCAGGCTGTCCTCCCAAATTAAACATACAGATGACACTGAAGTAGTTGCAGAAGATCAGTAGCTGAAATAGATGAACATGCGTATTAGACCTCAGAAGGACACCACTTCTAAAAAGATAACATAGACATGTCTGGATTTTTGATTGAAGGTATGTGACAAAGTAAGCAAAAGTCACTTGATTGTACTATTTGGTGTAAATGCAAAGTGTTGTGTTTGACAATCCATCACCCAGGTTGCGTCATTCCTACCATTCCAAAGGTGGTGGCAGAGATATGTGAGATTAAAAAATGCATTATGTAAACAATTCACTCGGAATAATCTGAACTGGTCTGGCCTGATCGGAATTAATTTTCAATCAAAATGAGAGAAGTGGTGTAAGCCATTGATAATCCATTCACTGGGTAAATATTATCCATGTAAACACTTGATCTGATCATTTCTCTCTTATCAGGATGAATAGATTTTTTCTCAGCATGTTTGCCCCATGTAAAGGTGATGTGATGAAAGCTTTTAGGTTAGATTTGTTAATTAGGTCATTCTCATCTTTTGTATGACTTTATCCCGTATTCAGGGTCACAGGGACCTGGAGTCTATCCCAGGAGGCTTAGGGCACAAGGCAGGGTACACCCTGGGCAGGATGCCAATCCATCACAGGACACACACATACACACACTCACTATGGGCAATTTGAGAACGCCAATTAACCTAGCCTGCATATCTGTGGACTGTGGGAGGAAACCCACCAAGCACGGCATGCACACAGAGACGGGAATCGAGACTGGCTGGGAATCGGACCCGGACCCTGGAGGTGCAAGGCGACCGTGCTAACCACTACACCACCATGCCACCTCTAGGTCATTGTCAAGTAAGACATTTTGCTTTCATTGTTTCCGTTCCTGATTGAAAACCTCTGTGAGAACAAACAACTGTGAGAACGAGAACAGCGAACACCAAATGTTCACCATTTTACATGTTTTACAGCCTCTAACCAATCACAGATGAGCCTGAATTCTTGTAACCAATCATAATGCAGAAGGTGATATTTATTATAAAAGAAGTAAAGCCTAACGCAATCTGGAGAAAAATATTTTTTTATTCTTCTGCTATATTCCTATCAGATTAAATTCGTAGTGGGTAGAACTACTATGTGAATGTAAAAAAAAAATCCGTTCTGATAAATTGCTTTCCACATTCAAATTCAAATTTTATTAGTCACATACACAATCATACACAGTATAATATGCAGTGAAATGCTTTTATACGACCGCCAGTGACCTTAAAAAAAAAAGAAAATAAGAAAATAAAATCTTGTACGTAAAATAAATAATCAATAAAAAGGAAATACTAAAGAAATAATTTTAACTAGTAAAATTTGTAAAATTAACTGTGCATAAGGGCATAATAAAATATTGCAAAAATATAGAAATATGGTATTAAAGTGTCAGTGGTTGTGCAAATATGCATGAAAGGTGACATGTGCAATTGTCCAGATGTATGAGTATTTAGTGCAAGTGTGTATGAATGTGTCCATGATTGTCCAGTCAGTGTTGTGAGCTTAAAAGATGTTATTAGTCCTGTGTGGAGGTGTGATTGGTGTGATTTGACACATGCAAATCTTATCATCAGATCAATTTCATAAGAAAGAAACATTGTCCATGTAAATGCATCTACTGTGAGATTTGGAGGGTTACTTTCCTTTAAGCAGGAAATTCTAGTACAGTATTCTCTGCACAGTGGCTTTTCCTCCAGAGCTCATAATCAGCCGTTTGTCTAGTAGACAATTCACAGAGCGCATCTCATCTTTTTAATACTAAAGCATGTAGCACCTGTGTTTTTTTCTGTAGGCAGGCATGCTAGTGGATGGGATTTTCCAGTTAGTGTTTAGAACTCACTTTCAACAACTTCCAGACTTTTTCCACTAACTGTCTATTGTCATGTTCATCCATGGCATGGCTGGTATGTGGCAAGGAAAGGAGAGAGAGCTCAATTCCGGGGAATTCGAGTCTCCTGGTGGCCTCTTCATTGCACTATGCTGAAATGTTCCATTAATTATCTTATCTGGCCAATAATTATCAAGCCTAGAATCAGCTGAGTGATAAGTTTCAAGGAAATGCTTCAGATTGTATTATCGCACTTCAAAGAGAATGTAGAACCCATATATATATATACAGAATATATTTAAAAGTTGTTTGTTATTTCCTGGGATTGCAATGACAATCTTAAAAGGCTCAAAGGTCTCTGTGAGGAATTTGGTTAATCTAATTCCTTTAGCTTGTACTTCTAAGTGCTTTATCCTGTGTTTTAATGAACCGATTACAAGGCTGTAGTCAACTCTTAAAGAAGAAATCCATTCGGAACAACTTGCCCAATAATCTTAATAATTAACAAGTGATGTTTAACAACTTTCAACAATAGATAAATGAAAATTCCGGGTTGAGTTTTATAGTTTTAATTTTTTTTGTCTCCATGGAAGTTTTATTGTCAGTGATCACATGATCATTTGAAAGAGTTAATAGAGAAGCTTATTGAGACAAATGTTCTGGATTATGTTAAATTTTCTCCCCCTTTTTGTCACAATACATTAGCAATATACAGTAAATAGTAAGGACAGTTCTCTGTCTCACTCATACGGGGTCACTGGAGGGCTGGAGCCTGTCCAAGGGGACTTGGGGCACTAGACAGCATACACCCTGGACAGAGTGCCAATATATTGTACACACACATGCATGTACACCCTCACACGCTAATTTGGAAACACCAGTTCACATACTGTAAGCTGCATGTCTTTGGAATCCAGAGTATCTAGAAAAAGCCCACCAAGCACGGGGAGAACATGCAAACTACACACACACACACACACACACACACACACACACACACACACACACACACACACACACACACACACACACACACACAGCCTGGAGGCAGGAATCGAACCCTTGACCCTTGAGGTGCTAAGGTTAACTGTGAAACAAGCCAAAGAGAAATATGCAGCTATTAATAAAGCGAAGGCCAATGATAACTGACACACAATGAACGTTAGTGATGATGGAAATGTTTACAGTATGGTTAACCTCTGAGCTCAGTCGTGCACCACCTGCCACCGCTGTTGTTTAATCAGTCTTACGGCTGCCTTCAGAAAGAAATTCAATTATTTGTCACATGTACTTTACAGCACAGTGAAATCATTTCTTTCGTATATCCCAGTTAGGAAGCTGGGGTCAGAGCGGAGGGTACAGCACCCCTAGAGCAGATAGGGTTAAAGGCCTTGAACAAGGGCTCAACATTGACAACTTGGTTGACCATCCAATCAGTAACCCAGTAACACATAGCCTTAACCGTTTGTGCCATCACTGCCCACTTCACAGGTTTTAATCCAGATATGAGAAAGCGTTCAGAGTTTTCTCTCTTCATCTACGCTGTAATCTCAGTCAGTAGGCTGAGGTAGTGTAGGCCAAGGGTCACACATCAACTTCTTCCAGCCCATTTGTCAGCAACCTCAATCAGGAGCATGCTCTTGGCTCAAGGACAACTGCTGCTGGGGGAACGTTAGTTCCACATCAGTGCCTCAACATTCCAGAGATGTTTCCCCATATTTAAGAGTCAGCAGCTTCCCCAGGGTGACCTCCAAGCACCATTTACATTTAGTAATCATGCAAATAGCATAACAGCAAGCATATTCCAAGCAGGTCGAAGTTGGGATATCCATTTCTTAAAAGGAGCTCTAAAAGCAGTCCATACCTAAGGGTTGAGAATCAAGTAGGAGTGCTACTCTGGTTTGTGAAGGAACGCGACGTCTTCCACAGCAACACTGAGAACGGCTACCTCGAGGATGAATAACTCTGCTTGCTTATGTGGAAAGTGAATGGATTGGTGAAAGGGTTAAGATACAGTTTACAGGGCAATGCTGTTTCTTTGCAAGGCCATTTAGGTTCTTCTATAGCTTCATTGAGGATTAAGAAATATTCCATGGCATAACTTCTGCTTATTCTGCCTGTGTAGGTCACAAGAGGCTGGGAGACTATATCAGGAAACTCAGGGCACAAGGTGATTTACACCCTTAATGAGTTGCCAATCCTTCGCAGGGATCAAGCTCACACACACACAGACTCACTCACACCCAATCATACACTACAGCCAATTAGGAAATGTCAATCAGCCTACAACCTGTAGGAAACCTACCAAGAAGAACATACAAATCCCACACATTTAGGCCAGGGGTGAGATTCAGACCCAATGTGTGTGAGGGAACATTGCTAACCACTATGCCACCATGCCACCAATATGAGAATATACAAAAGGAAATTTACAGTATAATAAATACAAAATGATGCTGTCCAATGGATTCCTACAAAACACATTTCACAGCCATTTCACACCTCCACGTCACACATTTTCTATTTCTTGGGATCTGTCACACATGTCTATTTTCCCAGCAGCCTTGCTTCCAACCAGAACACAGCCCTGTCCTTTTCCTGAAACAGTTGTAATACAGTCATTCTAAACAAGCCTCACTATATTGCATATGCTTCCTCAAACTATCCATGCCTCCACGTTGCTCGACCAAACGTTCCAGCATCACTTGTTTTTATAACTGTGTGCAAAGGTTAATCTGCCTCTGTTTAATGTACACATGGAGATAAGGTCATGAAAAAGCAAACCCGATCACATGCTCTTTAACCCTTTACAGTCGAGAGACAGTAATCTTGACGTCTGACTCACGCAGGCAGACACGTTGACACATTCGGCTGGCGTAAGGCGGTGTACGAGAGGTAAACATGGCCTAATCTTGACCTGAATGGGAAAGTAGGGTTTAGCCTGGCCAGGATGTGCCACAAATCCGGAATTGGCATTTCCTATCTTTCTGTGTGTGACAGGATTTACTTGTGAACTCCTCAAATGTGGAATGGAAACAAAAAAGAAAAGAGAAATAAAACATTATTTGCAAATAATATGCAAATGTATATGCAATAAATATGCAAATTAGTAACCATTATGAATTTTTCTATATACTGTATGCAAAAGATAATTTTTCAATCCTTATTATGCCAACCAGAATGAAACAAATGTTGGGCCAGGATTTCTTATTACTAGGAATAAAGAGGCACACACACACACACACACTCACACACACACATACTGTAGAAAGCAGGTGTCGCTGACAGACGCAGACTTATTTGATTAACCCTCAACAGCATTCTGGGTGGAACTGCGAGGAGCTCAGAGAATTAACACAATGCCTACGACCCTCTGAAATCAGCCTCCGGTCACGCAGCGAGCGCTATTGGAGCCAACGAGAATAGAACAGTCTCCGTTTCCAGTTCGTTGTGAACAGGTACAACTACACGAGCAGGATTTGTTTAAAGTTTAAACATATCAAAGTGCACACAGGCAGGCTCCAGTCTGGCGGTTATTAAACAGCAGGAGGAGGTGTGGGGTACACACACGCATACCTATTGTCGTCATGTGATTCGTGCTAGAAATAGCCCTCTGTTACAAAGGAGGAATGGACCAGAGTGTCCTCTGCGGTATGTAGAGAACCTCAGCTCCTCTTATGGTTCAACTCTTTCTTCAGCAGCAGCCAAAATAAAGCTGACCGCCAAGGGTAAGAGAGCAGTATTTAGGTAGGTAGGGAAGGTTACAGATTTAGTATCTGGTGCAAGGTTGAAGATAAAAATACACCTGTACTCTGAAAGATTTATTAGATCTTAGTTGAATGCTGTTGGTTTTGGAAAGCCCATCCACTCTGTAGTGTGTTTACTTTACTTTACTACACCAAAAGACCTGGCATATACAGAGATCATTTCCCAGTGTCTTCACACCACTCTGCAAATACTTGCTTTTTGTCTTCGAACCTGCTTAATAATTGTTCCACCTGGCACTCACATCAAAGTTCAGGAATGTCATTGTGGGAGAATCATTAACGGTGTACAGGAATATTCAGGGTTGGACACCTGGAAGGTTTAAAGAGTTCATTTTTCTTTTTTAAAATATGAGAATTCAGGTACAGAAACAAGTTTTGGGTAGCATACCTAGTTATTATTAACATATTAACATTGATTAATCATTATATTCAGATGACATGCTCACGGGGACCAAAGACTACCTCGTCCATCCGGATCAGATCAGCATGTTTAGTCCCAACCCTGTGAGTTCTCAACACATTGTGTGTGCATGGAAATGCTTTTACTTTCACTATTAAACATACCTATGGTTTTTACTGTTGATTTTTTTTTACCATGAAACTTCACCAAGTGTTTAAGTGTTCTCCATTCACGATTTTTTTCTGACCACATTTGCACATCACTATATAAAATAACAGGCACAAATTGCCAAAAATGTGCACACCCAATGCACCTCAGTCCCCTGTGCACAGAGCCCAGCTGGCAGCAAGCCCGAGGCCATTGACCCAGCCTCCAAACTTCTCACATCACAGTCTAATTAAGCTCCCATGGGATGCACCAGACCACAAATGCCCCATCCTACTACAACCAACAGCACCCAAAGGATCCACTGGCAGCATCCTGGTGCCAGACTCCACAGCATGCCACCAGAGATCTTGTGGAGAGCTACACAGCTGGCACAAGGGGAACCTGCACAATACAGGGCATAATGTTTTTGCGTTGTAATCTTGTGGCTGAAACCTCATTACATTGGAGCTCAGCTTGACCAAAAAATGCATTTCCTTCCAAATAATTGCACAGAAAGTACTTATTTATGGGTGTGCTACCTGATATCATCCAAATGAAAGTTCATTTGAAGGTTTCTTCCTCATGCCATCTCAGGGAGTTTTTTCTTGTCACCACCACCTCTGGCTTAGGAACAATGTTATAAATGTGTACGCTCTTTTTTTTTATTTTTTTTATTTTTTACATTTTTACATTTATAAATCTATAAAACCGCTTTGCCATAATGTCTATTGTTAAAAAATGTATTACATTTAATTTAATTAAATTGTATTGAATAAATATATTACATCATAACCTGTTTTCTTTTTAATAAAATGATGTCCTATTTTATTTATTTATTTTTTAAAACGTTTTAATTGGTGTTGGCACCGTGGTGGTCAGTTTGTGTGTGAAAATGATTCCTCATACTCTTAGAACCACTCTTTCACAATTTGAGTCCTGGAATATGGCTGTGCAATCAGGGAAGAAAAACCCCATTACTGTGATGTCCTGGTCATTCAGTATACAGAATATAGTCAGCTGACTTCATTTTATTGCCAAATAACATTGCTGAGTCTAGACCTGACCAACTGTAACATCCCAATCCCAAAGTCCAATCTTTATGCTGCCTAGCAAATTGAAGTCAATTTTTAATTAGCATCATTAAGAAGTGGTTTACTCATAACCACACAGCTGTATAGTCCAAATCCTGTGAAGTCTCATCACATTGTGTGTATATGGAAATGCTTTAACTTTTACTATTAAACACAGCTACAGCTATGTTAGTGGTTTTTAATGTTGAATTTCTTACCATGAAATTTTTTGAAGGGTTATTACAGTCATTTCAAATCTCTGTATTTGTTTTCTTTGCTTGATACCACCCAATAAATACCAACACACACACACGCACGCACACACACACACACACACACCTGTGTGGCGCCTGGGAAATGGCTGCCGTCGCGACCCTGTGGTCGCAAAAAGCATTTCACTGCATTGACTGTGTATGTGACAAATAAAATTTGAATTTGAATTTGACACACACATACACACACACACACACACACATACACACACACACACACACACATACACACACACACATATACACACACACACACACACACACACACACACACACACACACACACACACACACACACACACAAAAGACCTCTGTGGAAACAACTCCATCAGACAGTCAGTTGTTTTAAGTAAAAAGTGGAAATCTTAAGTTTGGTATTTGCTATGACCTGGACCATACAGCCTAGCAATTATAAGTAGTCATTTTAATAGACTTGCCATCAAATACAATGGAAAACCCAAAATACAACATATTGCCAAAAGTATTTGCTTACCTGCCTTTACATGCATATGAGTAATATCCAATTCTTCTCTTCTCTTCTTTTCATTTTTGGATGAATGGTCAAAAATTCCCATAAACATACTCCCATACTCCATAACCTTGTGGAAAGCCTTCCCAGAAGAGTTGTCAGTGTTATAAATGCAAAGCGTGGGCCAACATCATTTTAAACATATGTATTAAAAATTGCATGTTACTCAAGTTTATATGCATTTGAAGGCAGGCGAGTGAATACTTTTGGCAATATAAGTTATGTTCATAAATATAAACCCAGATGAGAAAAGGATTCCAGGCCAAATTGAAGTTTAGGTACATCAGAACTATAATGGTAATGGCAAGTGGCCCAAAAGAGTTTTTTCCCCCCCTGCATTTTACATTTCTGTATCAAAGAGAAAAATGTACACTAAACTACTACTTCGCAGTAGAAAAGTGCTAGGTTGGTTCAAATGGGTTAACAAGAAGAAAGCACATAAACACTATATAAATCAACAAGCTGTAACGTAACGTGTTTGCATGCTGCTTATGTACCAATTAAGTTTGTTGCAGCTGTAAGAGCACGGTTGAGTTATAGCCTTGTTCTGGCAGTCAGATTTGGAGCACTTCATCACAGTGGCCCATTACTCAATTACTATAAGGATAAAAAGTAAATTAGACAATAAAGATCTTTCACTACTGCTACCGTGGCTGCTAATGTGAAATCATGGCATCACACGATAACCTACAAAGAACTTTTTCAATATTCATGGATATATAGAATAACAGAAACAGGACCAGGATACAAAGTACTAAAAAGTGTCCTGTTCAAAAGTGGGATACTAGGAAAGGTCTGTTAGTAGCTAACCTTCTCACAGCACAAGCTGAAGTATTTTGGACACTGATAGCTATAGCAACAGGCATGCTGATCTTCCAGAGTGTCTGGCACCCGATGGTTTCATGAAAGACAGAAATGCTCCCCTGTTTGTTGCTTTGCCCTTCTGGAATGATTCTTGTGCACTAAGCCGGAACATGACGCCCCTGCTTTTTCTCACCGTGCTGATCAGTCATGGAGGACAAGCAGCATAGCCCTGGCAACCTCAGCCACCTAAACACCTGCCTCTATACTTCTCATTTCACCCAGCAAGCACCGTGCATCTATCACATATCAGAATGTGAGAATGTCCAAAAGTTTTGCATATCCACACCTGTATAAGCACATACTGTACATGCACATGCATACTCCGATCAAGTCATTTTGACATATGAGCACATTAGCAACAAAAGGTCACAAAGAACATTACAAGCTTCGCTACATTTTCATAATTAGGGAGTAGGTCAGATATGGGCAGCCCTTAACCAACTATTATACAGTATTTTTACTGTTGCTTTTCATTCTTACTTAAACTCAATGAGGCAAGGCTGAATGAAGCCAAACATCTAAAGAAATACCCACCCACCCCCCATCTACTCCAACACCGCTTCAGTCTCACAGCACCACTGTCTTTATTTGGAGATCGCGTGTCGTGCATATAGCATTATGCATATATAAATAGGTGCATTTGCGAGTGTATGTGTGCAAACAGGATGTGAATGCGTATGTGCGGGCGGCACTGACACCAAAACGAGCTGCACTCAGGGGCGTGTGGAAAATGGTCTAGTTTAAGGGGTAAGACTAGTGCTGCACTACTAAACCGGAATTGCAATATAGACATGGGCAATTATTTAATCGTTAAAGGATGCAATTTATTGCAATCAGGAATTGATATGCTGTAGAATTTATCAATAATTGAAGCGTTTGATTATTTATTTCAATCATTTTGATTTGATAAATAACATTGGCAAAAATCTTGTTAATCAGTTCTAACATTTGTCCAGTTATTTGCTGTTAACCTAGATAAATACATTTATTCATTCATTCATCTTCTATGTAGCATTTATCCTGTACCCCAGGAGACAAGGCGCGCACACACACACACACCACACACACTACAGAAACTCCAGTTAGCCTCATCTGCATGTTTTTGGACTGTGAGAGGAAACCGGAAAAGATGAGTATCTGAAGGAAACTCAACAAGGATGGGGCGAACAAACACACACACACACACACACACACACACACACACACACACACACAGACCTGAGGCGTGAATGAAACCCTCGACTTTGGAGGTGCGAGGCCACAGTGCTAACCACTACATTACTGTGCTGACGGCCTGGATAAATATACAGTATATAAATGAATGTTGTATGTTTAATAGTTAAGAAATGTAGTTTAAGCTCCAATCAGAATATGCGTCAAAATGTGACTTTTGATAAAATCATGCAGTCCTGGGTAAAACCAGAATAATTTATAAACAGGTGTGCATCATAGCCTGTGTCAGCCACACACATACACAAACACTCAACAACTAACACAAATACAATCTTTTTCTAATCATGGGTCTCATTACATCATACGTAGGCAATACTTCAGTTTATTGCATGACAAAGTTGGAAAAATGACCGCAAACAGCTTCGTACGTTTGACTCAGGGTAAAAAATAAATATAAATGTTGATTTCAGAGAAGCATTTTAATGTATATATTTCTCCCAACAAGCCTGAATCACCAAATCACTTCACCGCTTAGTGTATTGAAATGACTCAATAAAAAACTTATGAACCAGTTGAAAACCAAACTGACTCTGTGTCAACCCAAAGATTCATACCTTCTGTTACTATTACAGCACTACATTACTATTGTATACTGTCGTGTTGTAAACCAGGAAGTATTAATAAAAAATATAATGTGCTTGCTGTTTTCCCGGCAAACACACATTAGCAACACACAACAATAGGCGTGGTGGTTAGTAGCAGAACAGGTGAGACCAGGGAAAACAATGAAAGCAGCAAACTGTCTGCTGGATGTCTGCTAAAGGCAGACACAAATGGGACAAACACAATACAGTGTGATGGTATAAAGCGTACTGGTACAATACCGTAGTTAAATCGTATTATCCTTCTTCTTTACTCAACTCTGGAAGTCAGATCTGTTCCTACTGTATGCTTTTTTTTTTTTTAACCTAATAGGCAGACATGCTTTGTTCCAAATGGTGTATTTATTTAGAGTAATGCTTGTGGGTGTTTTCATGGCAGCATAAATGAATAATGTGTTTTCATGGCAGCTTAAATGAATAACGCTGGAGAATTCAATTTGCCATTTGATTAGTGATGATTGTGCTGAGTCATCAACGTTGGCAAAGAAATGCAGCCGGAAAAATAAACATGAATCAAAAATCACTTAAGACATCATTCCAGAGTGATGGTTAAGAAGAGAAGCGCAGCGTTTTGATCTCTATTTGCTTCAGTTGGTCAGCTCTTGGCTCAGTAAGACTACAGTATGTGGCAATAAAACGAAGTCAGCTGACAACCTGAAGGTTATCTCATCAGAGCAGTTTTTCTTCCCTGATCGAACAGGCATACTGTAGGATGGAAATTATGAAAGGGTGGTTGTGGCAGCATGAGGACGCATGAGGACACTCATGTATTTGAGAAGCACTTGAGAAGACTTCATGGAATGGTTTCACGATCACATCATCAATGATCTTTTGGCCAAAAATGTATGCAACTGTGAATGGAAATAAATGTTACCACATTGAATAACACAATGCCATGGCGAAAACTGAAAGTAAATTTGAAATATACAGCATTATACCCAGTACTGTGTAGGTTTTCCTTGTGTCCCCGGGGCTGTTCTGGAAGCTCGGGGCGTGACTCCAAAAGACATCTAGGTGTGTGCTGTGGTGTCTGGCACCAGGATATGGCAGCAGATCCTTTAGGAGGCGTTGGTTGCGGGGTGAGGTCTCTGTGGATCGGACATGTTTGTCTGGCACATCCAATGGGCACTCAATCAGACTCAATGCGATGTGTGGAGTTTGGAGCCCCGGGTGAGAAGTGGGCTGTGGTGCGTTTCCTTCATGGCTAGGATGAACTTATTTCAGCTTGATGTGCTGCATTAACATTAGACAGGCTGTCTGTCTAAATAAACCTTTGGCACACATGATCCTGTTACCAGTTTACTGTATAACCAATGTTAATGTGTAATGTTATGGCTGATCGGTGTACAGTATATCCAACATATGTCCAATTCAATATTATTAACCACTCATTATTTGGCAGAGCAGCAATCTTACTAAGGCAGCTTTGAATTTAATTTGAATTATTAATCTATTTATACTAATAATTACTTTCAATGCTAGCTAACGAATCTTATGAACCTGATTGGTTGACATCTTTAATACACACCCTTTGATAATATATTGAATGATGAGATGTTTGCGTTTCTAGCACTAATGTAAAAAAAAAAAAAACATTAAGACAAGGCGGCACAGTGGTGTAGTGGTTAGCACTGTCGCCTTGCACACCCAGGGTCCGGGTTCGATTCCTGGCCAGGCTTGATTCTGGTCTCTGTGTGCATGGAGTTTGCATGTTCTCCCCATGCTTGGTATGGTTTTCCGGGTACTCCGGTTTACTCCCACAGTCTAAAGACATGTAGGTTAGGTTAATTGACGTTCCCAAATTGCCCGTATTGTGTGAATGAATGTGTGAGTGTTTGTATGTGTATGTGCCGCCTTGTGCCCTAAACCTCCTGGGATAGGCTCCAGGCCCCGCATGACCCTGAATACAGGATAAAGCGGTATAGAAGATGCGTGAGTGAGTGTGTGAGAACATTAAGAAAACCAATCAGAGTTAGGATAAAAGAAAATACTGTATATACCAAACATGACCCATCATCATCACTTCCTACAGTAGCTGAAATGGAGGTGACTAATGGACGGCTGTTACAAATAAATAAAAATAAAGGTATAGATGGAAAATAAATGGGATGCCATGACATGATAGACTTTGAAAACTGCACTCAGCTAAACCTCCTTGCCAAATTATGCACTCAGCCTGCTGCGTTTCTCCTAAAAGCAGTCTAATGCATTATTGAGCAGCATTGCTTGAGGCACAGGTTTAGAGCTGTAAATAGCCAGCAGACATCCTCCACACACTTGTAGCGCTTAGAGAAGACAATCACAGGATGAAAATCGCTGTCTCCAACATGTAAGATCAAAAAAAAAACAAAAAAAAAGACAGTCGTCCTTTTTCAAGACAGTCGTCTTTTTTATGCAGAACTGAAAAATATCATGCATGCAGTGTAGGGCTCCGTGAGCTAACGTCTTGCTACAATGAGAGAAATGTTTTCTGTCCTGAATGCAATCAAAATGGTGAAATCCTACTGATGATAGATGCAAGAAATGCATATCTCCCGGCTGCTAATATGCATGAGAAGCTCATTCAAAAGCTAATTGTAAACTTACTTTAAAAGTGACTTTGCTCACTGGAGGTCAGCCTTATCTCAGGGATATAATGTTTAAACATGCTTAAAGAATGATTACAGGGAATGATTGTGGGTTTGTGTTAATGGTTTGACTTGCAGCAATACCACAGTCATGAGCAAATACAGCGTTTGGGTTGACCACCATTAGCCTGAAGGGCAAGCAGGAGACAAACAGTTCACAGTAGCACCAACAAACATTAGCACTGACCCTCGATGGCTTTCACTTCACCTGAGAAGCCGTACTGACTTCACAGTACACAGTAGAGGACAGCAATGACCTCGGGGCTTCCTGGAAACTTGCAACTGTCGCGTGGCAGATGAGCTGATGTCGCATATTCCACTATGGGATTATATGCAGCATCATGTAAATTAAAACACATCTGCAAGCGTGTTTTTTTTCCTGCACATTATAGCACATCCAGGTGGAAAGAAAACTTTTTTTTTTTAAATAGAGAATTACACTATTATAACAAGACAAATAATGCTTTTTCAAGTCTTTACATTCAGTCAAGCATTTGAAATGGGAACGCTAATGACGGTTACATTGAAGCATTTGTTTACTGTTTTGATCAATGAATTTGCCCGGTCAGGGATTTTACCACTTTCTGATCATGAGAGCGTGCACTCATGTGTTGTGGCGTCCTTGAGGCACTGGAGTATGTCCTGCTAGGGGACCTGGGCTGCATATGGCTAATGAGCAGTGAGGCGCTGAGCTCGCAATCCTGAATTCACCTCGTGGACGCTCCGTCTCCTGGGATTAAAAGCTCAATTGTGATGAGTACTTCTGTCTTTTCTTCCAACACGAAAGAGAAATGAATGGACAGAGAGAGTCAGAGAGAGAGAGATAGAGAGAGATACTGTGCTGATGCACCACCATCAGATATACCTCAATCTGTATTTCTCCTGAATTTGGTGCGGTGTGGTATCACAGGAACACATGACTGAAAGGCTTAGTGGAGCAAGCAATCCCTCAAGGCTGTGTAGTATTGATCTAGTGAGTGGCCCGGACAAGCTATTGATGAAGTAATCATCTAGGCCATAGCCTTGTTTCCAACAACCATTCCACCCCAATGCTATGTGATCCATGACTTAAACGCCGTCTTAGATAAATGAGCACGCAAGTAAATAAATAACTAACTGTTCCAATGCATGAGAACAGCGTTATCTCCCCACCCCACAATACGTTTTATTTGCTGTTTTAGTTTTACACACTTTTATCAGTTTGACCGTGTTTATATACTTGTGTCGACTTTTTTTTTATTGTTATAGGAAAAACAATGCAGAATAATAATGGAGCTTGATTCACAGGAAAATGCATCACTTCCAACGGAATACTTTCTCATTAACCTTTTGATAATGTATAGTGTTATACAGCTATCAACTCTGTCACTATAAATTAATGTATAATGGTGTTCAAGTCAAACTGGGACTTTTGTTCAGAATAACAGGACACAGTTATGAGAGTAAAGTAACTTTTATTTCTCTATATAATCCAATGCTACACTAATGCACTTATCCCAGTGTTTCACTAGTGCTTAGATACCATCAAGGTAGAAAGTTTTGTCAGTACGCCAGAGCCATGATCGGACTGCCTGCTTCATGTCTGCAACGCTGGCCTTCCAGGAACTCCTTTAATGCCCCAATGCGTCTCCCAAAAAAAAAAAAAAAAAAACCCAAAGAATAAAATCAACCTTCCCAACAGTGTTAGTACTTAGTTATAAACCTAATAACAGTTTAAGGATCTATTCAATGACGGAAACTACAAAACACATTTATACAGTATACAGTATACTCTAGATAAGAGCGGCTGCCAAATACCTAAATGTACAGTAAATGTCAATGTGGAAATGGGGCAAAAGCATGTAGTCAAGTTCCAGTAATGTGTAAGTTGTGTTTGTGAATGATTGTGGGTACAATTGCAAGTTGGCAACAAGTTATCTATTGGTTTTCAAGAATCAGGTGTTCCGCTCAGTGAATGTTCACGGGAACGACTGCAGTGGGCTCCGAGCCACTTCAACCGGGATCGTCATTCACGGAGCTACAGTCTTCTTTAAAATATTCACACAATTCAAATGTTTTACTCTGTTTAAGAACCTCATCACCGTACTGTACTGCGAGACTTCGGTAAATGTTAATGTTTTTTTTATGCCTTTATACAGTAAGTCCCGTTTTGACTTGAACGCCCCTGGAAAATGTTTATTAATATCACTATTATCATTAAATCAAATCACATGCATTTGTGTGTCATGTACCTGTGAACTTCATCTGATAGAGACTGATTGACATGATAGTAATTAAACCAGTTTGATTGTCAACTGTAATACTACCAGCTCTTTTAAACAGAATTAAGCACATCCGGGTTAACATGCATACTGGACGAGTGGATATCTAAAATGCATGACATTAAAATAAATGAAAATAAGCATGAATAATATAGATGGATAAAACAGCCTGCATATAACATTTTTCGATTATATAAGATTAGATTAGATTAGATTGTTAGTGTCTTGTCTACAGAAGGTGCAGTAGGTATTATAAATAGGATATATATTGTAATGTACAGTATATATACAGTATGCAACCTGTGATAGTGTGGTGGTGATGACATGTTAAGTAGATAACAAACAGGATATACATATTTACTTTTATGGATGTCTGTATAGTATAATAAGAAATATGGGCGGAATATAAAATAGTGCAATGACACCATTAAAAAATATGGTTGGTACAAAGATTTATAGTGGATTAAGCAGTGCAGTATAAATGAAGGACATGGTGCAGTAGTGTAAAGGTTATTATATCATGATCAACTGTTTGGTACAGTAACAGCCATAGGCACCCGTAGCACCTGCCCGATGGTGCCCGATGGGAGGAGGGTGAATAGTTCATGAGGCATCTTTGATAAATCTTTGATTTGGGATTGATGCACAGGAAGAATAAGTACAAAATGCAGTATCTGTTTTTAAAATATATATTTTTTAAAGACAAACATCACCCCGTCATTTTGAATACCATTGTAGTGAATTTGTTTTATGATCTTTCTGGTCTGTCTTCACTCTTTTCCTGTCAAACCAATAAGTCAGAATAGTTTTTTTGTATAGGGCAACATGGTTAAAGCTTCTCAAACTAAAATAAAAAAAACCCAACTAAAAACAGTTTAGATTAATGTTGGCACATAAATAACCATATTGCTCGCTGACCCTGTTTTATTCTGACTCAGACGGCCTCTCTATACCAACAGGAAGTGAAAAAAAGCATTGCATGCACAATCTATATAACATCACAATTACCCTATAGCATGGTAAAGCTTCATTTCAACCGTACAATCACTTTTCAACATTTGATGGCTTGTTCGAAACAATGTACGTGACATCCAGTAGATGCAATGCAATGATGCAACAATGGTGTGTTATTACTTGTATAAATATCAAAAACTTCTAAATGAGTGTACCTCACAGTGTGGTTGAAACAGATAGACACCACATCCTGTTGAGCTTAACTGTAGTCAGGAGGCCTTACACACGCTTCAGTTTAGTGCACGTACACACCACGTTCCACCAGATAAAAAATAAAAAATAAAAAAACATCAGTGAATGATCGTTAGTCATTGGTTTCATTTTCTTCTGTAATCTAACTAATCTATTTCCTTTAAGGATTACCTCACCCTAGAGGTATAAATATGTATGGCATGCACAAAATAGCTTACATTTAGCAGACGCTCTTATCCAGAGCGACTTACATTTTTATCTCATTACACATCTGAGCAGTTGAGGGTTAAGGGCCTTGCTCAAGGGCCCAACAGTGGCAACTTGGTGGTTTTGGGGTTTGAACCTAGGATCTTCCGAACCGTAGTCCAATGCCTTAATCACTGAGCTACACCTGGCTCTAGGGGTAGGAGCTTGAAGACTCAAGGAAGGAGAAAGGAAAGGAAAAACAATAGTGGAACAACTCGACATACAGTATACAGTATAATAACTTCTGCTGTGTTGCTTTACATTCTTTAGGTAAAGATAAAGCAAGGGCTAAGAGTGAACATGATTTTGTTTGGCATATGAAACTTTATGGTCAAATATGGCAATTAAAAAAAACATTTTACATGCAAAATAAATCTTGGATGCTCCTGAAGATCCATAAACTTGCAAGTTTATATTTAATGCATTTTTTTCTCTTTTAACAGCACTTGGTACGAGTTTTGATATGTGGAGAAAGATTAAAGAAAAACAAAAAAAAAAAAACATCCCCAGATACAGGCTCAAAGCAACAGCCTAAATTTAGTCCGCAAGTGCATCACTATCGCCTGGGTGAGCCGCACAGCTTTGTGCACCACATGATGGATGACAGCTACAATTCTCCACGAAGGCAACCCATGGCCACGACGCTGTAAGAAAGCAACCGAGTTCCACTACAGCTCTCCGGTAATCTCTCTGGATGTCTGTTACAGAATCAGGGAATAGCATGCACGACCACGCCTTTCTATTTTTTCCAGCACTTTGTGGATATTACCAGGATACCGACATAGCCAGTGCATAAAAACTAGGAATCAGACATGATTCCTGCTGATCATGATGTAATCAAATCAAGCTTAAGAGCCTTAATGGAGGCTTTGTTGGAGGAAAGGGATTGGAGATGACGCAGCACTACCTGGTTCGGAGCTAAAGTGCACCGAAACAAATAAGAGCGATGGGAGGAAAAAGAAACAAGCTAGTCAACAGGGCAAAGAGGTCATCCTTCAAGAGGACACACATTACCCAGAATCACTAGAATGGAGCTCACAATTACCCCAGTAGTCCCAACATGTCCCCTCTCTTCGCCGCCTTATTTCAAGGCTCACCGCTTAAACTGACAGCACGAACCATAGGAATCAGCATCTTGTGTGTGTTTCCTTTGGCTGGAAGCACATTTGATGCTTTAGCTCATAAGGGCAGGATTGTGAAAAGGGCGTGATTTATATTCCAGGCACAAATGTCCTGTTTCCTCATCCTTTCAGTAGTTATCAGTGGATAAAATGGACTGAGGCACAAAAAACATTTTAATATCCATACACATATACACAGTGTGTTGGATGGAGGGGAGATGTTTGGTGGAATCTGATGCCTGATTATGATTGATGAGGTACATCAAAAAAGAAAAGGTAGACTGTACTGTAGGTTCATATGGAAAACTAATACCATGCCCTCTAGTGGTGAAGCATGGTAGTGACTGAGCTGGGAAACACACAAGCAGTAACACTAACCTGAATTTACAACAGGCAGGATAATATGTCACTCTACATTCCATCTCAGGGTCAAACATCAAAACAGGGAACCCTTTGGCTTCTATAAATACAACTGATATCCATTTCAAATGCCCTAATAGTTATGTGAGATGGGGGGGACTTTTAGAAATACTGGGTTACTGTGTTCAAAGGTTTGTCTGGAAGGCTCTTTCTGTCACCTGATGAATCGTCTCCTTTTCAGGATATTATAACTTTTATCCTCACAACGTTACTCACATGGGTCATGTGTTTTTGTTTTTCCACTATCCCTCGTACACATTATTGACATTAGCAACACTGTTTACTACGATACCAGCATGGACTCTGTTTACATATAAGCACATTCACTAGCGGCAAAACATTCGCCGCCTGTATTTGCTTTTGTCATATGTCATGTGTCATAGTGAACAACTGAACAGAGACCGTTTCCCGGAATGCCGGTAAAAATCCAGTAACAGGTCAAATCCATTTATCTGTGTGCTGCATTAAGCATCTATGGATCCATGGATGATTCTAGGAAGGCTCTGATGCTGTAAGCTGAGAGGTGACCCTGGACCTGTCTGGCTGCCATAACACACAGGGAAAAAAAGCACTTAAATGATCAGCTCAGACTCTCGATTACTGTGTAAGGAGACATGGAAGTTTCTAGCTCGTATGTGATTGACCCCTAACACAGCTCATAGGCCGCTCCGGCTTGCTGCTACTCACTCTGGCTTGGGACATTTTTATCCCAGGAGCGTTCCCTGTCTGTCAACACTGTTATGGGACTAACCTTGAACTGCTGCATAACCTTGATTGGTGCGCTGAAAAGAAAAGAACAGCTGCCTCTTGAATTAAAACAGGGGGAGGAGGGCATACGGATGTTTGAATTTTTATTACATTTAATGCAATGACACAATGCCTTGGTATTTGTATCTGTTTAGTGCACCAAATATTCCTGTTAAAGTGGCCATGGCCGAAGGTGATCCTCCTTTAGATTTTTTTTTTTTTTTTAAGAAATTGTTTCTATTGAGTAGCAGGAGAGCATCTGGAGTCCTGAAGATGCCACAGTCATCCTTGGCCTGGAGTCAAGAAAGCCAAATCCTTCATGCTCTCTGAGTAAGAGCAATAGCTTACTAGGCAATCATGTGTGTCTGTGAGCTCATGCATACAGAAAGGAGCAGATAGCATCAGATTCCTCCATATATTTTACACTGGGGCAGCACGGTGGCCTAGTGTTTAGCACTGTAGCACTGTACCTCCAGGCTCTGGGTTCGATTCCCGCCTCGGGGTCTCTCTGTGCTTAGTGGATTTCTTCCAGGTCCTCCAGTTTCCTCCCACAGTCCAAAAACATTAGGCTGATTGGCATCACCTGTAGTGTGTGTACTGTATGTTGACCGGAGGTCCTACCACGGTTGTAAAAATGGAAATAAATACAATGATCACCATTGGCCTCCACGGTCCCTAGTTGGACTACAAAGGTTCCTAGATGGATGGATGGATTTTACACTGGCCTGTGACCAGGCAGGAACAGCAGTTTAAAAATATGCAGAGGTTTTAATGAATATCCCAAAGGTAGTGTACAGTAGTTTACACTTTCCTATTGAAACTGGGACCAAAAGCCAGCCTGTCTGGTTCGATCCCTCAGAAAAGTCAATGCTGGCCATGATAGAAAGACACCAGAACACCCAGTGCACCACAGCCTGATGCACATCGTGCTAAACAGACAAGGCCACTGACTCGACCTCCAATTCCCCAAATCCCTTTCCGATTAAGCACACATGAGATCAGGTGCAAGTCCGGCCCACAGAGTCTGCCCTGCAAACCCACAGCACCCTGATTTGCTTCCAACGTCCTTGTGCCAGACTCCACAGCATACCCCAAGGAGTCATGACCCGAGGGACTAGAGCTGCCCCCAGTGGCACAAGGGGAACCGAAACCCTAGGTGGTTTTAATGTTTATGGTTTTAATGTTATGGTTGATCAGTGAAAATATACTTATTTAAAATCCTGAATCCCATTCTTCATTACCTTGAGGATGATACTTGTGGATGGCACTGATTTCAATACTCATAAAAATTCAGTGGCGTCACATGGCATGCACCACTACAGCAGAATTTGATTGACTGAGGAGGGTCAGAAATGATCACAGATCACTATGGGTCACCATGACACACCTTGGTAAGCCATGGTTTGATGTTTTATTTGAAAGATCAATTGGATTTTATGTGTGAGAGAGAGAGAACTGGGCTTAAGCATGAATGAATGAATGAATGAATGAATGAATGGTTCACGTTCACTGTAAAGAATGTCTCCAGTTCATAAGCACTATAAAAAATATAAATAAAAATCCACACATTATCTGTTAATTGCAAGTAATGTATCTCTTTTACATTTAGATTACATTGTGTTCTACTGAACATAATTACACATAAACTATTAATAATCATATCTATTTTACAAACGCTCTCTTTGCTATTGTTCACCTGAATAATTGCAGTATCTACTGTAGCATGCCTCACATCGCTGAGGTCTCCATGGCACTGTTGGCTCAGTGAGTCTTTCTGCTCTTGATTTCTCAGTCATCCATTCCTTTAAACTCATTCTCTAAAGACAGCATACCAGGACTAGAATGCCTAGATGAACATTACCCACGTAGACGGATAGAAACGGTCGCTGAAATGTCAGCAATGTCTGCAATCTGCCTGCCACCTCCAAGGATGACCCGACGGGGTGCCATTTGTGAGAATGGACAGAGCTGCTAATTAAAGAGTAGGGCATTGGGGAAGGGGTGGAAAAGGGCAGCGTTTTTAACATGTAGGTCTCACATGCAGGCTGTCAGGAAAGGATCAGGGTGGACGCACGCTAGGTGGTAGAAATGTAAACAGCAGGGTTATTAACCTCACCCACACATGCAAAGATGGTGGCTCAGTATGCAATGAGAGACGGCTGCTGAAAACCAGAGTGGCCTCCAGGAATCATAAAGGCATATACTGAAATCTAAACCCACGCATCAGTCACTAAGCACATCATGTGGCGTTAATTAAATGGGAATTGATATTATTTAACATGGAACACACCTGTTTTTAAAATATCGAGGCACTTTGATGGAGCAGAGTTTCAGAGTTGTTAAAAAAAACTTTAATGAAAACCTGTAGGCAAGAACAGGATGAAAAATTGAGATGATGATAATTGGATTCGTTCCATCCTAGGGATTGGTGTAGGAGGAAAGGAGGATAGGATGTTGACAGACACTTTATAGAAAAGCTATGAGTGTGTGGTCCTCAAAGATACATCATCATTTATTCCTTTTATGGCCAAGTGAGGCAGTTGGAGAATCAGTAAATCATGACAGCTTTAAGGTGGGGATGGATTCACTTGAATCAGGGAGGTGTGAAGGGCACCGAATTTACCAAGCTATATCTCTGTATGAGTCACAGATAGAGACAAGGAAGAGGTAAAGGGGTGAGACAGAACGAAGAGAAAGCATGTATTGTGTGTTGGTGTTACGGGATTGATTCCCTCTGAGAGCCGAGGGGCATTTCTGTGAGGGTGTGGATACTGAAGACAATACCTCACTCTAAATCGCATTATCATGCAGTACGAATACTGGCTGAAGTGCTGAGTGGCTCCTTCAATCAATGGTCCTGGCATTTAGGATGCATAGTACCTCACCAAATTCTTTTCCATTAACAGTGTAAAGTCAGCAGCATCATGATGGACAAGACTTAGAATGCTAAATATATCTGACATGATGTGAAATAATGAGTACAATCTGAAAAGTCAGATCAGCCATAACATGAACACAACATACTGTACTGTAACATTAACACATTAATATTGATTATCAATTCCATACCATCAAACTGATGACACCCAAGACTCACACATGCCCACCGGGACCAAACGCCAGCCCGTCTGGTCCGATCCCTCAGAGACAATGCAGCGCATATCGCATTAAAATAAAAAAAGTTAATCCTGGCCACGGTAACGAGACACCATATAAACCAGTGCATCACATGCACCACACATGGCACCCAGAAGACAAAGAGCCCAGGACTGCTTATGTGACCTCCAAACTCCCCAGATCGCAATCCGATCTAGCACCCATGAGATGAACCGGACAAACAAGGAACCCCCACCCTGCAACCCACAGCACCCAAAGGATTCACTGCCACCAAAGTGTACCACCAGAGGGCTTGTGTAGTCATGCCCCAAAGGGCGAGAGCAGCCCAGGTGGCACAAGGGCAACCTACACGATACTGGGGATAATGTTTTGCATTGTGATGTCATGACTGATCGGGGTGTATGCTTTGCCAATCTGGATAAATGCTCAACAAAGCGTAGAAGGGTATGATTTACTGTACTAATTCTCATCATGCCTAACTTGGCCATAAAATCATTTATATTCATACACTTTTATTTGCATAGAACTTTAAAAAAAAATTTTTTTGGGGGGCACAAAGTTATGTTACAGAACTATGAATGCAGGTTTAGGTTGCTAATGAGGAAGCCCAGGGAGACCAGGGGAAAGAGAAAACCCCTCTGAGATGGCATGAGGAAGAAAACCTAGACTCAAGTTTATTTTACTGGTGTAGTGGTTAGCACTGTTGCCTTGCACCTCCAGGATCCAGGCTCGATTCCCAGCTGTGCTCGATTCCTGTCTCTGCGTGCAAGGAGTTTGTATGATTTTTTTTTATGGCCACACATCTGATTAGTCCTGATTCTTTACTATGACCACATGGCACCATAACCACAACTTTACCATGACAAGGTTGTTTAAGAAGTTACTCGCTGCATCAGGTATAAGACATGCTGTTTTTACAATCAAATAGAACATAATTATACAATCACATTTTTCTTGTATTTGATCATTTTAATCCAAATACTGTACTGACTTTTGTTTTTGGCCAGGCAGGATAAAAAAATAGACATAACAATTTACTCTCCAAAGATTGCTTAAATTAGATATGGAACGTTACACTGCAGTTTACACAGATGTCATCCAAGTGTTGTAATTTAAAGGTTGTTATCGAGTATCAGATTGGGATATTATGTAGTGTCTTGGAAGTGAGCCACAGACACCCAACATCCCGATGGTGCTAAAGCAAAGCCTCTGAAGCCGTAGACTAATGACTAACACTCGTATCTTACATACAGTACATGACTGTTTACAGGAACATAAGAGGAGGGAGAAAGTAAGAGAAAAGGAATGAGTGACTCCTATAGATTTAGTTTCTAAACGCTGTGGCTGTGCTGCGTCTTGCTGAAAGATCCTAAGAGTCCTGCTGAGAGTCCTGCTGCCTTGCATGCACGAGCACATTGTTCACTCTTAAATGAACAGAATGAAATGTAAGACAGGATCAACATGTTTGAAATAGTGCTACAATTTAGGATGAGATACAGCTCGTAAGTGATGACGTTTAATATCAAGTTCTCAAACTTCAATCAGGAAACCCTTTTACTGTTAAAATAAATTCCATGGGCCGAATAGTTCTATGGCACGGATGTAATTTATGAGAGTAATCTTGCTATAAGGCGAGTGTTCCGGCTATTTACTGGAGCCATAGAGATTTTTTATTCCCTAACTTTCCACCAACAGAACGCATATTTCCAGTTTGATGCATTTTATCGTATATAAATAATTGCAAATCAGACATGATGTGTCCTGTTTTTAGGCGATTGAGGATTAAACCCATTCAATTCAAGTGACCAATCATTTAGTTATTCATTTGTCTTCTATATCACTTCATACAGTGTACAGGCTTGCGGGAGCCTGGAGACTATTGCAAGAGACTTACAGTACTGTAGGGCACGAGGCAGGATACACCCTGCACAGGTTACACATACTACAGGGAATGGGCAATTTAGGAACGCCAATTAGCCTAATCTGCATGTCTTTGGAAGAAACCTGGAGTATCCGGAGATAACCCACAAAGCACAAGGAGAACATGCAAACTCCATACACACAGACCAGTGGATGGAATCTAACCCTGGACCCTGGAGATGCAGGGCGACAGTGCTAACCACTACGCCACCGTGCCATCTATTGAACAATCAAGCTTTATTAATTAACAGTTATAAGATCTCTAATAAATATAATAACTTCTGATTGTAATGTTTTTTCACAATGTTCATTGATCATCCTGGCATAACATGGTTGAGAAACAGTGCTCTAGAGATACGAGTCATTCGATCAATAAACAGTCTGGTAGATTTCATCACTCAGTTTGTTATTAAAAAAAAATACATCTCTTGCTCAGTCTTTCAATCGTTTCAGTCTCCATTAATGAATGTAAAACAATACTTTTAATTAACTTTTAAATACAGTGAGAAACTTGAGGACAATCCAGTTACCTCAAATCAGGGAGGTAACGTGATCATAGTGTAGTGTTCAGTGCAGTGTATACCAGGGGTGGGAAATCCTTTAATAATTAGTACTTTATTATAGTACTTAAGAACAATTTTGGAGATTAACATGTCACTGGAGCAATATTAAGACTGATTTAGTGTACTTTTACTTTAGTTCATTCCCAGATTAAAAAAAACACAATTTACAGGGTCAGGTGTAGCTCAGTGGTTAAGGCATTGGACTACAGTTCGGAAGATCCCAGGTTCAAACCCCACAACCACCAAGTTGCCACTGTTGGGCCCTTGAGCAAGGCCCTTAACCCTCAACTGCTCAGATGTATAATGAGATAAAAATGTAAGTCGCTCTGGATAAGAGCGTCTGCTAAATGACTAAATGTTATTTCCTTACATTTTCATTCACCGTCTCTTCAACCAGCCAATGACTGCACACTACTGTAGACTCTATGCTCTACAGTATACAAAATTAAAGGACTAAAAATGAAAATGACAGATAATCAAGAAAAATCATCCGCTGTAAGCTTCTCATGCTGCACAACATAGTTAGCACTATAAATCTCTGTGTGTATATGGCATACAGACAAACCATCAGACTCGAGTTTCGACCTTGTGGAAGAGGTGTTTGAGTACCTTGGAGTAAGAAAAGATGAGGTTTCTTCTTCACCACTAGAAGGTATGGCTCCAAAAGTTACAGTACTGTGCAAAAGTCTTGAACCACCCCTTAAATCTTCAAATTTTTCTTTTTGTATTTTTAATGTAGACTTGTGGAATAGTTCTCCAGGCTGCCTGAATAATGTTTTTGGGTCTCATTTTCAGACCACTTCCTGTACTTGACCAGTTTCAGAGGCATGTTCTTTGTTTGTTAAGCCTCACATTGACCTACAGTATGAATAAATTAATGAGAGGGGAAAGGAGGTTGCTGCTAATGAGGTTGGAGACTTGGGGCACGAGGCGGGGTACACCTTAGATAGGGTTCCAATCCATCGCAGAGCATGTACACACACTCACATGCTCTCACACACTACAGGCGATTTTTGGGAACGCCAATTAGTCATTAGTCTTTGAACTGTGGAAGAATATGCAAACTCTATGCACACAGACCCTGAGGCAGGAAGTGCTAACCAATAAGCCACCGTGCCACCTCAAATTCTTTAATTTAATGAAATCATTATTTGTGAAATAAGAGGTGACTCAAGAGTTTTGCAAAGCATTGTATATACAGTAACACCCTATATCACAGCATACAATCCATGGGTGGAGCATCACAGTCTGAGGATAGAATTAAGGTTAGCGCCTGCTGTGCTGTGGATCAGCTGCACCAAAAAAAATCTTGGTTATTCATTTCTTAAAAGAAAGCTCATATCATCTCAATGTTCAAAAGTCCAAGGAACCCCAAGGATTTCGCTCCGTATGCAACGTTCAGTAAATCGTTCAACCCATGGGAGGAGCATCTCAGACATTAGATGATGCCCAAGTAAAACTAGCCTATAGGAGAAATCTGCACCGTGGACACAGTGGACTGATTTATTCACCCTGTGCATGGGTTGGGCAAGTTGTAACTCTGATCGAGTGACTGATAAAATTTACAGCATGTGAGAGAACGCAGTTATATCTCCACTGCACAGGGTTTAACAACCTCAGAGTCTTCGTTAGGAGGGAAAAGAATGTAAAAGAAAGAGACAGAGCTGAGGGTCTCATCATTATCCTTCTCTTCTGTTCCACGGGATGACATGACAGCTACGCCTCACTTGATAATACAGCCTGAGTAGTCATTCATATCACGGGACACTTAGTGTTGAAATTCAAGCTGCTGATATTCATTTCTTAACAAGACTTCAGCTACGCTAAGTCTTTACAGCTAGCGTTAAAATACCAGACTTGGTTTGAGAAAAATAATAAATCTGTAATCAGCAGCAAATCATTTCATCATGTTATCTTCACCCATCACAAAACATCAGGAAACATCTTTAGCGTACGGATAAGGTCTTGTTTATCACTCGATTATGTTTCATGAAGCTAATAAAAGAGAAGGCTGTAAATAAAGAAGTAGCAGAGCACTAATAATCATTAAAAAAAAAAGCCTAGCATGGCAGAAATCCGATTGAATTGAATACTGCAGTTCCACATCATAACCCACACACCCACGGTTATGACACCAGACATGTCTCAGTTTTGCTTCCGTTTATACTAACAGCAAGAGAAAGTACAACCAGACACTTTTATTTTCACCTTACATTTATTTAGTTGGGGCGGCACGGTGGTGTAGTGGTTAGCACTGTCGCCTTGCACCTCCAGGGTCCGGGTTCGATTCCCGTCTGTGTGCATGGAGTTTGCATGTTCTCCCAGTGCTTGGTGGGTTTCCTCCGGGTACTCCGGTTTCCTCCCACAGTCCAAAGACATGCAGATTAGGCTAATTGGCGTTCCTAAATTGACCATAGTGTGTGAATGAGTGTGTGTGTGTGTGTGTGTGCTCTGCGATGGATTGGCACGCTGTCCAGGGTGTACCCTGCCTCGTGCCCAGAGTCTCCTGCGATAGGCTCCAGGTCCCCGCGACCCTAATACAGGATAAAGCGGTATAGAAGATGAAATGAATGAATTTATTTAGTTAGGAGTCGAGGGATTTTCATTCTTGGTCATGTTTAAGAGAGGTTTTTATTCATAAATAATGAATAGAATAAGTTGGTCAATAGTTAGCGACACAGTTCAGTTGCATTACAGTAAACAGTATTCGTTATTGCCTTAGTGCACTGCGAGGCCACAAAAGTCACACACTCGTGGTGGCCAGGTCATGTGTGAAAATGATTCTTCACAATCCCAGAAGCACTCTTCTGTAACCATGTGAGTCCTGGAATATACCTGTGCTACCAGGGAAGAAAATAGTCCATAGATCATTCAGTACATTCAGGTCATCGGCTGAGAACTGAAGCAAACTCAGATCATAGGACTGCCTTCGGAGGCTTGTACAGTGGACACTGGGCACGATAGGTGCATCACTTCCTGATACACGTATCACTCAGGGTCAGTCTGCACTCATCAGACCACATGACGTTTTATCCATTGCTCCACTTTTATTCGTCATGGCAAATTAACACATTTTTTCTGTTTAGTCTTATGGTCATACAGCTGTTCATACTGTGAGTTCTCAACACATTACTGTATGTCATCTTACTTTCACTATTAAACATTGCTATTGTCTTTTTTTCTTTTTCTATGCATCTTGACTAAGCTCCATGCTGCAGTTGTGACATGTGCTAGCTGGTGGGATTTGGCCTTTATGATGATAAGATATTGTGGCATCAACACAAGAATAAGGTACTGTAGTAGGCAATTAAAATCAGCAGACCTAGGGGTGCAACAGATTACAAAACTCGCAGTTCGGATCCTTGCAGGGTTTTTGGTCACAAAATTGGATAATTTTTCACACCAATTAAAAAACAACAAAATAAAAACAGTAGAGATAAATACAATTTGCTTTCCATTTATTAATTGCAGACTAGAAGGCATAGAACAAAGAGCTTTTCCTCATGGTTTTAAAGGCAAACTAAATTCAGGATGTCCAATGTTTAAATACATTTAAATATTCAATAGTATGCATGATGATTATTCTTCTTTTATGTTTTACCTTTCTTTAAAAACAAAATGGGTAGGCAGAACCTTACCTTCTCTCTGTAAATAATTAATGGAGGAAAAAAAATATACACACACATACAGTATATATATATATATATAGTGTGTGAAGTCTTCTGTAAATGTCAATGAGTTTTACGCCGTCATTCATGAGCACTTATCATGAGCAAGTCCCAGTTTGACTTGAACAAAACTGGTTAATAGATTATATTAGTTCAAGTACAGACTTTATTTAGCCTGTTTTTTTTTTGTAGTGGTCAGGGTTTCAGTACTGCATTGACGGTGTGATCTGGCAACCCAGACTTTTAGTGACCATGAACGAATGATGATGTAATTTGTGCTTGTGCAAAGACTTGGAGTGCAACTATAACTATACCGCCATACAGTGGCAGTAAAATTTTATTGTGTACTTTAAGGGTTAAGCTTTGCAATTAATCCATGGTTCATGTGTACACTGGACCTTGGGGACCGATCTGCATTTAATTCCATAAACTGAATCATTTTGAAGTTTATTGAGCTGCAATCAAGTGTGAACCTGAATGTGCTCCTCTCCGTTATACCACTAAGCAAAGCTTTAAAAAAAAAAAAAAAAAAGTTTAGCTGAAGGGACTGAAGTGAAAATAATCCTTCTGTGGCAAGTCTGACGGAAGTTAGAAAGATCACCATCATCGATTAGCCTGGATTTAATCCCAAGCGTTTGCTGCACTGCAGCTGTGAGCAGAACTGTCATGTGTTCTCTGAGATTTTTCTTAGAAGCAGGATGGCCACTCGCTCAACTGGAACTAACATCTTCCCCAGAGTACTAGATACAGATGCATCTCCTGCAACCGCAAAAATAAAATCTAGCTTATACTAAAGCTGATTTCCACTGCACACAGCAGACTGTAAGGAAACTGTAGCGCATTGCCTTAGCATGCAACCCTAGCTCTCGTGATGATGAGGGTTAAAAAAAGAAGGAGTATTACGGGAGAGAAAACAGACGCACTTAGAGCGTCACAGAGGCAGCGCAGCATGGCAGAGGGATCCTACCGACAAGAAGCTATTTTTAGCCCACTGAATAGAAAAATGTATTTATAGTGTGTTGTGCCCCAGCGAGGGGGCAGTAGCTGATGGGAGTCAATGCATCAAATCATTGCTGACAAGAAACTATGTCTGAGGGAGGGGACAGTGCCAAACACGGAACGTGCATCCGTGTGCACCCGTGCCTGGATACACACACGTTCAGATACAGCACAAGGCATTCAGGAAGAAAGATACAGCTATCACTGGTGGTGCAGTGACATTCACATGCTCTCACAGGAATAGCTGCATTTGTGCTGAAAGAAGCATCTAACACTGGTTTCTGCTTTCAAAAATAAATCCCTAATCAGACCAACTGACCACAAGGCATGTGTGTAAAGCTGTAGACATCATGCAGGAGTGTGAAAGAAAAATAAATAAAAGCTAAAAATGAGATGCAGTAATGGACAATTTAATATGCTTAAACAAGAAATCTACTGCTGTTCTTTGGCTGTTAAAATAAATTACAATATTTGCATTATGTTTTCTTGGTTTAAGCTCAATAGTAACACTTAAAGCAGAAGCCACGGTGTCTTTTTCTTTTTTAGTATAGGCACAAAGCAATTCCATACAACACTGATAGG
The DNA here is from genome assembly GCA_030522415.1 of Channallabes apus. Classification (NCBI taxonomy): domain Eukaryota; kingdom Metazoa; phylum Chordata; class Actinopteri; order Siluriformes; family Clariidae; genus Channallabes; species Channallabes apus. The sequence goes on from CM060113.1 coordinate 32,094,419, forward strand.
AGAGAAAGTCCATGATTACTTCTGAGAACATACAGTGAGAAAATCAGTGGCCAGAATAAGTGTATTTTAAGAAAGAGAGAGACACTGTAAGAATGGAGCTGTGCTGCCCCTAGTGGAGAACTATGGTACTTGCAGACAGAGATACACTGCAGCAAGCCAGGGGTTCTTTCTGCATTCGATGCAACAGTGGCTTCTGCTGAAGTTTTGGTAAATCGACAGAATGTTCAGTACGTAATCAGTGCAACGTGCAAAAAAATTAAAATTCTTACAACAACTGTACTGCTAATCCAGTGTTAAAAAGGAGTAATGTTTTACAGTTCATACTTGCAAGTTTAGACTTAGTATTTACAATATTCTGACCCGTATACACGTCCATCGCTACATATCAGTGTGTCATAATTCTGTTAACATTCCTGTACCTTCTAAACATTTCACTCAGGAATTATTTGTCATTCAAATAAAATCATCAGTAGTCAGCCCTGTAAAAGGACATTGACAAGAAGAGTCTCAGTGGTTAAAAAAATAACATCATAAAAAAATAAATAATTATGCCTCTTCTGCATGGTAGTCAGGTTTGTGAAAGCTGACTCATGCCTTCAGATCCACTTCAGCCAAGCCTCAAGGTTCCTCTGTGAGTCAGAGATAGATCCTGCAGAGCCGGGCTCGAAGCATATAACCTGCCCATCACCATCACTCTGTCACAGAGTGATTCGCACAGACAAATAATACTGCTGAAGAGTCTGTTAAACTCACACACTCCATCAGTATCCGGTAGTGAAGCTGTGACAAACGGATCCCTCGGTATCAGCTTTAACCAGAGCCGATTCGTAGACGAGACTCACTCCAAGCACCACTCCAGCTCACAGACCGGGCAGCAGAATCATCTCACATGGAGAGCCCTTCAGTAAGAGTGTTTAAACACCTTGACCAGTGTGTGTGGGTGTGTATGGAGTGCACATGGAGACATGCTATGGAGGGAGATTGTAGTTGAATGGCAGAGTGGGTGATGCCACAACCGACGGCAGAATGGCGAGGTAGTTAGAAGGGACGTAGCCTCTTTGACCACGTGCCTCCACCAGGCTCCACTCGGCACTGCCCCGCTTGTCGTGGTTCTCCACTACCCGCACCGGTTCTCCAGCCTGTAGCGACAGCTCGTGACTGCTCCGTGCTCTGAAGTCGTAACCCGCGAACACCTGGAGGAGCAGAAAAGAGAGAACGACAATGAGCTATTTAATACATAAATGCACTTGACTTTCATTTCAGCAAACTGGGAAGCAACCCAAACTAAATAATTCACAGCAGCTCTATGTAGAACATAAATATATTAATGATGCATTTAGCAACAGTTGTACACAGCAGAGGGGAAAATGTATTTTGTATATTTTAATATAATCTACAGTGTTCAAGAAGGGAATTCATTTCGTAATAATGTTAGACTCTTTGTTCTGACGGCTTAATTCATTTGTCACAGCAGCAAGCGTTATAATAATGCCAGTTCTGACATGTTTTTATTTCTATTAGCACAGGTACAATGAATATGCCACATGAACTGATAAAAAAAAAAGTTTCTTTGAAATGATACTGTTTATTATTTATTTGTTGTTTATTTAATCAACTGAGTCTTCCGACTTTGTAGTAATCAAAGGTAAGGCTATACAGTCGCCCCCCCCCCCCCCAACACTTTAGCGCATCACAGGCTGCATTTTGTTGTCTCACTAACTTCAGGAGAGAAGGAGATGTGAAGGAACAGCTTCTTTATAACTGCTGTAAGGTAGGTAAGAACAGGAGTTTCATAACATTAACTATAACTAGAAAAAGATAAAATGTACCCATGTAAGATGTCACCATCAGAAAATTACTATGGTATGAGAGAATTTTAGGATGTGCTGTTACTAGAAAATAATGAACCCCACCTCCTGTCCTTAAATATTTTTCAATAACAGCACATCCCATTCAGATTCCATTCCCTTTTTAATAAAAAAGAAAAAAAAGGAAAGAATAAAATGGTGCATCTGGGAGTTAAATGTGCCAGGGAGGGTTTCTGTGCTGCCGTGCTCTGTTCTGGTTTTATACCCCATAATATGTGTTACAATGACAAACATTGACCCATTTACTGTTGTTAGGCTGGTGCAAACTTCTCAAATCACAATAAAGATTTAGACCGCCCCCATGTGGCCAATGCGTGTAATGCCTAGAGCAAATAAAAAAAATTCTTCTTCTTCTTCTTCTTTGTCTTTCGGCTGTAAAAAAAATTATTGGGGGGAAAAAAAAAAAAAAAAAAAAAACTTCATGCCTGTAATCACTATCTGACCCATGGTACCCAAAGGGCAGAAAGACAGTCATGAAACTCATGATCAGAATCACACTGACGCAACCTGTTGTAGTACTAAACCGCCCCTCCAAATAAACAGTTTTTAAATAGATACTACTGTATGTCGCTGGCAAATTACTTAACCTCCCCCACCTGAGCTTAGAAAGGTGGAAGGATACAACACATCTCTGAAATTAGATGTTGCCTGGCTGCATTTAATGTCCCGATGATTAATGACTCTGTCTGGAAAAAGAAGAAGAGGAAGAGGATGGGGGGGCAAAAAAAGTCCACACTTTTATTGTCACAGCTGCCATAAATCTCGCACTCACACCAACACCCAAACAGCTAGAGAGCAACTCGTCTCGGGTTCAGATTTCTCAGTAGAAACTGGCACAAAATAATATCCCTTTTGACAGCCAAAGCACATGAATGAATAATTCAGCGAGAGTACGTAACCGTGGAGAATTAAAAAATCGAATACGTCTGGAGAAGCCGTGCTGCTCGTTTCTGTGCTTGTGATGTTACCATCATATTCTAATGCTTTTATGTAATTTCACACACAATTTGTGCCTTCCTTATGTGTCCTTGTACTCCCTCACTGTGCGTATGTGCACGTCTTCGTCACTGATGCTCACAAGGCGAAAAATCACAATCGTCAATCTCTTCAGCTCTCGATCTCTCTGACACACAAATCAGGCCGAGCCAGCATTTATAACACGCCACTTAGCGCTAACAGCAGTGTCTGTGCTGTTCACCTGGAAGCAGGGCGTAGTCACGGTGATGACGGGCTGAATTCCCGGTGTGTACGAGTGTCTCCTGGGTCCTGGACCGACGGATGTGACGCTGAGGAGGGGGGAAGCAGGAGGATGTACCATGCCAACTTGGTTGTAACGAGCAAGCTTGGATGCTGGAACATAACCTCTTGGACCTGAATAGACAGACAGATTTTGGGTACGCAATATTAAACATAGAAAAAGAAAAAACACACACAATGCAAGCTAGTGCAGAGAGCAGTAGATGTCCCTACTGATACTATAACACATTAAACAAAGAGTCATTACTGCAGTATTAATATACAGATATAAATAAAGCACTGATAATATTTTACATTAATAGTCACACCCGATATTTAATTAATAAGCCAGGACAGGGTGCGTCTCATTTTATCACAGGTAATGGTATTCTAAGGCATTAAAAGGCGCAAGGAAGAACAGTACAACAAAATCCAGCAATTAAAAAATTAATTAGACTTATGATTAATGATATAAATTTTTTTTTATCTGCCAGCCTGTTAACATGACACTGTGGTCAACCTAACATGGTGTGTTGACAGAGTTATGGCAATGCAGACACAGGTATGTATATATTAAGGATTTTTTTTTACTTAGCTGTCCATTTTATAATTTAGCATCATCACATAAGCAAGAGTGCTGAAACTGTGTAAATACCTTGTGCCTACAGCCAAATCAAGCATGGTGAGATGGAGTACAACAGCATGATTGTGAGTGTGATATTGCTTTTATATAAAAGTTCCCTAAACAAGTCATTAATATCGAATAACTGACACGTCAGCCACAGACTGATTCGTCTCCTATAGGAAGAGAAGTGATGGTCTCTGCTACTAGGCCTGGAGCTTTATGCAAGAATTTACAGATAAGCAGTGTGATACAAATAGTGCTCTATGCCAGCGTTACCGCTTGCCAAATGAAAATTGTCCACTTGAATAGTGGACTGATTTATAAAAACATTTAAAACGAACGTCAGACAATAAAATTAAATGAGAATCTCTCTCGCTCACTTACTTATTCACTCTCTATATCGCTTATCTTAAATAGGGTTATAGGTGGCCTGGAGTCTATTCCAGTAATCCCAATCATCCATGTTATTATAAAATAATCCCAGACAGTGTGCCAGAACATTGCAGAGCACACAAACTCAGACACGATGGACAATTTGCAAATGCTAGTTAGGCCACTCCGCATGTCTTTTGACTGTGGCAGGAAACTCACCAAGCACAGACGTTGTCTTTTATCTATAGCATTAACAATTTTTACCTCGAAATGTCTGGTCTTTAAGAAAACAGTAGTTTCATTATAGTATTTAACATTGTGACCACACATTTGTGTGCACACATGTATAAAGCAAAAAAGTAGATAAAAAAAAAAAAGAAGTGTCCTTAGAAAGGTTCCTTGTTAAAGATCGAGAATCTCTGTCAGAAAGCACTGATTCCGTTAGTATGTGCGCATGACCATGAGTGTCATTAGAGAGATTCCTTGTTAAAGAAGTTTCCCGACAGAGCAGTGTTTCCGTTTGTTTGTGTGTGTGTGTGTGTGTGTGTGTGTGTGTGTGTGTGTGCGCGTGCACGCCTGCAAGTGTCATTAGAGAGGTGTGTGTGAGAAAATCTACACAGTAGCCCCTCCTTCCTCTTGTCTTACTTCAGCTTCGCACACAAGCACGCGCACACTAACGGAAACACTGCTCTGGGTAAAGTGCAGGTTAATTGGTCTTATTTTTACTTTATATTTTGTATTAATTATTTATATATGAATATTTTTGGGTTGTGAAATGAATCATTAGAGTTTTCATTATTTCTTATGGGGGAAATTCGCTTTGATATACGAGTGTTTTGATATACAAACATGCTTATAGAACAAATTATGCTCGCAGTCCAAGGTTTGGCTGTATATGCTGCAACTTTTTTTTGTTTATTTGCTCTTGCCATTATATAATTGTTTTATGGTCATGTCTAGCTGTGATGAAGCCGTTATAATAAATAAGATAATCCAAATTAACACTTTTAACTGACACGAAGCACATGCTGATTTAGAAATGCACATAAACGTATTACAAATACTAAAAAGTCATAGAAAAATTGAGCTTTTAAAAATAATTAAATCAATCTGAATGCTCTTGTCGATTTGTCTCTGTGTCTTTCAGGTGACCTTGCCAGTGTTTGTAGCTCGTCTGCACAGTTGATATATTTAGACTTTCCTGACTTGTGACCTTGATCAGTGTTGATTAAATGATAATAAATACCTCCTGCGTCCACCAACCAGCGGCGTCTGTCCCCTCGTGTGTCCATTTCACTGATCACAGCCACCAGCTCTCCTTTGCTCAGCGTGAGGTCAAGGTCACGAGTGGCCACAACCGGCCCGATGAGCTGGTAGAGCTTTTCTGTACCATGTTTATCCACCAAGTCTTTCAGACGCTTCTCAGACACTGCGATAACAGGCTGAGGAGGGGGGGAGAGAGAAAGAGAGACTCGCTGATAAAATATAATTGATTAGAACTTATTTGAAACCTTACATGTAACCAGAAGTATTTAAAAAGGCGTGCTCTCAGCATATTTCACTACTTTAAAACTATGACGCTGGTTATTGTGTTTATAATAGTATGTGTTTACTTAATGGGGATAATGAACCTGACTCTCATAACACAAGGCACTGGTAAAGTAACTATTAATTTACATAATTATTTACTAGGAACATAATAGCCTTAGCTAGTCATACAAAAGAATAAGAGGTTTCAAAATGAGATTTATAAAGCATGACAGCAGTATGACTGCTACATATTTGTCAAACCAAATGCCTGAGTTATCATAATAGTAATAAAAATAATATCCTGTTGTGGAACTGTCCATTACAGGAGCTTTGGCATGGTATGTGTTTTACATAATGTATCTGAATCACTGTTCTAATTATTGCCCATGACACCGTCATACCTTCTGCCAAGCTCAATTAAACCAGTGCCACAACCTACAAAATACAGCATACGGAGATGAGATCATCACTACTCACGCAACGTGGCATACCAATTGTTGTTTATCTGGTACAGCAGTAAAAGGATGTCTCAGGGACATAAATAGAAAATGACTTTAAATAACCTCACCTCCCCTAGAAAAAAAAAAAAAAACTGCAGAACTGGATCAGTCAGCTTTTAAGTTAATAACCATATCTACACGCCCTACACGAGATAACGCAGGACACTGATCATACACAGTACTGGCCCTTGATCATTCAAGGCCTGCTTATGAAGATGTCAGGATAAATGACATAACCAGGCATGAGCTATTGACTTGAACTTAGCTTATGCTGAAGATATCAGACAAGTAATCTGTCAGTTTCTGCGTCAGAGGAAGAAATTACCTTACACTCATCGTCAGTAACTACAGGCAGTAAAATAATACCATTTGCCACACAACATAGCCACACCATTATGAATAACGTTGACTCAGTCAAGTGTAGTTATTTTGTTAAAAATAATAAGAAATGTTAAGGAATTAACCTATTTTTAAATGCACTATCTTTATTTAACACAGCTTGGTAATATGTTCCACATTTAATGAAACTGTGCAAATAGATGACAGATGCTTGCTCGCAGGCGTAATATAGTATGCCTTGTCATAAAGTTTGCTTAATGGGCGGGCTCATCTGAACCACATGAACCTTAACGTTCGGTGAATGGCTCTACTGAGCATATTTTCCTACACTGTTCTGCTATGGCACACAAGCTCCATAGACATGAAGTAAACCACGCAGAATAGACAACAACAAGGCTCTGTGCGGTGACGGACCTGCACAATGGGAGCGTTGAGCTCATCCTGAATGCTCTGACACAGGGTCTCCAGCTTCCTGGCACTCTCCAGCACCGAGCTCTCCGCCCATTCCCAGAATGCACTGCTGTCCAGATATGTGTGTGGGAGCTGTGTAAAGAAAAGAAAGACAAACTTTTAATCATAACATCTATATTCAGCCTCGTGGTCATGAAGTGTTGGCCTTTTCAGACAGTTGTAACATGGAAATGAAAATAATTATTTATTTATTTTTTTTATTTTTTTTAAATAAGGCTTGGATTACAGCTCTGTTAGCCATCTAAGCTCCTACTAAGTAGAACAAAAAGCAGAACAAACACTGTCTGTCTGAATTAATTGGATGCCCCAAGCTACTCCTAAACTCTATACAAGCCAAATGTCCTTATTTCACCAACCTGATGAATAAAGCTGGTGGTAAGCTGTTCCATGTCCATAGCCAGGTCCTTTTGCAGGCTGCTGAAGGCACCCAGAGTGGCCCACAGGAGCTGCACGGCTTTGCCATTAAATTGAGGCAGCTCATTGAGCAACAGTGTATTCATAGTCTTGTAGGTGTTGGCGATGGCCTGGTCATCATAGCTCAGACTACTACCCTTCTCCTCAATCCTCTCAAAGTCCAGCAGCTTGTCCTGCCTCTTGCGGATCAGGTTGCGTGGCCCAGCCATCAGCTCACGCAAAGAGGACAATGGTTGGAATACCAGAGTCTTCAGGCGAGCCTCCTACAGAGAACAAGTGTACAGTAATGAATATACTCGGCATACAATCCCATTTACAGGACTGAACGAGGATAAAAGTGTTGGAACACTAACGATTTACTGCGATGAAACTTTCTCTCTGCACATCTGCACAACATAACTGCCTCAGCAGTCTAGCTCAAGAGGAATCAAAGGCAGGATGTTTATTTGCAGGCACAGGATGAGGACTTGGTAATCTTCAAACATTATCTCAAACAAAGAACCAAGGCAATTTGTAATAATGATAGGGGACAAATCTGTTCTGAGTGTAGCAGATAACATGAGGGGTGTTCATGTCCAATTCCTTTTTTTTTGCCAGTAAAGTTTCTGGGAGGTCAGCAGTCTGATCATGGCTCCAGTGTACTGAGAAAACGTTCTAATCGATGGTAATCGAGCACTAGTAAAACAATGGGATAAGTGCCTTAGTATAGCAGGGGATTATATAGAGAAATAAAGGTGGCTTTTACTATCATATCAGCGTTCTGCAGAAGTCAAAAGTCTCACTTTTGACTTCTGTTTGACTTGAACGCCCCCCCAAGTGTATATTTAAATAAATAAATAAAAACAATGTAGCAATTCCTTTTTTTAAAAATACATTTTGGTAACTGTGTGATTATTACAGCTCTAGAAATACTAAAGCTGCGTGTAGGTAACTAAAGTAACTACAATAAAATCTTAGAATCCTTTCAAAGTTTACTCCTAAAATTCCTTGCTACAATCACATTCAGCTTGCTCATTAAAGATATGCCAACTCAATTAAAACTTAAACTGATGATTGGCTGACATGACACACTTACACCTACAACTGACAATCACCTATTTCTCAGTACTTTCATTTATTTCATTTATAATCTGACCACTTACATAAACTGGGAATATCCACTGTCGGAGTGCAACACTAATTTCCTTTGAAAAGAGGGCGGACCTCACACCCTCCAGGTCCAAGTCAGCCTCCTCTGGCCTGCAGCTGAGGAACCTCTGTAACAAAAACAGTTCATAGCTTAGAACTACACACTACACTGTTAGAACACAGATTATTTATATATCCTTCACCCCAGGGTGAACCCTAAATTTCTTTTTCCTATCACCAGCTGTAATAGCAATGAAATCAAGCATCAAATGCAAACCAGAACAAATGCAAACAAATATGATATTAAATAAGATCATTTAAGACATTAAATATAGCATATGTATATACGAAATACAGTCAAATTAAAGTTTACATTTTATAAGGGAGGCTGGCATGCTTAACGCACCTGCAGGTGGCTGAGATAGGCTGCCATATTGGCATGCAGATCAATGACACCTTTTTCCAAAACAAAGAAAAAGCCTGCAAGGGCATCAAACTCTTCATCCTTTTGCTGCAGTCAGTAGAGAAAAATATTATATTAATCATTTAATACACCAACACACTGAGTCCCTGATGTATATAAACAGCAAAGCTTTTAAATTGTAAAGTTCTTTTCAGCAAGCTAATGCAGAGTCTCAGATATTACTTATTGCAATCTACAGTGCATAAAATGTTAAATACAGTATATGTGTACAAATCAGACTGTTTTAGACTAAAAAACTTAGAACTAAGACAAAGCCTACACTGTTTAAGAATTATGCAGTTTCACTACAGTGCAAAACATCACTATATATATATATATATATATATATATATATATATATATATATATATATATATATATATACACACACATATACACACACACACATACACACACACACATACACACACACACATACACACACACACATACACACACACACATACACACACACACACATACACACACACACACACACATACACACACAAGTATATAAGAGCTTCAGTAAGAAGTGTACAGTACCTTCGGTACAATCCCGGTTTCATGTTTAATGTACTGGCCCAGCCTGGCAGTCTTCTTAGCAATGCTGTGACCACTTAGTCGGTTAATCTTGTCTATGATGGTCAGATTTTCTTTCTTCTTGTACTTATCAGCTTTTATGTGATGGAAAAAAAAAGACAGTGCTATATAATAAACTCACTTCCATGTAAATAACCAATAGTCAACCATGTTTACATTTAAGCAAATTGTGTTGATGCTGTAAATGTTTCCAGAACTGATGTCGGAGGCCCTTACCAACTTCTCGGAAGCGCTTGTACTCGTTAATCCTGCAGTTGAGCTGGACGCTGACGTGGGCTGTGTGCTCCAGAAGGGAGTAAGCAGGATGCTGTGGATCGGTGTGTTTCTGTATGGTTTGCAGCAGCAGTGGGTAGCGGGCAATTCTCTGTACGGGCATCACCAAGAAGAAGCTGAGCGTGGAGGCATTCACATCTGGTCTGTGAGAGACAAAAAAAAGAAGTGTAGACAGATGTTAATGTGTTGGATTGATAATATAAAATGATGAACTGAACATTTCATGCTAGTATAATGCATTCATTTACAGTAACTGCTTTATCTGTTCCAGGATCAATGAGTAATTAGGGAATACTGGGTGGGACGCAAACATACACTTGAACACTCATTAACAATCAGGAGCAACACCCATCTCTCAAGAGAGCCCTAAAATTCACAGGGACATAAAAATGTATTATATAGCATAGCATAATTGTTACTATTATTTCTAGGTAAATAATAATATGGCGCAGCACATATGGTTTATTGTAAAGAACCGCACATCTAAAATTCTAGACCTGAAACTTTGTATGACAATTGATTGCCTTGCTCAACTCTGATTAGATCATTTAATCAAGTTGGTGAGTTTAAGATACAAGGGCTGTACTGAAAGTAATACAAAAGTCACAAATCCTATTTGAAAATCCCCTTTGTCACAGTTGATGGTCTCCCACTATGTGGTGTTTCTGCAATGCAGATTTCCCATTCTTTAAACTTCTTCATCCATCTGTGCACAATGCTCGTCAAATGTGTCATCTCTGTAAACATTCTATAGCACAGTGGGAGACCATCAGCTACAACAAAGAGGATTTTGAAAGAGGATTCGAGAGTTAGGTTCAATGTAAGCGCAATTGCATCTCTCGTGATAAAGACCACATCAAGTAGTAATTTGGTATAAAGGAAGGTTTACTCTATTAATGTGCAATTTAAATTCTTTTACAGTATATTCACAGGAGGAGTGTGAATTAATATCAAACCTTAATTGAAGTATGTGAAAATTGCCTGTCTTGATAAAGGAAATTAGAATATGAACAGACAGCACTGATCAAAACTTACTGTTTTTACTAACTACTGTAGTATTTCAGTAATATGATACATAAAGTAAAAAACACTGTCTGACTGCGCAGACATGTCTATAAAACCTTTAAACAGGTTTCCATTAACACAAGCTAATTATACTTATTACAATATTTACTTCATTAAAACAATCAGCCAGATCAGAACTCTTGAAGTGTGATAGCGACTTACGCAGAGGACTTGATGACCTTCACCATTTCAAACCACTGCGCTTCCTTCTGCTTGTATCCGTCTTCTATAGCTGTGATATTATTATAGTTGGCCAGATATTCCTTGTATGCCATCTCTATGTCTTCTGAGATACGCAGGAAAATACCACCTACGAAGGAGGACAGTTAAAATCAAGTTGATCTGCCAACTGTGGAGTTAAACACAACATAAACATTTATGCCTGTGATCAACATAATAAGCATGGAATGGAAAGTCTCATGAACTTAACACAATCAGGGGGGCTTTGCTTTCCAAACTCAATTAACGGTATCTGTTTATTTCACACTAACGTTGAGAATAAACCTTATTCTCGCTTCTTTTGCCAGTTTTCTCTAAAGCATCTGATGCATTTCCATCAGTATGAATGAGCGTGTCAGAGGTGTATCAAACATCTGATACACCTCAGGTATGATGGGCGGAAATCTGAAAACATGAGGAAGCACTCAGAAGAATTTGCACTTGGAATTCCTGTTTGTTCTAAAATACCAAGCTTTTCCCAAGTACAATTTACATGTGTACACTCTGAGTGCAGCCAGTGTACAGAAAGCACTCTGAGGAATCTGAACTTGACAGTCTAGTTTTTCCTGTTAAACTTACACAAAGTTTCAAGGTACTGAGGATCGCTGGGCTTCATCTGTGCCTGGTTCAGGGCGCTCAGAAGTCGGCCGGACACGTCTATCACTTCGTCAATGTGCTGGAACATTCCGTCCAGATTGTCCAGCGGTGGCTGCAGGGGTTAGAACATTTATTATGTAACAGTGTGTACTACAGAGCTGTTGAATTCTCTATTGTGATTTACTCAAAAATGTGTTTCTTTTTTTTCCCCATAACACTGTATTTCCATAAGAGAGTGACCGAAAAGCAGCTGAAAATCACAGCTTCCTATCAATGCATTTAAACTCATATTTCATTATTGTTTTTATACTGAAGCAACAAGGTAAACAGGAACATGCATGATGTACAGATCACCAGCAAATTCTTGACATCATGAAGTTTCCTGTAATATTTCTGAAATGTGTGTGCATGAGTGTTTTTTTGTACTGTTTATAGCTGCTTTAGTGTAAGTGATAACAGTAACTAGTTTTGCAGACGTATTACAGTAATAAATCATCATTTTTCCCCTTCATAACAGTAAACTGCTGTCATATAATAATAATAATAAAGTTATTGCAAAATAAACAATGCCCTGGTCCTGTCCACATCACAGTGCTATATGCTGTTTTATTCATTACAACTTAAGCAGCTCTTACACAATAACTGCAGAGAAAGGGACTTTTAGGTACAATATTCTGATTTTATAGTCGTGACTGCATGATCCGTCCTGAACATAATTATTTAGAAATATTAGCCCTAATACGTACCAGATTACATAATCTGTTTTGAGACAAGCAAGAAATCTACATGATGCATGACACTGACTGACTAACTTGGTGATGATTAGTTAAAACATCAAAACTAAAGCTAGAATCAGCCCAACCTGTAGCTTCTGTAAATTGCCTCGGATAGTAAATGTGCAAATCTGCAGGTGCTTCAGGTAGCTCCCCTCAGTATCCACCAGCTCTGTTATGGCCATGATCTGCCTCTGAGCTTCCTTTTCTTTTTCTGCCGCCTCTTCCTGTGCAGTCTTCCTCTTGCTCCCTGTGTTCTCCTCTTCATTCCGGACAGACTGCTCAAAAACTCCATCCACATCTTGCACAGTTATGCCTGGTACCTCTCCAGGCACTTCCTTCAGCTCAGGGAGTTCCTCTGACGTTTCCCGTCTGCTCAGCCTCGCTATTCGACGGTCCATACCGGGATTGATAGCTGAAGAAACACAGAAATTCAGGTTAGTATTAAAAAAATAAAAAAAGGCTTGGACAGAAACACCAGAACTAAAAAAACTACTGAGATGAGAAAGGAAGCATAATCAAGTAAAACTAACAACGTTTCATGGAAAGAACATCATACCAACAAAATCCTGAAGGAGAATGTCGGCCTCTGCAAAGAAGAGTGAGCCAAAGTGATGTGAAAGACTCACTGCCAGTCAGCACGAACACCTGATTGCAGTTGTTGCAGCCAAGGTTGGCACAACCAGTTATTAGGTTTAGGAGGCAGTTACTTTTTCACATAAAGCCAGAAAGGCTTGGACAGATTTTTTCCTTAATAAATGTTATAAATAATAAAAAAAGAAAACTGCACTTTGTATTTAATCGGGGTATCTTTGATTAATATTAAATGATTCAAATCATCAAATGATGTTTAGTGTGACAAGTATGCAAAACGGCACTTTTCACAGCACTGTAAATAGATGCAATATCAAGAAAACAACTCATGAAATCTTCAGTTAATAATCAAATAGTGTGAAAAAAGGTATTGCGGAGGTAACTCCTTGTTCCCCAAGGTACGAGCAATGTAAACAATCCTTCAAAAGATAAACACTGGTCTATAGGGTAGAATATGCCCTAAGCATCTCCCTCACAAATGCAACAGTCTAACTAAAAGGCCAATTGTACCCTTGAGTTTACCAGAGGACAGTAAAATCCCAATTCAGCACACACACAAAAAAAAAAGGACAATCCTACAACTAAATTCAAAATTCGAATTTTATTTGTCACATACACAGTACGAGACTTGACCAAATTAAAAAGGTAGCCATTATTGGTGAGTAAATGCATAATGCGTTGAGAAGGGAAAACAAAACATTTAAGACTTTATAAAGTTCACCACTTTAAAGTCACTTTAAAGTTCACACTTAAGGGCACTGGTGGCTCAGTGGTAGGTGTTTCGCCTGCCATGTGGAAGGCCCGGGTTCGATTCCAGCCCGTACCCACACCCCAGCCACTGGATACAGTGCCGGTCCCAAGCCCGGATAAAATGGGAGGGTTGCGTCAGGAAGGGCATCCGGCGTAAAACCTGTGCCAAGTTGTAGTGCGGACTGGATATTCCGCTGTGGCGACCCCTTGTCGGGAGCAGCCGAAAGACCAACAACAACAACAGTACGATACGCAGTGAAATGCTTAAATGACCCCCTGTTACTTTAAAATGTAAAAACAGTTAACAAGAAATAAATAGAACAAAATATAAAAAAAAACTTAAAAAAATATTTAAGAAATATATATATATATATATATATATATATATATATATATATATATATATAAAAAAAACCTTATCTATACAATGAGAGAAAATATAAAGATGAATTTAAATGGAAATAAGTGGAAACAGTCTTTCAAAATAAAGGCAATATCTGTTATATTTTGTTATATCTGTTTAAAAAAAATTAAAATAATAAAAACAGGATTAGCATTGTTATACGTCTTCTGGTCTGGAATGCCCAGAGAGAAAAAAAGAAAAAAAGTCCCCTCTTAAAATTATGCAACTTGTCATGTAACAATTTTTAGCCTAAAGTCTGACCTAAAGAAACCCTAGTTTAAAATAACATTAAAATAAAACAGATGTCCTAAGCAAAAAGGTTACCAAGCACAACATTTTATCACTGCCTGTTGTCTTCAGCTGAGTCAACATTCACAGAAACCCAAAGCATCAAATTACACTTGAGCCAAAGTAAAGCTTACAGATCTCCTACTAGGACAAACCGTGTTAGCTGGGCTGAGCTCGCATATACACAAACAGGAAAAAAGCCCATGCTCAGCACATTTCGAGGGCTCTGACAGCTCTCTAAAAAGTGCTGCAGTGCAGTGCAACGCGATGCGATGTTCCTGCAGTCGAGCCGGAATGAAACAGCAGGTTTGAAACAAGACAGATTGCTAAAAATATCTGTTAAAGTGCACAATTACCTTCATAGACAGATCAATCAGTGCTGGATCTTCCTGTGTAGACAGAGCAGAGGCAGAGCGTTTCAGCAGAGGAAAGTCTGACACAATCTCTCTCACACACACACACACAAATCTGGCTGGGGTAACTTTCTCCACTGACTCAGACCACAGGGCCTCATGTGGCATGGGTATGTGACTGAGGGGGGATGGGAGGGTCAGTGGAAGAGTGTGTCAATGGAAGGAGGGGCTGCTAGCAGGAGGGAATGAGATAAGGACAGTCAAGATGAAGAAGCGCACACACACAAAGCTGAATACGGTGATTGATTGCAGCAGGTTATGAAAAGGAAGTGACAGTTTAAACAGAACAAGCCGCAGGATGTGCACATGTACACACCATCATAAGTATCATTGAAGGTGAAAACAACTGGAAGCACAATCTCTGTGCAGCTCCAAACAAACCTTAAATGATTCCAGACCACAGAGCTTCTGTTTTTGTCATTCACTTATCTTCAATTAGAGCTTCTGTGATAGATTCAAAGCCTATGACAAGGCACAGAAGGTAGAAATACTCTACACGGGGCACGAGTATCAGGCGCACACAATCATTCACACCTTGGGGAAACTGCCACGCTTCAGGAGGTGGGAGAAACCGGAGAGCTAAAATTAATCACACAAGAGGAAACCCACACAAGGCGCAAGTATCAATCTGTTGACAATGCTAGATGTGTGTCCGGCCTCCTTGTTACACATTGCACAATATCTACACAAACGTGAACCGACACTAAAATCACTTCACACTCTATTGAAGTAACTGCAGTACAAAAGGACAAATAGAGAAAGACACAGCCTTGATATGAGGAGCCTAAATCATACAGAGCAGGAACAGATGTGATTTACTTACAGATTACTGCAAAAGCTAAACAATGCATGAACAATACACGGCGTAGCTGTGAGCAAATTAACAAGGCAGGGTGCAAATTATACACAAATATGTGCACATGACCTGCTGTTACACAGTAGTGCAGAGGAGGCAGCTGAGATTGTGTAGCTAAACACACTTTAAAAAGTAACGTCCCCCAACACTGTTTACAAGTAACTAACAAAATTACTGTCTTCAAAAAGTAATGAGTTACATTACAGCATTACTTTCTTATAAAAGTAACTAGTTCGAGGACTTTTCCATTGGAGAAAATTAAAACTCCTTTGTGATTCCTCATGCATGTTGTTTTAGTCAAGACCTTTATAATTATTCTACCATCATCACTCAGCGAAGTTTGGCCCATAATCTGTTAACTACTAATACCCCGATCTCACCTACGCGGTTTTGCGTGGTGACCACAAGTACGGTTTATCATGATTCACCATGAGTTTTGGCACTGTGATTGTTTCCGTGCATCAGTCCTCACAAGTCAAACCACATAGGTGAGATGGGGGTATAACAGCAGGAATAACGGGGTGGGGGGGGGGGGATTACATTTTTGAAAAAATAACTAAATATCTGAGTACTTAAATGGCAGAACTAACGTGTTAGATTACTAGTTACATCAAAAAAGTAATCCAAGTACTCTAACGGGTTACACCAGTGGTTCTCAAACTTTTTCTGTCATTCCCCACTTAAGGGGGTGAGCGAATTTTCAAGCCCCACTTGTCAACAAAATAATAACGAAATCGGCCAAGTTTACTGTTTATTGAAATATCAATTTCTAAACCAATAAGATCAAACACCAAGTTCAAAAGAGATAAAATACACGTGCAATTGTTATACAAGGCTTACGTTGTCACTTATCACTGCATAATTGACCCCATTTTATTAGCTGCTCAGCAATCGTTTGTAAGTTTTTTGCACTGGTCAATTCTGTATGTAACTTTGAATGAAGCCATTTGTGCTTTGCTGTCCACTGATTCAGATGTTACCATGCGATTATCCTGCTGTCTGTATTCTGCCAGCTTTCTTTGAAAGAAGTCTAGTGGCTTATTAACGTGACTGGAGTGTGTTGTCTCTAAGTGTCTTCCTAATTTGTTGGGTCTTATGCGGTCTGCTGCCAGCAGTTTAAGACACAAAACACACACGAGCCTCTCTTCTGCCCCCACCATCCACACCATGAATCCAAGCTCAAGATAGACTTCATTAGGGGTTAGCGATATAACTAAAATCTTCTAACACAGGAGAAGCAATTTTCTACTCGATAACGATCACAATCACAATTGCTATATCACAATATAGAAATTTGTATCTGAAAATACATAAATAAAAATTTTAACACAAAGAAACTGTTTTACATAATGTAATTTTATATAAACTGTGAATTGCTGAGGTTTGCCGCTTTTTTTTTTTTTTTGGCCATATTTGTTTGGAAGCTTGTATTTCAGATGATAGAAAAGGTTTGACGTGTTTCCACCACTTGTTAAAACAGTGCACTTGTGTACCTTCCAAATCACGTTCATCTAATTCGTATCACTTTTCTTATACCCAAACCAATTCCACACCACAGACGAGGCAGCTTTGTTCTTTACAATCTCCTCGTTGTTGGTTTTGTCACATGTAAGCAAACTCACTGCTGCTGCAGCGTCTTCTTCCATTGTTGAAGTGTATGTGAAGCCAAACACATCAAAAGTGGGACGAAACCGCGGCACCCGATTGAACCGAATATCTGCGCAAATACAGCGCTGCGCGACTATCTGGATAGCGCAGTGATTATCTGGTTTATTTGCGCAGCCAGGTGGATCGCGCAGCGCCGCTCGAATCACAAACCTGCGCGACTCACTGTGTTTTTATTTAAAAACCATTTAAAATATCAGGACTGTTTAATATTGTTTCCGCCTTGCCATGCCTGGTTTGTACGTGCGCATCCCAGCGGGGTAAAATGTATTTTGATGGTCGGCGCGGTTTATTTCGGTCTGACGTTAAACCATTATTGTTGCACTATGGTTCTACTTTTTCTCCCGGCGCCCAACTGATGTTATTTTAAATTTACTTGTATTAATGATCCATTTATTTGTGTGTGATTGTTTATTTTTTTCCTATTATTTTCCACTAATTTCCTCTCGTTCATTGCGCCCCACCTGTCATGTCTGTATTCCCCACTAGTGGGGCCCCACACTTTGAGAACCACTGGGTTACACCAAACACTGGTTGTGAATATAAGCCACATGTTTGTTGGATCATGCACATGCTGTGATCCATTACACCCAAACAATGCTCGCGGGAAACGGATAGGAATTGTCAGGGTGCTCACCACACACAATGTTTACTTTAATGAATGTTTATTAAATCCTTTCTCCATATTTAAACCACATTGCTGTTTGCACATTGCACATTCCTCATTCTGATTGGTCAGGGTCATTTTCTATAACACAAGCTGACTGAAAAGCACAAGGCAAAGTTTATATTCCTCTAACATGATACGTTATATTGTATTATATTGGTTCGTTGTAAAACAATGCTGCTGAGGGAATATATATATTTTTTGTGATGAGATAAACAAACTTGCTTTGCAACCATTACATTTCCATTAAAATAAACACCATGATTCAAAAGTATGACATGTCGTTCTTTTACAAATAAAATTGAGTGCTTTGGCAAATCGCTGTTGTAAATGATGAATAAAACATTTCGCATTGTGTTGTAATTGAAAATTAAATCAACCATCCAGCTATTGATAATTTTTTTTAGAAAGTTTTCACATAAGACACAATTGATTGGTACCATGAACAGGAATGATTACTACCCTCTACTACCTTTTGTGTATTTACTCTCTCGGATGCATCATGTGGCAGTATGCAGCATATTTATTCTAAAATATTACTGACATTTCAGAATGACTTCCTAGACATTCCATGCCTTCCTACTTTATCACTCTGCCAGTCTAGGTCATAGGATGAGACTGGCAAATACTACACGCACTGGAGATTTTAGAGGAGACAGACAGCACTGATGACGTCACATCTAAACTATGATCCACTGTACTTCTGTTCTCAGGTACAATTGGCTTCCATACCCAATTCAGTCAGTGCCCGAGTACACTGTATTATTCCTGAGCGGTTCCTGAGCGTGGAATGATTGTGTTCTCACTGATCAAAATTAACCAGAAGAATTCAAGAAGGTTAAGAGTTCTCGGAAACTATTGCGCTTTTCACCCCAATGTGAAAACACCCTTACAACGGCGCACCCTGTTAGTTTCTACATCCATATCTGCAAGCTGAGGGTTATCTGAGCAGCTGAGCGTTACAAGTCTTGACGTAAAGCCTCTTTTTCTGACATTTTTTAGAAGCTCAGCCATACTACTACTGTGACCATATTACAGTAAATAATAAAAAGGAAACAGCTCCAGGATATTGTAAGTGAGCACTGGACATTACTTTGCAAGTGGACAGAAATGCAAAGACGACATTTTCCTACAGAACACAAAATCAGATGAACAAATAACTCAATGATTAAATCCTAGATTTTAAATGAATTAAATAGTAAATTATAATACAATATGTGTTCTCACTCACAAATCTTCTATACCGTTTTATCCTGTATTCAGGGTCGCGGGGACCTGAAGCATATCCCAGGAGACTTGCTGCACGAGGCATGGTACACCGTTGACAGGGTGCCAATCCATCGCAGGGCACACACACACACACTACTGGCAATTTGGGAACGTCAATTAACCTTACCTACGTGTCTTTGGAATGTGGAAGGAAACCAGAGTACCTGCAGGAAACCCACCAAGCACGGGGAGAACATGCAAACTCCATGCACACAGAGACGGGAATCGAGCCTGGCCAGGAATCGAACCCAGACCCTGGAGGTGCAAGGTGACAGTGCTAACCACTACACCACCGTGCCGCCCACAGTATGTATTATAATGTAAAAAAATTAATTCTTGCAGAATCAAAAGATGGTAACCTGTAACAGCAGTTTGTTTATTTCCTTTTTGTAAAGAACATCCTAAAATATAAGTTGCATGAGATTTTGCATTTGGTCTTTCACATTTCAGTTGTTAATTTAGCATAAAATATATTATACAGGCATATTTTTAAATAACTCTCCTTCTACCATGATTTCACATTATTTCCATAGTGTTCTTTAAATTGTGGCCCCTACTCCGTGCTCCCTGAGCAGGAAATGCTAGTTGAGGGAACTTCCCTCAACAAAACTCCAACACTCAGAACACCCTGTTATGTCACCAACGTGAGCACCTTAGAGAACTGTTTCTGCTACTTTGGAAATTTCACACTACTGAAATTAAATATTAAATATTTGTTGAAATGAAAAAAAAAAAAAAAACTGATACCATAAATTATTTGATTAATTTATTAAGATGTACTAAGAAATTATCATTATGCATTATGTTTTGCATATGTTTTTTAAATGATTACTAGTTAATTAATAGTTAGGATTTTTGATTAAGTAGATTTTTTACATTCATTTAAAATACATTACTTACAAACTCTTATTATTTACTCTTATTAAGTCCAAGTAAAAAAGTATTGTTCACTTGTTCCCTGCAAGGTTCATAGTTTCCTTAGAACTAAGAAGTTGTACACCCAGTGGTTTGGAATCTAACATGGCTGAACACCCTGTCCGGGCTACTTTGCAAGGAACTATACTTGCTGATCAGAATGCAGCTACAATCGTGAGAGAACGCACAAGATTGGAATTATTACAACATACCAGGTATGGTTCAGAACTCAAATTGTGAAAGAATGGTTCCTAGAAGCATGGAGGGGGCGGGGTGACATGTTTGAATGGTTTTAGCACTGCTTTTACCAGAGGTAGCAATTACTGACATACTGGCAGCATTCACTCACTCGCATTGTCTACAAGGTGGGTGAAAATTAACTAGACGATATTTAAGGGCTATAGAACTTGTAATATCACCGTAGTCATGATGAAAACAGTCTCTAAAAAGACAATAGTCAATAGGATTTCATATTTCTCACATCAATAGTACAGGCATGGGCCACGAGAGGCAGCACATGCAACGTAAACAAAAATGGCCAACTGCTTGACTGTTCAGGAGAGAGATAAGATCACAGCATGCTACGAAGTGAGGAATTCCCCTGTTCTTGTCCAGAGATGGTGGTGTATGTAGGGAGATAGGAAATGGAAGTGGCTGGCACCGATGTTGAAATTTACATTTGAAAATGTATGTAATAAAGTACATGTACAATTTGTTTCAATAAATTTGTATTGGAAATATAGACTTTATTACCATTTAATGCCTAGTTACTTTTCACACACCATGTATAATGCTTTTATTCTGTACAGGGTCATGGGGGCCCTGGAGCCTATTTCAGAAGACTTAGGGCACAAGGCAAGATTCACACTGCACAGGGTGTCAATCAATTACAGGGCACAGACACATACTCTCATTAAGCTGCAATTTGGGAACACCAGTTAGCATAATCTGCATGTCTTTGGACTGTGGGAGGAAACGGAAGTACCAGGAGGAAACCCACCAAGTACGGGGAGAAGATGCAAATTCCATGCACGCGGACTCGAGGTGGGAATTAATCCACACCTCGTAAATGTAAAATGTATAATAAAACCAGACAAATGATAACCCTCAATTGTCCTACAAGGTGAAGGCAATAAGGCACAGATTTATGGGCGAGGCATGGTATTTTTTGTATGCGCATGCACAGTAAGCGTTGGTATGACAGTTTGATAAGTAGGATTAATTTGCAGAATATATGTTCGCTTTTTCTTTTGGCCAGGCTGTTACAAGAAATAAAATTAAACGGAGATCATCTTTTTTTCATCTCAGCTTATAGATAGTGGTTTTTTTTTTTACCTTATGTCTAATGAATAAAACGTTTTTAATGTTATGATTAGAAAATTCCAATAACTTATAGGGTATTTTGTAGACAGAAACACACTCTGTATTTCATTTCTAAAGCTTTCCTTTAATACCCTTGTTTTTATATAGTTATATAAACACATATGAGAATATGTTAATATGAGAATAAAAAAGATGAATAAATAGCAATATTACTTAAAGTATTTGTGGAATAATAATAATAAGAAGAAGAAGAAGAGCGGTGAACTCTGACAAAATAAAACTGTTGCTATAAATATTATTTAATAAATATGAAGCTACCAGTTACCACAGTGAAGTAACTCAATTATTTTCTCTATAATATTGATGGCAAACAAAAAGTGTTAAAGTTTTAGTGTAACCCGCTTTACTCTCACGATAATAAAACACTGTTCAAAAACTAAAACCCGAAAAAACGAGTTTATTAAATGAAGTAGAAGATGAAGGTTTCTACCTGTTAACGCCACTGAAGTTTCCTACAACCAAGAGAAGAGCATTTCTCTCCTCAGGTAACTTCCGAGTTTAAGAGATGCTGATGTTCCTGTGAAGCGCTAACATGCAGCCTACAGTGTATTTAGAAATGTCTGTATAAAGTGCGAAATGAGCGGAATAAACAGAAACCGTGACTCAGCGTCCGGCGGCATTCCTGTCTGCGTCTTCAGTCCTCGCGCGCAGGCACGCGCTCCACCAGGTTCCCCATACGGCACACACCCACACACACAAACATCCGCGCGCGCTGCTACAGACTGATATAAAACACCGTTTCAACACCACCATATCTACCTGACGTCATAGTTACTGACACTTTGGACCATGTACTGTATAAAACACGCTGCTTTTACGTTAAAACGCGAATGTTTTTCCTGCTGTCCTGTTCACCTGTGCGGCGACGTGACGTCACGGGCACGCGGAGAGAGGAAGGATGGCTGCGTTCATCGAACAGCCTTGTGGAAGTTCCTAGTACGAGTTATAACTGAAAAGCAGTGCACTGCGTAGGGTGCAGAAGTCGCGACACGATAATTTAATACCCTATCTAGTGCACAGATAAATATATAGGACTTAACCTTTGTGGATTACAAAGGATTATTGATTTCCCTGTTAGGGAACGTTTCAGACTTAGGATAGTTTTTTTTAAATCTCTCTCTCTCTT
Source organism: Channallabes apus (assembly GCA_030522415.1). Lineage (NCBI taxonomy): Eukaryota > Metazoa > Chordata > Actinopteri > Siluriformes > Clariidae > Channallabes > Channallabes apus. The sequence continues at coordinate 32,117,223 of CM060113.1, forward strand.
ATAGATATACATCAAAGTGTGGTTCATTAAGCGCTTTCTAAAAAGTAATACAATTGTTAAGGGATATAGTGACATCACGTGGTTGCTTTTGTTAACGCGACATGGTATAAGTTTTAGATGAAATAAACTTTTTTTCTATGAAAACATCTTTGATCTCTTTCTCTCTCACACACACACTTTTGTGATGGATTGGCAAGTTTGGATGTGCCCCTCCCCCACTTCCCACCCAGGTTTTTTTTTTTTTTTTTTAGTCAGAAGACATGCAGATTGGGTTAATTGGCACCCCCCTAATTGTTCTTAGTGTGTGGGTGGTTTTTGTTAAGTTCCTGGCTCTCCGTGACCCTTTACACAGGTCAACGAATTAATCAATATTTCAGGGATATGCAAGTCTAAGGTATTTATTTACAGTTACTGCTTTATCTGTGCCAGGATCAAGGACTATAGGGAATACTGGGTGGGACATGAAATACCCGTCAATCACAGATCACCATGCATAAAACACACACACACACACACACACACACACAGGTATACTGTAGTACACAGACCTTTCTTTTGATGGTTTTATATTTGTATCTAAATAAAAGATAGAAGAGTTTGATCATATTAGAATAATTAAAGCCTCCACATATTTTAGATTAATTTTAGATTTGTTTGGATGAATAAACCTCATTATATAAAAACCTTGCATTTTATTCTATTATTAGGTTCTATTTAAAAAGGCGCCCTCTGATTGGTCGGTTGAACTGCATTCGAAGTGTAACTGTGAAGCGGAGCGGCACAGAGGGACGTTTGTGTGACACTTGGAGACACGTGGGTGTTTACAGTAAACACAATTCCTGGAGATGCGTCACAGCACAGATGATTGACAGGTCAACAACAAATCAGGCATTTTCCAACTGTAAATGCAGGATAGGTCTATAAAATCGTCCCACACATGAGTGTCTCTCCCAAGATTGCTGCGCTTGCGCATACAAAAAGATGTCACGTTTCACTGTTTAACCGCAACGCCAACAAATCTGTCCTACTTCTCCTATCACGTGTGCGTTTTTGCATAGTATCGTTTGTCCGATTTATTTTATTTCCATGATCAATTACAGTAACATGATTAATGGGAATTGTATTCTGATTATATTGTATGTATAAATTCTGGTAGGAAATTATTTTGCTTCCCGCCTCTTTGCTCCGTGTAATGTGCTTATGTAACAGGTCTAGAAATTAACCTGTTAAATTGTTAGAATTTACACAAAAAAAATGTACACAAAAATTGTTAATTTCATATACCTGATATAAGTGCCTGAGATGAGTCCTTTCCCTCTTGAATCCTGTGATGTCACCTAAAGCCAGCACAATTTCCTGTTTTGTCCCCTTCTCTTCCCTTTTCCTGATGAAACTGTATGGAAGAGGTATGTTATTTCTGACTCCTATCAATCCAATTTAATCTTTATTTTTATTCATTATTTTATTTCTATATCTTCACTTCAATTTGTGTGTATAATGTTATTTAATGTATTTGCATGATTATTTTTCATTTTTTTGAGTATATTAGTAATTTTGGCCTAAACATGTGGAAATCCAGCACATGATGTACATGACATTAATTTTATAGAAACAGGGTTCGTACGGTCATGAAAAACCTGGAAAAGTCATGGAATTTTAAAATGGCAATGAATAAACTCAAAGTTTTACAAAAGTCTTGGAAATTAGTTTTTCAAAAATATCCGTGTACTTGAATTTGTTTAATTGATAATATTGGTTTTCAAATTGCAATAATTTTTTCGTTCGGGCGATCAGTCACATCACGTGACATGTTCTCTGCTTGGGGTAACTCAGTTGCAGCTGAGCAAAAATAAACAATGCCGGGAAAATGTCGCTTTAATAATGTTTGGCTTCAATCTGAAAAGTATAATGCATGGCTTGAGAAAGACCAGGACCCGGGACGAGCAAAATGTAGACTTTGCCATAAAACGTTCGACATTTCGTGACGGCATGGGAGATGCAGCGCTATCTAGCCATGCTAAAGGTGCAAAGCACCAGTCTGCTGCTGCAGCTGCGCAAGTCAGCTTCCAACCCGATCGCTGGCTTTTTCACCCAGGTGACTAACGTCGTGACACCCTCTGCCAGCTGCAGTGCTTCCCTCTCCTCCACCACAAAGCAAGGGACCATTTTGAGTGCTGTGTCCAGAAACGAAACCCTCACTGCAGAGGTACTGTGGGCGCTAAAAGTGGCTAATTCTCACTATTCTTACAAGCCTTGTGAAGACATAAGCCAGCTTTTTCCGGTCATGTTCCCCGACAGTCAGATAGCTGCAAGATTTACATGTGGTGAACGCAAGTGCTCATATATGTGTAATTTTGGACTGGCTCCTTATTTTAAGAAACTGACTTTGGCTAGTGTATCAAAGCAACGAGTATATGTCATGTTATTTGTTGAAAGCCTGAATCACTATTTACATTTATAAACAGTTAGACATGCATGTCAGGTTATGGGACGGGTCTGAGGTGAAGACTAAATACATCGGCTCAGAGTTTATGGGCCATTCATCAGCTCAAGACATCATTGAAAAAAATCAGCAACTTGCTTTCTGAGTCCGGAATCAAGAATTTTGTCCAAATCTCAATGGACGGGCCGAATGTAAATTGGAAAGTATTTGAAACTCTCCAGAAGCAAGTGCAGAATGATGTGGGAAAGTCACCAATTAACATAGGTTTGTGCGGGTTGCACATACTACACAATGCGTTCAGACATGGATGTAAATCCGCTGGATGGGAAGTCGAACACGGACTCTCTAGCCTGTATTGGCTGTTTCATGATTGCCCTGCTCGTCACGAAGATTTTGTGACAGCAACCGGATGTGACACTCCCATGCTCAAGTTTTGCAAGCATCGGTGGATTGAAAATGTGAATGTGTCAGAAAGAGGACTGCTGCTCTGGCCACATGTAAAACAAATACATCGACATGGTAGAGAGAGGTGAACTTCTGAATCCAAAAGTGAAGTCGTTTTATGAGGTGAAGATGCGATGTGCTGATCCTCTATTTCCAGTGAAAGTGGAGATATTTAACAGCATTGCGAGGATAGCCAAGTTTAAATAAAGGCTTTTTAAACTTATATTCCTTGTGAGTGCCTCAGAACTACTGTTTATTAAGTCATGAATATTTACCTTTAAGTCATGGAAATGTAATGGTAAAAATGTGTACGAACCCTATAGAAAACAAGGGCAATTCTCACTCACAGGCTGTTTGTTCCTTTATGTGTCAAAGAGAGAAGAGATTAAATGCTTCCAGTGAACCGCCACCTGTGTCCCGTGTCTGATTAACACAACGCAGAGTAAAGTTTAACTGGAGTGACCGGTTACATTTTTTATTATTATTATTTTTATTGTTAGGGCCCAGGCACTATAGGGTGCGCAGGACCCTCTTGTTTTCGTAGGGTTTTTTTCCCAACCTTTTTGGTGGTCTTAACATGCTCAAAAACTCTGGTTGGAATCTGCTGCCATTAGGATGCCTGAGTGTCATGTGGCCCGGGGCCCTCGGGGGCCCCCACATAAATTTTGCTGCATAGCATATACACTTGCCCATAAAGTACAGGCCAAAAGTTTGGACACACTTTCTCATCTACGTATCTGTCAATGTGTTTTCTTCATTTTCATGACCATTTACAATGGTAGATTCTCACTGAAGGCAGCAAAACTATGAATGAACACATGTGGAGTTATGTACTTAACAAAAAAAGGTCTCCACAGTCACCGGACCTGAACCCAATCGAGATGGTTTGGGGTGAGCTGGACCGCAGAGTGAAGGAAAAGGGGCCAACAAGTGCTAAACACTTCTGGGAACTCCTTCAAGACTGTTGGAATTTCCAACTTGGAAACCATTTCAGGTGACTACCTCTTGAAGCTCGTCGAGAGAATGCCACAAGTGTGCAAAGCAGTAATCAGAGCCAAGGGTGGCTATTTTGAAGAAACTAGAATATAAAACATGTTTTCAGTTATTTCACCTTTTTTTGTTAAGTACATAACTCCACATGAGTTCATTCATAGTTTTGATGCCTTCAGTGAGAATCTACTAATTTAATAATGGTCATGAAAATAAAGAAAACACATTGAATGAGTGATGGTTTGTCCAAACTTTTGGCCTGTACTGTATGCACACGAAACTCGGTACTAGGGCTGCAACTAACGATTATTTTGATAATCGATTAGTTGGGTGATTATTTTTACCATTAATTGGATAAAAGCTAAACGCTTCTTTAATTTGATGTTTTGCTTATAATTATATATGACGACAACATTTAAAAAAAAAATCTTTAAGAATAACTGCAGATGGCAAGTTGACTGTTTTTATATGTGTGTGTGTGTGTGTGTGTGTGTGTATATATACAGTGGTGTGAAAAACTATTTGCCCCCTTCCTGATTTCTTATTCTTTTGCATGTTTGTCACACTTAAATGTTTCTGCTCATCAAAAACCGTTAACTATTAGTCAAAGATAACATAATTGAACACAAAATGCAGTTTTTAAATGAAGGTTTACGTTATTAAGGGAGAAAAAAACTCCAAATCTACATGGCCCTGTGTGAAAAAGTGATTGCCCCCCTTGTTAAAAAATAACTTAACTGTGGTTTATCACACCTGAGCTCAATTTCTGTAGTCACCCCCAGGCCTGATTACTGCCACACCTGTTTCAATCAAGAAATCACTTAAATAGGAGCTACCTGACACAGAGAAGTAGACCAAAAGCACCTCAAAAGCTAGACATCATGCCAAGATCCAAAGAAATTCAGGAACAAATGAGAACAAAAGTAATTGAGATCTATCAGTCTGGTAAAGGTTATAAAGCCATTTCTAAAGCTTTGGGACTCCAGCGAACCACAGTGAGAGCCATTATCCACAAATGGCAAAAACATGGAACAGTGGTGAACCTTCCCAGGAGTGGCCGGCAGACCAAAATTACCCCAAGAGCGCAGAGACAACTCATCCGAGAGGCCACAAAAGACCCCAGGACAACATCTAAAGAACTGCAGGCCTCACTTGCCTCAATTAAGGTCAGTGTTCAGACTCAAGAGACTGGGCAAAAACGGCCTGCATGGCAGATTTCCAAGGCGCAAAACACTTTTAAGCAAAAAGAACATTAAGGCTCGTCTCAATTTTGCTAAAAAACATCTCAATGATTGCCAAGACTTTTGGGAAAATACCTTGTGGACCGACGAGACAAAAGTTGAACTTTTTGGAAATTGCATGTCCCGTTACATCTGCCGTAAAAGTAACACAGCATTTCAGAAAAAGAACATCATACCAACAGTCAAATATGGTGGTGGTTGTGTGATGGTCTGGGGTTGTTTTGCTGCTTCAGGACCTGGAAGGCTTGCTGTGATTGATGGAACCATGAATTCTACTGTCTACCAAAAAATCCTGAAGGAGAATGTCCGGCCATCTGTTCGTCAACTCAAGCTGAAGCGATCTTGGGTGCTGCAGCAGGACAATGACCCAAAACACACCAGCAAATCCACCTCTGAATGGCTGAAGAAAAACAAAATGAAGACTTTGGAGTGGCCTAGTCAAAGTCCTGACCTGAATCCTATTGAGATGTTGTGGCATGACCTTAAAAAGGCCGTTCATGCTAGAAAACCCTCAAATAAAGCTGAATTACAACAATTCTGCAAAGATGAGTGGGTCAAAATTCCTCCAGAGCACTGTAAAAGACTTGTTGCAAGTTATCGCAAACGCTTGATTGCAGTTATTGCTGCTAAGGGTGGCCCAACCAGTTATTAGGTTCAGGGGGCAATTACTTTTTCACACAGGGCCATGTAGGTTTGGATTTTTTTTCTCCCTAAATAATAAAACCCCTCATTTAAAAACTGCATTTTGTGTTTACTTGTGTTATCTTTGACTAATAGTTAAATGTGTTTGATGATCAGAAACATTTTGTGTGACAAACATGCAAAAGAATAAGAAATCAGGAGGGGGGCAAATAGTTTTTCACACCACTGTATATATATAGATATATATATATATATATATATATATATATATATATACACACACACAGTATATATATAGTATATATGTGTGTATAAAAAATACACTGACATTCAGTTAAGATATAAACAGCTAAAATAAAGTAATTTTGTATAATAAAATTATATATGCATAAGTAAAACCACAGTAAATTTAGTTTGTAAACAGATTTGCTAGTTAACAGGTTAACTTTGTGGTGGACTATAAAAAAAACTGTAGGGCACCGTGAGTTGCCGCGATTGGCCGCCGACGTTCCATGATGTTGGCCAAGGTCCGCAAAATTCCGCGAGGCCCGCCAAAAAAATTAAACATGTTTAAATTTTTGCGCAGAAAGATGGAAACGCACTCACAACGCCAAAAAATCTCAGTGAATCATAATGAACCGTATTTACGGCCACCGCGCGAAACCGCATAGGTGAGATAGGGATATTATTTGCACCGTGTAATTTAAGCTGATCTAAAGTAGCGCCATTTAACTAATCACTATTGCTCATGAGGTGATTGCGCAATGTGAAGCTAGCGAGTAGCAAATGAACAGATCTAGCGCGACACACATGTGCACACAAACGCATACCAATACACATTTACTCGTCAAACACAGACTGACACCCCCCACATCACACGCACACTACCCTTCACATGTCACACACACACATACACCAACGCACTCAACAAATATTTAGGGCCTAATCAGCCCTATATAGTGTGTGCCATGTCCAAGCTGTGCAAATCACCTGGGCGGCGATGGGTTTTTGTAGGTCTTAACACGCTCAAATAACACACAGGTTGTGCGGTGCACCCAGGAGGCGATGGCACAGGGTGCTTGGGCCCGTCATCGTTGCTTGCAACTATATTTATTAGCTCTTTTTCTCAGTCTTTCTGTTGTGATGATATTTTTAGTGGATTGCATGCATCCACAGCCATAAAACTTGAATGCGGTGTTGTACACCGTGTTCCAAATAATTATGCAAATTGGATGTAAGTGTCATAAACATTAAATGTTTAGTTTTTAAATTAAACTCATGGATGGTATTGTCTCATGGCTCTTTGGATCACTGAAATGAATATCAGACACGTGTGATAATTAGTTTGCCAGATGAGCCCAATTAAAGAAAAAGTACTGAAGAAGGTTGTTCCACATTATTAAGCAGGCCACAGGTTTCAAGCTATAAACTGCCGAATAGCGTGACATATTGCAATGCCTTGGTCAAGGTATAAAAACATTAGATATTGAACTAAAACTTAAGCGTGATCATCGTACTGTGAAGACATTTGTGGCGGATTCAGCACACAGACAGGTTCATGCAGATGAAGGCAGATTGAAGAAGGTTTCGGCAAGACAAATTCATCGGATTAAGAGAGCAGCTGCTGAAATGCCATTACAGAGCAGCAAACAGGTAACCTCAAGGTGTAGGATCCTTTAAAGGCTTGCAGTTGTGCATAAACCTACTATTCGGCCACCACTAATCAATGCTCACATGCAGAAACGGTTGGAGTGGGCCCAGGCATACATGAAGACAAGTTTTTAAACAGTCTTGTTTACTGATAAGTGTCGTGCAACCCTGGATGGTCCAGATGGATGGAGTAGTGGATGGATGGTGGGTTGCCACCATGTCCCAACAAGGCTGCGATGTCAACAAAGAGGTGCCGGCGTCATGTTTTGGGCCAGAATCATGGGGAGAGAACTGGTAGGCCGCTTTAGGGTCCCTGAAGGTGTGAAAATGACCTCTGCAAAGTATATTGACGGACCACTTTCTTCCATGGACCTCTGTCATAGGCTCCTATGGGAATAAAATATGAGAAACTCATGGTGTGGCCACCATCCTCCCCTGACCTCAAACCCATTGAAAACCTTTGGAGCATCCTCAAGCAAAAGATCTATGAGGGTGGAAGGCGGTTCGCATCAAAACAGCAGCTCTGGGAGGCTATTCTGACACCCCGCAAAGAAATTCAAGCAGAAACTGTCCAAAAACTCACAAGTTCAATGGATGCAAGAATTGTGAAGGTGATATCAAAGGAGGGGTCCTATGTTAACATGCACTGTTAGGATGTTTTTGATTGAAATAGCTTTTGATTTCTTTAAATATGACTTCCTAATGCTGCAAATTCAATAATAATAAAACTGTAAAATTGGCGTGTCTGTACATTGACGATACTTGCGGAAATATCTAAAAATAATTTGGGGGGGACGTAAGATGAGTAATAAGACACGTTAAGATGTTTTTTGTCTGTCTGTCTGTTTGTTTGTGCACCCATTACGTAAAAACTACTGAACGAATTTGAATGGGATTTTCACAGGTGTATTTGGCTGAGCTTGTGGTAATGCATACAGTAGGCTTTGTTTCATTGCAATCGCGAGGAGAAGATATGCTAGTTTGACATTTAAACGGAAAACGCCCTTATGTCATAAAAAATTGACCTTGAAAAAAATCATTAGTTAATCTTATGAGTGTGTATTTGTGCGTTAATAAACGCGATAATCGCTTCACGGTAACACGTAAAACTTTGAATTGATTCCAAAATGCAACAGATGGCGCTGTAGATTTTTAAAATGCCTTTATGAGTGTGCAATTAAATTCCACATGAACGAAATCGCGGGCACATCTAGTCTTTAATAAAGAATTCCTCCAATGATTATATTTAATTTATCATATCACTTTGAAGAGAGGTTGACACTTCCATTGCCGCACTCTCTGAGTATATGTATACCTTGATTCGATTGGTTCCCTAAGTCTGATATGTAGAATTTATTCTGATTGTCTTTTGTCAGAATTCTGACTTTTAACTGTGATAAAAGCTGCTGAGATTAAAGCCAGAAATCTTAAGATCTTAAAAAATCTGAACTAAAATACATTTATATGGTGGCCCTTATACTCACACATAAAAATAATAATTCAAATATATTAAATAATGAACAAATAATAGTTTTGTAGCATTTGTATTTCCAGAAACACAGATTGATGAGAGATACTGTTTAAAAAAAGTTATACTCTTTAAAAAAAAAAATAAGATAAGGTTTTCACCTGTAAACTCACTTTTATGAACATGTAATATAGCTAATAAAATGAATAGATTCAAATCATAAGCTTAAGGGAGAAAATTGTCAACTTCAAAGTACAGTACATTTCCCTAAAATATATAATAAAAGTTTGACCAATGTAAGTTTTAACATTCCAAAATTTGGGAAAAAATAGTCAAGGACAGATATGTCCTTATTGTACCATATAAAAGGTAAAACACTATAAAAAAAAAAAAAAAATATATATATATATATATATATATATATATATATATATATATATATATATATATATGATTTAGACTTGTGACCAAGATAGAAAATCCTGCTGATGAAAAGCAGATAATTTCACATACAGTAGATATAACCTATGGTGTCATTTATGGAATTAAAAAAATGTATGCCAAGTTGTAATGTACAATATGTAAGGAGGAATGGTGTTTCATATAGATGTAGGGTGAATCCAGTTAATTTTTTTTTAAAAAAAAGAGAGAAGTCTAGAAAATTTAACAGCCTTTATGAGTTCACAGTAACTATTGTTTTTGTAATATAGTGTGATCAACCATGCATAACTGACATGTGATGTCATTCCATTGAAAATTAACATGGCATGTCAGGGCACGGAACCATGAGTCCAGCCTGGCTGGAGAGGCTGTGATTAACTTTGGCCACATGCAATGCATCTGCTCCCAGATGAAATAAGTAGTAAGTATGAAAAATAAGGGCAATGTCCCCTAAGTGACAGGGGGTGGCTTAAAAATAGAGCCCATTTTATTGGACAGCTATTGAAATTATAATTTTCTGAATATTTTATACACAATTTACTAATAATAATAATAATAATACATGTTTTAAAATTTTGTTTCCCATTCTCTGTACTCCCCATCTGCTTTAGTTTGAATGGTTTGGCCCTGAATCCCCGCTACAATGTTTTTTGCCCAGTCTTTGTTTGAGTCCAGCACATTCACAAAATGCCGAAATTAAAATTACTAAATTAGAATTTTGCCAATTTGCTCAGTCTCTGGTTGGGTCCAGCACATGACGACATTCAAATTTAGTTAACAGAAAGGAAAATTAAGGCTATATAAAATGGAAGAAGAAAATGATTGGTGACAATTGCTGACTCTTTTTGTTAGTATTTTTTCATTAGATCTGCATTTGATGCAAATGAAATGGTTAACTCTAACTCTGTAACCACTGTAATGTTACTGTTAGTAAAGGTCACTAGTCCAACAGATGATTATGTAGTAAATGCAGTTGCATATTCCCTCATAAAAAGAAGGTAATAATTTGGTGCTTTATTTGAAATTAATTTTAAGCTTGGAGAATGGCAGCATAATATTTGCTCGCTATGTACCGTAAATCACTTCTGTCCTCCTTCTGTCCTCATGTGTAGATCGAGTTACAGCAAGCCTGGCATCACTTTGTTTCCAAACCCAAATCTCAGGTTAAGTGGGAATGATATCCCTCACTCCTGAAACACACCCAATAAATAAAGTGCTCAGTAATTTCATTGATCATTTCCACAATTGCACCTGCAATTTCAGAAGTCTTTACTTAAAATACATCTATTTACATATGCTAGCATGCTCAAACCTGGGAGTTATTACCACATCCCATAGTCCTGACATCGCTTCATGCCATTTGCACATATCTGAGCCATTAAAGGAGTTCCTGGGAGGCCAGCGTTTCTGCCATGTCCGATCATCGCTCTGGTGTACTGAAACCTTGATGGTATCCAAATACTAGTAAAACACTGAGATGTGTTTTAGAAAATGAACATAAAGATTTATTTACATTAATATTTGCTCCAAAAAGGAGTGGGTTACAGTGTTTTGTTTTTGGTATTTGGAGGAAACCTAAACCATTATGTCATTGTGGACTTGAACCACTTTATTAAATTGAATCACAAGTGCCTCTGCTTGGATGCTTTTCTGTTGCATGTATAGCATAAAAAAAACTTGATGTAATGTAATGATGTAATGATTTCTGTCTTTCATTTAAAACATTGGTTAGATAATATTACTAAGATAGTCTTCACTCATCACAGAAATCCTGCCAAGATAAGAAATATATTGTGACTAGTGTACATGATGCTAAAAAACTAGTTCAGCCTCTCTTGGATTAGTGTAATTCCCAGTTAGTCCAGATTGCAGCAGCCAGAGTCCGTTCTATATCCAGAAGATATGAGCACATCACCCTCTTTTCCACACCACACTGACTCCTTGTCACATTTGACATTGATTATAAAATTCTACTATTGACCTATAAAGCACTATGAAGGTCTACTGCCACAGTTCCTAAGTGAACTGCTAGAGTTTTATGATCCGCCATGCCTACGTCCATCAAAGGATGCATGCTGCTTGTCAGTACCTTGTATTACAAAGCCTTAAAGTTATGGAATGGCCTTCCAATTATTGTTTACTCAGACACAGTCTCAGTGTTTAAAGTCTAGCCTAAAAACCTATTTATTGAGCCAAGCCTTTTGTGAATAGATTTGCCTTAGATAAAGGAGCAGATCTGAGAGAGTCATGGAATTAGAGAATTATGGTGATATGGTATTGTATGTTTAGATGCCCCTACTCTCATTGATCATTCAGGTATGTTGTCAGTGAAGTTACTGGTTGCTTTACTTTCCCGGAAGCCCTCATGTCTGTCTTTCCTTCTGGCTCTACCTTTTAGATATGTTGTCATAGTTAGTCCTGGCCGAGTTCCTCCTTGCCTTCTGTACAGAAAATATACATTCACCGTATACAATATCTGACTGTGACCATACCTACATGTTCTCTCTCTCTCTCTCTCTTTGTCGAGCTACACATGGCACTTCTGAGGTGACCTGTCTGACACATTCTGGTGGCCTGCTTCTGTTTGGGGTTCTCATCTCCTGGAGCCCTTTTACTGCTGCTAAGGATGGCCCCATATGGTCTGCTTGGAATGAGTGCAGTAACTGCAGACGATTCCACTTAATAATCACAAAGATGACCTTGGACTGGGCCAATGCAGCCAATTGTTTTGTGACTACAGTTAAATAGTTTATGACTGAAATTCACACTAACAGTTTGTACGCAAGTAGTGGAAGACAGGAAGTGTGGACTTTGTTACTTTATGAACATACAGTATTTCAGTCTTATAGCACACAGAAATAGCACAGACTGATCTGCGGTCATGCTATTTAATATCAGGATGGGATATTCCCTTTTGAGTCAGGTCTCTCTCCAGGTATCTTCTTGTCTTCTTAGGAAGTTTTTTTTTTTTAACTTGCCATCATCATCCCTGGCTTGCTCATCAGGGACAAACTTATTTAATTATAATATTATATATAGTATATTAATACTATGATATATTAATAATTATAATATGACGTGTGTGTGTGTTCTGTAAAGCTGCTATGAAACAATGACCATTTTAAAAGTGCTATACAAATAAAACGTTAAAAGTGCTATACAAATAAAATTGAATATGATTGAATTAAATTGTGTGTGTAAAAGTTTATTTTTCCTATTATGCATTCAAAGAGAACTCGTGTCTGGCTACTGATAAGTTATTGTTAGAATTTACCCCCATCTAATACCACAACCCACCACGACTACTCTTATATATAGTTTTTTCATGCAGTCCACCGAGTGTTTTGTGAAATAAAACAAATCCCTTGTTTACAATATTTTCCCCCACAGTGGGAACAGAGCTTGCTTTATTGGTTAGGAAAGTTGCCCCAGGCTCTTGTGGTGGATAAAAGAAATTGTGTTCAAAAATAGTTGCATAAACAATATAGCGGATCTAAAACAAATGGCTTCACAAAATCATGGCACGTCTTTAGGAAATCAGCGCTGCCATTTAACAGTTAATTGCTTTTAAGAGGTTAATCACGTTTTATCCTGCGTAGCTTAACCTGTGACATATTCTTATTAAAATATTTTTTTCCCTCTTTGGCAATTGGGCACTTGGTGTTGGTCACTGAGAAAATTACGTAATATGAAATCCTTCCCGAGTCACGTTTTGACTTCTTGGACGCAATACATTTCAGCATACTGTAAGTTTTCCTTGTGTGCTTGAATCCTGTCTCCAGTTTTGTCTGTGGTTTTAGGGTTATTGATGTTGAAGAAGTAAATCGCATCCCCTTGGATGGATTTTGGCACTAAGCGAGGAGCAGTGGGTCCAGTTCACATCTCCCGTTCTCTCTCTTACAGACTCTATAGAGGTGAATTAGAGTCAAACCTGCAAGATGATTGAGGGGACTGAGAAAACAGTCCACTTATTTAGCAAAATGCTTAAAGCATGCCATGTATCTACCTATACTTGAAGTGCAGTTTTTAACGTCCATCTTTCAACTGGAAGAATATAAGTACATACATGGTCAATAATTAACTTTTAGAGTAAAAGGTATAAAAGAGGATTTTAGATAACTCTCTCTCTCTCTCTCTCTGTCTCTCTCTCTATCCTAATCTATCTATCTGTTCACAAAGACCATTCATCCATAAATCAGGAACTTAAAAACAATACAGTTGCCATCTGACACTGCACTCACACCATAAACATGTCATGGGTGATGCTATAATGCCATTAATCACCATGACAATTTATGTCCAGTTGTAAAACAGTTCTACGTTAACATTGAAATCATGAGTAATTGTTATGATAGCTGCTATAATGCCTAATGCAGTAATGTCTTAAATCACATGCAATATTTACTAATTGTACTCTAGATAATTTCATGACTTATACTTTTACAACCTAACAGAGGTCATACCATGGATACAAAAAATACTGTGCTTGTTTTGGATCATTTAAACATTTCATTGCCCAAACCACTTTTTTAAAAATTAATAACTAAATCCTATGACAAAGCCCTCTGTGAACCTGTATGTTATTCTTAGTGCAAAGCAGGAAAATAGTGGAGATACCAGTCAAACATTTGTCAATTTTCACACCAAACATCAGAATTGAGTAAAGATTGATCTTAGAAACTGTCAGATTTGTGATTTCAGAAACCGATGATCTGTGTGTGGATATACATCCAGAACAGCCCACTGAATTTACACACAATTGTGTATGTGTGTATACTACAGTATGTGTACTTACACATAGTGCTTAAACATAGTGTTTACTTTCCCAGCAATGCTAGCAGTGATCCTAGCGGCAAGCATAATAACAATGGCTAACTTCAACATGGTTTTGCGAGCAGTTCTCCTGGCTTTATCATTACTAGAAAGCATTTGATGGATTGGTGGAGATAATCCTACCCCAACCCCTGACGTAATGTCCTATCCCAGAAAAGTATTGGCACTACCATTGAACATTTTAAATTTTTTTGCCTAAGGGCCAGGGCTTTGGCTGTCTGCCAACAAAGAATTTTTAAAATTGGGCACCGGCTCAGGAATAGTTCCTTGATTTCTGGATCAGCCACTAGAAATGCCCTTATTTAATGAAAAAAATACAAACAAGAAAGGCTTTTTCATTACTAGAAAGCATTTGAGCTGTCAATTGACTACATTTTTAAAAGATGATTGTCACAAACATTTAGTTGGCCCAGCCCCTGACTTAAGTGGTTCTTTCTCCTATCCCAGCAAAGTATTGCTGCCACCATGGAACCGGTTTTTCTGCCTAAGGGCCGGTGCTTTGGCTGCCTGACGACAAAGAACTGCTTTAAAATTGGGCACCGGCTCGGAACAGGTTGCTAGGTGGAACAGGGGTAAGAGTGTCTACAAGAACCATCTTCACATGATCACATGACTGGAAATCATATGATCTTTTTCTAATCTTTAACTTCCTAGTTCCAGTGAGTTGGTGACCTCAGTTTTAAAAATAAAAACAGTTCATCAATTGTCCACTAGATGGCAGGACAGGAAAGTGCAATTTGCAACAAATTCATGGAGTAAAACCAAGTGGGTCAGATAGAGTTTATTCATTTAATCAGTACTCAAATGTAATCAGGGTTAAAAAGCCCAAATGATATTAATACATTGCAACAAACACAATCTGAAACAGTTATACTGTGTACTGATTATTCCTGTGTTTTTTTCTTTTTGTGTGAACACACGCCAAAATCCATTTGTCAAACAAAACTCAGAAAAACAAAAAAAAAAGAAGAAAAAAAAGAAGAAACTTCTTGGCCTCTCTGATTTGTTTCATCTCTCTCTCTCTCTCTCTCTCTCTCTCTCTCTCTCTCTCACACACACACACACACACACACACACACACTTCATGCAATCCCTCCAACACAAACACTCTAGCCAGAGTAAGAAACACATGTTGGCGTGGTTGTCATTGCTAATAATATGAACAATTTCCTTTTCCCATTTGGCTGCATGATCCTTTTGTTATTGCGTGTGCCCATGCTCTATAATACCTTTGGGTGGCTAGAAATGCGATGCAAGCAAACAATGACTGCATCCATCCTCAGGGTTGAGCAACTTTGGAGCTCTTTCAGTTCTCTACGCCGTTGCACCTTCCACTTTCGGGCGCCTCTGCACCCGTGCAGGTATGACTGAACGAGAAAACACAGGGCGAGAGATAAAGAAACTTTGGCCTTTGTAACGAGATCTGTTAGAATGCATCTATTCATGAGCACATGGTTGTGTGTAAATAAAAGAGAATGAATGGAAAAGCAGGGAGGTGCGCAGTTGAAGCGCTTCACTTCAAACATTAAAACACTTGACAGATTTTGATTTGGGATCAGCCTGCCTCCAGCTACTGATAATCCCAGAAAGATTCAGAGCTTGTTTGCTTATACATTTTTCTTTTTCCACAACAGTCCTATTGCACAATTCTTGTTGGCTGTAGTTGTATCAGATTCACCACAGCAACACTTTTCTTACAGTATAACAGGTCTGACAGTTTCTGTAAGGCTTATATTACTTCTTCTATTCTAAAATACACAAAAGTTTATCATTTATAGATAAAAGTTATAATTGAAAATATAGCATATATAGTTTTGTAACACTCTATCTCACTTACTCATTCTTTATACCACTTTATCCTGTATAGAGGGTCACGGCGGGCCTGGAGCCTATCCTAGGGGACTCGGGGCATGAGGTGTGGTCGCTTGAACGCTGTGCCAATCCATTGCAGTCTATACATACACACATTTATTCATGTCCTTACTCCAGGAAATTTGGAAACGCAACCTAGCCTAATATATACATTCTCGAGGGTGGGGCATGGGAAGCAATCGTACCTGGGCATGGTTCGATGCAATCGTGCCATGTGTAAAAACACACTTTTTACAAGTCTATTTACCCCCCCCCCCCCCTCTCTCTCTCTCTCTCTCACACACACACACACCCACACCTTTACTTCCTGTTTGGTGTGTGTGTATCATTTCCTTAAAGGGCTATTGCTTCTCAACAGGATGAGAATGTTTGCCCCTTTCGCATACTGTAGGTTATTTACTGATTATATATAAAAAAGTAATCACTATTAAAATCTATTTAGATTTCATGTTGAATGATAGAAAATTCATCAATTGATTGTATTACCTCACACTATAAAGAGTCAACATAACAAGATAGACCAGAGTCCATTGTCCTAACTCAGAATTCTGATATAATAATACATAATGAATTAGAATACCTGATAATAGTACATACAGTATAATATAAAATGATAAATGTTCTGAGTTGCTGTATTTTTAATATCAGAATGAGTTCAGTTGTACTGCATCTGTTATTTTTCAATTTCATGTGGTAAGAGGTTTGAATTTAAGTTCAATAAGCAGAATATACTGTTCATGTTTGCATGTTTTTATATTGGGAGCTATCTTAACAGTACTGAATACTTGACTACTACTATAGTGATACAGTGTATGCTGTCATTTATAAGTAAATATAGATATAACAAACATTAACGTATCATGGTGAAGAAAAAACTGCGATTTTCTGGTAATAAAATCGTGGCTAGTAAAAAGGCTGAATGGCGAGTGACTCCGGAAATCCACTAGCCACATTGGCCAGTGAGCAAAAAAATTAATGTCAAGCCCTGATATATATATGTATACACACACACACACACACACACACACACACACACACACACACACACACACACACCCTACCATTCAAAAGTTTGGGGTCACTTGTAAATTTCTTTGTTTTTGTTTAATGATTTATTTTCTACATTCTACAACAATACTGGGGATTTCAAAACTATAAAATAACACATATGGAATTAAGTAATTACGTAACAACAACAAAAACAACAGTTAGTTGTTATTTTAAGACACAGAGGTCAGCCTTTCTGTAATAGTTCTTGCAAGAACAGTATTGTGTCAAGTGCATTTGCAAAATCCGTCAAGCACCATAATGAAACTGGCTCTCATGAAGGCCGTCCCAGGAGGGCGAGACCAAAGGAGATTCATGCATTTTTGGACGCCTTCAGCATTCCTTTACAATGTAGAAAGAAATAAAAATCAGGACCCATCATGGACTTACAGTAGAAAGTGATCTAAAACTTTTGAACGGTAGTGTATATATATTTACATTTAGGCATTTGGCAGACGCTCTTATCCAGAGCGACTTACATTTTTATCTCATTATACATCTGAGCAGTTGAGGGTTAAGGGCCTTGCTCAAGGGCCCAACAGTGGCAACTTGGTGGTTGTGGGGTTTGAACCTGGGATCTTCCGAACCGTAGTCCAATGCCTTAACCACTGAGCTACCCCAGACCCCTATATATATATATATAGGCATTCCTCAACAAATTTAACAGTAATCAGCAAAATCCAAAATCATCAACTTTTATGACGTACTGTAAGGTGATAATATATCTTCATTTGATTACCAGATCATCGTTAGATGGATGTACACGCATGTAACCTTTAGTTAGAGAGGATAATGAGGAAACAAATGCTATAAAGTATATAGCGTAAATAAAATAATTGACAACAGGTCTAAAATACTTTGCTTGGATGTAAATAGACAGAACTTGCTTGAATTAATGTTTTAAAATGTAAATGCATCATTTTAAATTTCTTACATATTCGATGTGCTCTTCTTCAGAAACAATCAGAGCTGAGTAATGGAAGCTGCTGGTTAGGTCTGATGAGAAACAGAAAGCAGATTAAATGACTTACCAAACAGGCTTCGCTTATATACACACTCAGAAAACACATTTATATCCTTGATGGATGTTCAGTGCTGCAATCAGTGTCTGTGACCATGTTTAAATTGAAAGGCACGGGTATATTTTTGCGTCATACGCCATTACATCGTAAAAGCAATGATGATTATGGTGCCACTAATAAAACCATGATTTTTGGGGGGGGGTATGACGATAAATGAAAAGCCTTGATACCACTGTATGGACAAACTGTGTCTGCTTTTATTTCTGCGCCATAAACAGCTAAATTGAAAATAAATTGAAGTTCTCCGCAACAGAACGGTCAGTTGCTATGCAATAGATTCATAGTGTGGAGGAAATGACCATGCCGTAGTGTTGAGGGGGAAAACGAGAGAGGCCAAGCTGTCTTACTCAGCAGGGCTCGCCTCGGGCCTGCGCCAGTGAGGCCGCGCGTTTATGAAAGAATTTAGTCATTTCTGCTGTGGTTTGAACGCTGCTAGTATTTTATAGGGTTTTTAGGGCATGAATAATCAGAAACGGCTGGCTGAACACTTTCTCAGGTCCCGCCAACCAAAGAGTTTAGTCTGGAGTGTTTCTCAGCAAGAGCATTTAACCTTAGCGTCTTGCTGAGCAAGAGTGCGTACAATGCTGGGACATTATTATTATTATTTTTTTTTTTGTCATCCTCCACCACTATAATGCACCTGGAGCCGAGCCCTGCAAAACACCAGGTACCTTCACCAGCTTAGTACAAGAGAGAACCAGAGGGGCTCGTTAAGAAAAGCAGAGATGTTTAACATTGGCTGGGGAAATAAACCTATATCAAAATGTAATGACCCGGGTTGTAAAAGTATTAAATTGTACATGGTTTAGCCAGAGGGTGCTTTGGCCGGCCCCGCGATGTGTGCGTGCGACCATGCAGAGTTAACCGTTTCAATCAGGAGCCATACATGCTGTAATCACAACCTTGTGCGTTTTTACAAACTCCACGCTGCATGCAGACCTCGGATTCTTTCGGGAACACTCTTACACTAGTGTCCGTGCATGAAGGAAGGACCACAGCATAGCAGGGTTGACATGTCTCATAAAGCATTACTTTGAGCATTACTATATATGTTGAATCTTCGTTAATCATGATATAGCGTTGCATGGAACACCCCAATCAAGCCTGAAACGTGACTCCCCATGACCCCAACTCATCAGGAGCTCCTGCAGAGAGCTGCATAGACGGGACTGTGATAACTTACTCACTTGATTACAGTAAGCTTTATTGTATAAATATTCCTTCTGGCTGATGTGATTTGGCTGCTTGATCCTGACGTGCTTCTACTGCTGAGGCTATCTATATTTGCTTGGAGATTTCAGTACTTATGATTAAATGCCTTTTGCTGTAAAACCTTAAAGACCTTTACTTCTCAAAATCAGTTTATGCCCAAGACTCACCCTTGCCTCAGTGGATAATTTCACTTGCATTATACAGTGGAACCTTGGATTATGAGCATAATTAGTTCTGGAAGAGGGCTCGTATTAAAAAACACTCGTAACTCAATTCCCATAAGAAATAATGAAAACACAAATTATTCGTTCCGCAGTCCCCAAAAAATAATACATAAAAATAATTAATACAAAATATTAAGTAAAAATAAAACAAATTAATCCATTAAAAAATGGATCTTTAACTTCTCTAATGAGACTTCCTTTTGCTTTACATGCGCACACACGTGTGTTATAAGAAACAGTACACGCGCTGTACACACGCGCTTACAAACACAAAATAACGTTCTTGTTTACGCTCGGCGTCAAAACAAGAAGCGCATGCGTGATCAGTGGTGGAAAGAGTAATAAAATTTTGTACTCAAGTACAAGTACTGTTACTTCAGTAAAATTTTACTTAAGTACAAGTAAAGTTACAATTATAAAAATCTACTCAAGTAAAAGTAAAAAGTAGCTCATTAAAAAATGTACTCAGAGTAAAAGTTACCAAGTTACTTTTAAATTTTTTTTAACAGCGGGGGTGGGATGAGGCATTCTAGCGTAGTTCAAAAAAGATGAGCAGATATAAATCTCAAACTAGTTGTTTTTAACTGAAGGAACACCTTTGCATAATAAAGCTGTTGTCTTTGTTGTGCTTGAAAATCAAAGTGGTCACTTAAATATGGTGTTACGTCCCAGTCTAGGGTCATTAAGCAAAAGAATGGTTCAGAGTTCTATTTATAATATATATAACTGTATGGAAATGGTGGTATATGGCAGAAAGAACTAGATCCAATCATTAACTGATGAAATAATGATGTTTGTATACACACACACACACACCAGGAGGAGGATCAGATTCAGGGTGGACCCAGGCCAAAATAATAAACAAAATGGTATTTATATTTAGTAGCTAGATTACCTGCAAAAAAAAAAAAAAAAACACATACAAAAATACAGGTACCTTCCCGGACTCCCTAAACAAAAAAACAATGAAATTATCTACAAATATATACAAAGATCAACCAAACCAAAGAGACAAAGCAATAATCAAAGTCAATTGGAGGCAAAAAGTCAAAACCGGAATACACAACCAAATATCAAACGCCAAAATCACAACCTCTTTCATCTTTCCCGCGTCTCTCTCCGGTTTATATATGTTTGCGGTAGTCGATGACGTCACTCTCAAGGCGGAAGCGACCGTGTGGAAGGTCAGGAAGATGCCGATGTCAGAAAACCTGGAGTGGAGTCTGGAGCGGCGCGCGACCAGGACATGATACACACACGCGGCGCAACGGAGCATTTATACAAAGCATAATATTTTTATTATTTTTTCATTTTCATTCGTTTATTTTTTACTCAGTAGCGAATATGATTTAAAATGTAGCGAATTACAATACTTCAAACAAAACATACTTAAGTAAAAGTAAAATTACAGATTTTTAAAACTACTTTAAAAAGTAGAAATACACAAAAAAGCTACTCAATTACAGTAACGCGAATAAATGTAATTCGTTACTTTCCACCTCTGTACGTGATACATGATATTTGGTACTTGTAAACCAAGACTTGCTTGTTTTTCAAGTAACGCTGGGCCGATAAACGATATCATATCGAATCGCGATTTATTTGATTTTAAAAATGATGAAAAGCTCTAGACATTTTTTGCTCGATATGGATTAATCTAAGAACCAATCACACAGCAGAACAATACGACAACAACCAATCAGCGTGCAGCTTGCGCGTGCCGTGCAGGTCAAAGTTAATTTCCTACCGCACTTTGCGAAGCAAACTTGACACCAGGACGACAAAAATAAATAAAATGAGTGGAAGCAGCGACAAAAGTGAATCTAACTTTAAATTTGATTCGGACCATGCACCACCATCAAGACCATCCCTTCAAGTGGGCTCAAGCATGGTACTCTGATCCCTGGCACACTACAGAGTGTTATTATTAGACAAATGTACCAGACTTTGGAGTCAGGTGTACTTTGATCTATGCCTGAACGGTGCTGCAGAAGTGCTGCTGCAAACATAAAATCTGTCCTGTTTAAGAATACATTAATACCTTTTTGTTCCAGACTTTGATATTGATTCAGACACTGAATCCTACGCAATCACATTATTTACCTTGGATGCTTAGTGTTGTTCATCTTTTCTCTTGTACAGAACAGCATACACATATTACAGTAGGTTCTCTATTGGGTTCTCTCCTTAAGGTTTCTTCCTCATGCCGTCTCAGGGAGGTTTCCTTCGCAGCTGAGACCTCTGGTTTGCTTTCAGAGAATGTCAATTGTTAAAAATGCTGTAAATAAAACTAAAATGATTTTTTAGTTTTTCAGTGCCAAGCCTTCACTCACAGTTCCTATCAAATACTGTCTGGAACATCAGATGCTGGGAAACTTTCCACCCAGCTCTGAGGTCACCCAGATTTTTAGCACTGAGGTCAGTCGCATTGGCGCGAATGTTTTTAAAAGCACTCACATTCACACCAACATCAGAGAGAATGACATCATTCTGTAATTTTTCCTCCTTATTATTATTATTTTTTCTTTTTGCCTTTCCGTTACAGTCTGAGCATGCCTGATCGCCTGATCTTCACAGGCTGCCAGGATATCCTGGAACACTGCAGCTTCTCACACTCATAAAGATTATGTTTACCAAAACACTCCACTTAGGCGAGGCTACAGTTCATTAATTATAAGCGCACAGTGGCCAGCCACATCAGCGTTCCCATCCTAAGCGCGAGTGTATAAATGGAAAAGGAAAAAATAAATAGACACGTAAATACATTTGCTTTTTTCTATCCCTAGGGTCAAGTCGCGCTGCTTCGCCAATGTTTTTTGTGTAGTGGTCGGAGTGCAAAAGCAAGAGAGGCCTGGTTGAAGATTTATAGTCATGCACTTGTCTAGTCACACCCTTCTAGTTGGGAGAACAGATAAATACATAGTGCTGTTTTTCTTAAAAAAAAAAATAAAAAAAAGAAGACTTAACCACTGTTGAGAAGAAAAGACTGGCTGTTCAGCATTATCAGAATTAGAAATGCTATTTTAGATTTCCAAGAACCCCTAGCATCAGGAAACGTCAAGAAATTTCGGATGAATCCCGAAATAGGGATAATCTTCCTGGTGCAAGCTGTTCCGTTCCCATGCGCTGTTCAGTTTAATTACCTGTAAATTATCCATCATAATCTGTAACAGTTAGCATTTCCATGAATTATTTCCTAGCTCCTAGCACCATCTCAATTTAGAAACATTCCACGGGCATGGAGTATCAGTGACTTATGGGCCGTTTCTTTTTTTTTTTTTTTTTTACAATGGCCGTGCTCAGCTGTTGATTTAAAGCACAATTATTTTAAAGATACTTTTGTGCTCCCTCAAGTGAGATTAGATACTGTTAAGATCTGTGCATTTTATGAGGCAATTTAGGCAAAAAAAAAAAAAAAAGAAAAAATTGCCTTGCAGCATGTTCTTACTCAGCCGTACCTGGAAATAAAAGCTAATAAACCTCTACAGGCTTGCAGTAGTCAAGTCAGCGCACAAGTCAGTAAACTTACCACAGGCCAGACTACAGGGTGTGTGTTTATCATATCTATAACACCATGCTCGCGCCTGACAACACAGATATGACAAGAGCGGCTCCTAGCTGACCTGAGCTCTGCTGGCGCAGTTTGCACAGGCAGATTAGAGTTTCCTCTATCGGGACCTGCGATCCTTCGAGGGGTGGCGACTGTCGACACTATCGTCAGCAACATCTCCAGTGTTCCAGTACTTTCCTCTCTTTGGCAGGAAGGCAGCTCGGTTCCACTTGGCTAAACTTCACAGGGGACATGCTTTTCAGTGGAGTGGGGCGATCCCATCTCGGAGTAACACACCTACGCTCACACTCCCTATCTCGCTCTCTCTATCTTTGTCTTTTGTGTTGTGGTCAGATCCCGAGCACTGATAGATCGCTTGTTGAAAAGGCCACTTCTTTCCATGACACCTCCAACAACAACAAAAAGGGGGCTTCCTTGATTTTCGATCGTTGCTAAGTGATGGGTGGAGTAAACATCCTCTGTGGCACAGCTGACAGAAGACGTGCGTTGCCCGTGAAGAAGATTCACAGCACCGAGGACTGATTAGAGATAAGACCTGGGAGACCCCCTGACCACTGATTAGAAGACTTACTCGCTCTCTTTTTGCTTGCTGCTGATGCCATCGCCTGACATCTCAGGACATGGATTTATACCGTCTGCTCTAAAGTCATTTATCTGCTCTCTCCCAGACACCCCTGTTTACCCTGTTGCTATTGCTATCAGTGCTATTCTCATTGCTAGTGTGGTCCTGCATTTTAAAAGCTCCATAATGAGAAGCGGAATACGGTTCAGACTTTATAAGGTTGCAAAGTCTGGCATCAGCAACCAGATGCAGCTTCGGAATCCAGTATTTGTGGCGTAGCGGGTTTTTTATTTAATATAACAAGTAGAGACGCAGTGGGAATTAAAATTCATTCAAGTTTACAACGTGTGTTCTTTAAAAAAAAAAAGTGTGTGCATTGGTATTCAAGCCTTACAAGTAATTACAATCATAAGCATTATTTAGAAAATCTGGTAACCCCTGAGACATACAATACACTTTGAATGACATATTTTGAATACAGAGCCCAGAAAATTGACTTAATCATGTGCATGGCTGAAATCTGAATATGCACAGACTTATGTTGGCAATTTTTTTAGGCCTGGGGAGCCTATCCCAGGGGACTCACTGTAGGGCACAAGGAGGGGTGCACCCTGGATGGGGTGCCAATCCATCACAGAGCTTACATATATATATATACACACACTTCAAGCAGTTTGGGAACACCAATAAGCATAATTGTCAGGTCTTTGGACTGTGAAAGGAAAACCACCAAGCATGGAAAGAAACATACAAACTCCAAGCACATAGACATGAGGCGGGAATTGAACCTGGACCATGGAGGTACAAGACAACAGCACTAATCACTAAGCCACCTTCATTTCTTTATATAAAATGTAATAAAATTAAAGATTCAATTAAAGAAATGAGAACAAATGTTTAACTGTGACAAACTGCAAAGTGCTTAAAGATTCTTCTTCTTTGTCTTTCGGCTGTTCCCTTTCAGGGGTCGCCACAGCGAATCATCTGCCTCCATCTAACCCTATCCTCTGCATCCTCTTCTCTCACACCAACTGACTTCATGTCCTCTCTCACTGCATCTATAAATCTCCTCTTTGGTCTTCCTCTAGACCTCCTGCCTGGCAGTTCCAACCTCAGCATCCTTCTACCGATATATTCACACTCTCTCCTCTGAACATGTCCAAACCACCTCCATCTGGCCTCTCTGACTTTATCTCCGAAACACTCTGACTTTATATCTGCAAAGTGCTGAAAGATACAACTAAAAAATTGCTTGTTTATGTAACAACTTCAGCAGCAACCTCATTTCCCCTCTCATCTATTTCAGCCACTCAGCATCACCAGTATATTAATCAGCCTGATCATCTGTCATCATCTGTACCTGTTTCTCATTGGTTTGTGCCTTTAGTTGGATGTTTTGTGAGGTTTTTTTTTTTTGAGTGATTCATAGGTCACTGTGTGGCTTAACAATAAACATTCTTCTGAAACTGCTCAGGTACAGAAAATGAGAGCCAAAAAAAATACAAGAAAGTCTGTCTCTTTGGACACAAAATATGAAGAAATGAGGGATGTCTCAAGACTTTTGCACAGTGCTGTAAATCTTACGGTGGCCGTGAAGTGCAAAACAAAATAACAAAACCCAAAACTCTTTTTTTGGGAGGGGGGGGGGGGGGTTGTTGTTTTGTTTTTGTTATTTTGTTTTCTGATTTTGTTAATTTTGTTTTCGGATTTGTTAATTTGGTTTTGTTAATTTGTATTGCACTTCCCGGCCAGTCCGATACAAACCAGAAAAGGTAGGTATATTTTGCGAATGAAATTCTTACCACTGATTGGACGAAACATCTGTCACTCAAGATATACAGGAATAGGAACGTTTCTCTATCTTTGTTTCTTGTGTGTTCTGCTTCACTTTAAACTATGATGGCTGTGAAATGCAAAACAAATGAACAAAACTGACTTCAGGGCCACCGTAAGAACGCCATATTTGAAACCACAATAATGTTTGCACATTCATACACACACAAATCTACCGCTACTACAGTAGTTCCTGTATATCTTGAGTGACAGATGTCTCGTCCAATCAGCGGTAAGCATTTCATTCGCAAACTATACCTACCTTTTCCGGTTTGTAACTGACTGGCCGAGAAGTGCAATACAAATTAACAAAATGGAAAACAAATTAACAAATTCAAAACCAAATTAACAAATCCGAAAACAAAATAACAAAACAAAACAACAAAATCCCCCCCACCCTGCACCAATTTTTTATTTTTTTGGGTTTTGTTATTTTGTTTTCGGATTTATTAATTTAGTTTTTCATTTGTTTTCCGTTTTGCTAATTTGTATTTCACTTCTCGGCAAGTCAGATATTAGTTATTTTGTTTTCCGTTTTGTTAATTTGGTTTTGAATATGTTATTTTGTTTTGGGTTTTGTTAGTTTGTTTTCAGTTTTGTTAATTTGTTTTGCACTTCACGGCCACCGTAAAATCTACTTCATTTCATGGTAAAATGTACCTTCAAATTTGTTTTTCTCACGTGATCACAAATTGCTCACATAATCACATGCTGAAAAACAATGATGATCGCCAGCAGTGAAAGACCTCGTCCTTGGTTCCTCACCTTTCAGCAGCCGAGAAAAGGAATCACCTAAACAGGATAGTTGAAGACTGGAAAAGACCAAGTCATGCTTGTCTTTCCTAAATATTCTGTGCCGACTGTAGTCTCTTGTTCCTGCTTGAAAGAATATTATCTACATTATTTGAACTTGATGATTTACTCTAGTGCACTTTTCAACTCGGCACTAAAACCAGAGCTGCTCAGCGGTCTCAGATAAACTGGTTCATAAACAGCGCGGCTCTCCTTTCAATTGCTTAATCGTGTCTTGCAGGAACTATGTAACAAAAGTCCTGATTGCTGTTTAAACACATATACTGCCTGAGCAAGTATACCAAGTATGAATTGGATTTCAATAACAAATGCTTAAGAGGCATTGAGTGGATAATTACGACATTGACATTAACGCAACTGTAATTGTTTTAACCATAACCGATGCAGTGGGTAACCACGTCAGAAGATGTGTCCTGTGGCTATGGTGAAGATTTTATTATGAATTTTCGACAAAATAGCTGTGAGGCCATAAGAAAACCAATTGTTAGTGAGTCTAATAAGAAAACAAGACTTCAATTTGTTGGGAAGAATAAAGATTGGATTTTGGAGGAATGGAAAAAGGTCATGTGATCAAATTAGTCTACAAGATTGACTCTATTTGTGAAGCGCCTAGGATTAGCCTTAACAACATACAACAACAAAATTAAGTCAGCTGATGACCTGAATGTACTCAATGACCAGGTTATCACATCAATGGAGCTTTTTCTTTTCTGATGGGATGGGCATAGTGTGATTCTGTGGGCATGGGGAATCATATCATGAGTTAGCCACTACAGAGTCCTAACCTAAACCCAATTGCAGTCTCTGGAGATAACTTTAGTTCTATTACTCCATCATTTATACAAGATTTCGGCCAAAAATTTATTAAACTCTGGACGGAGATAAATGTTGAGGCATAATGCTGTCAGAACAGTGCCATGGCGAATGTGTATAATAATCAAACCTAAAGGTGCTTTAAACAAAATAACCAAATATTAGATTACAACAGGCAGTGTAATAAATATTCCATGTCCTAATGTTCTTTATTGCTATTAGTGCTCATTTTGTGCTGATTATTGGGCACAGGCACATTTTTCTAACACTTCAAATAAGCATCAAAGGATAAACAATGCTGCAAGAGTCAGAGTGTGAGCAACAGTTAAATAGTAGGGAATTTTGCTCAACTTGTTCTAGTTATTCATATTATTGGCTTGACAAATTAGCTTAATACATTCATTCATGTATCTTCAGTTACCACTTTATTCTGGTCAGGGTTGAGGTGGAACTGAAGCCTGAATGGGCTCACGATGAGACAATAGTTCATTAATATTTTCACACTCGAGCAAATAAGATTTATCAATCTACCTACTATCATGTTTTTGGGAAGTGGAAGGAAAGTGGAATGGCTGAAAGAAAATGTAAGGTTCATTTTGATGGACTCAGTTTTTTTCTACATTTAAAACAATTTGATTCTATTTTGCAAATATATGAAAAATAAATCATCGAATGCAGTACTTTTCAACATGTAGTATGTCTTATCATTGGCTTAGAAGGCCAAAAGTAACTTAATAACAGAGGACTGAGCTGACTTTTCCTATCAGCCCAGAGAAATGCAGAAAATACTCCAGCACCGTTAAAAAAAGAAAAAAAAACTAAATGCCATGTCATTTATGTAACCTACTGTTATAAACATAATTCCTCACGCAAGCATTTTAGGCTGGTGTTTGTTTTGTGCATCTGTACGTTTATTTTTCATTCTAATAAATTTGTCATTACTTTGGACTCCCGGGCTATCATTCGGAACTCTGCTATCAGGCTTTTTTTTTTTTTTTTTAAGAAAGAAAGAAAAAACTAACTACATCTCTGCCTCTCATGTTAGATACTTTCCAGACTGCTTCATCATTCTTACTGATAAATCCCTCCACCCAATCCTCATCTAAACCTGCCAGCAACAATCTTCCCGAATCAGGTAATTCACTATTACACTCACTGGTAATAAAAAATAATGTGATACTAAACCCAAAAGCCCAAAAGGAGTGCATGGCTCAAAACTCCCCCCCCCTCCCCCCACACACACACAATTTGTGGTCTTTTCAGCATTTACATGAATATCACTCCATCTGAAGGATATCTATCTTCTGCAGCAGGAAAACAAAAATGAGCAATGAGTTACAGTGTTTATTGATTATTTCTCCTGTCACAGTACAAGTGCTAGATTAAATCCTTTGTTCTCCAGTTACGAAACCTAATTATGGAAGTATTTGACATACTAAAATGAAAAATTGTTACACTGAAAGAAGCGATGTTCATTTGTCTAGCTAGCGCCTCTGGCTAATTGTAAGGCAGTTCAGTCATCGTATTCGTACTCGGTAAACTCTCTTATGCATACAAAGTTAAGGAGCATATGCACTGATCAGCATACAGTAATTACGGGGCAGTGGTGGCTCAGAGAGCTAAGGCACTATAGTTACTGATCAGAAGATCAGCGGTTCGATCCCCAGCTCCACCAGGTTTTTGCTGTAGGGCCCTTAACCCTATCTGCTTCAGGGGCACTGTACCATGGCTGACCCTGGGCTCTGACCCCAGGCACACTGGGATATGCGAAGAAAGATTTTCACTGGGCTGTAATGTACATGTGACTAATATTCAATTAACTTATACTTAACTTATTTAATTAACTTGAATAACAGGATCACAGGCACCCAAGGCCCATTTACGCATGGATACAGCCTGACCCAACAGAAAAGCCAATCCAGCACAAGCTGCTGAAAAAAGTTAACAGTGGCCATTTTAGAAAAGTGTCAGAACACTCAGGCCCCATGCCAGGCAAAGCCGCCAACCCAGCCACCAAATTCACAAATCTCAATCTGATCAAGCACCCACGGGATGTGCCAGACAAACATGCCCAATCCAGAGAGACCCCGCTCACAAAAGGATCTGATGCCAGCATCCTGGTGCCAGACACCACAGCACATCCCTAGAGGACTTGTGGAATTATGCCCCAGTGGCAAAAGGTGGCTTTAATGTTAATGCTTTTAATATCATGGGCGATAATTGTATATAATTTTAAATTTTAAATTAAATTTTGATGTTTCCTACTGTAAATATGATTCTGTTCGCACATGTTATCTTTTCCCATTCCCGAATGCACTAAATATTCTTCCTGCATAATGTAAACAGTTTATTTAAGCTGCATACTTGATACTGTGCGAGACATTTACAGCTTTTTTTTTTTCAAACCCATCCCTTTAAAATACCACAATTATTTTTCCCCGGTGGAATCAGGGCTGTTAATCAGTCCTAGCCTGCTGCAGTCATCTCTCAGAAACACACCACACGAGAGGAGGCTGAGACGGTTTTCAACTTTTGAAATATTTAACAGCCTGACTCAGGAAAAGGCTAAAGGTTTCCGTGGCCTACATTCCACAAAACCTCTTTAGGCAGAGAAGCTGATTAGTGCTAGAAAACCATTTAACATCAATCTGACTAGTTGTGTATTTGTTTATAGAGCTTTACTTTATTTAATTATGCGAGGGTGGGGCACGACTGTGTCTCACAGTTTAATTATTATTGTATAATAATAATAATAAAAATAATTTAGGTCTTAGGAACTTAGGTCTACACCGTGGATGGAATGCCAACATATCATAGGGTACAAACACACATACACTCTCATTATTGCACACAATGGGCAAATATGGACGTGTCAATCAGCCTTTGCTGCATGTGTTTGGACGCTGCAGAGAAATTGGAGGGTCCAGAGAAAAATCCCATCACAGAGAGAATATAGAAACTTCAAATTCAAATTCAAATTTTATTGGTCACATACACAATCATACACAGTATAATATGTACTGTACTGTCACGCACACATACTGTACCTGGAGGCATGATTAAACCCTGGAGGTGGAAGGTTGACCACTAACCACCATGCCACCTACTGATAGGCGGAAGAGCCAAAATCCAATATCTTTGCGTTATATTACGAGGGCTTTTTGATAGCAGATCTAAGAGAAACTAGTACACATATGCTTAACAATAGATACGTACATTCATGAGTGTTTAAAGTTAACACTCTACTCAACACATGTTGTGTTTCTGCTGAAACTATACCTTCCAAACAGTAATGTTGTAACCCTTTAATTGGAACCAAATGCAATAACATACAGTGCTTTGTTTTATGGAGTTTGTATAATCAAAATTTCATTTCCCATCCAAAGTTTTAGGATATTTTAGGTTTATAAAGAATGATAGGGTGGATAATTGACCTTGTTCATTATCATGATTGCCTGTCCAGTCTGGTCTTGAAGCAGCCTTTAAACAATTCTATGTATTTTTGTTCACAACCACGGGAAACGCGTATTTTTTGTACAAAAATAATCCTCCATAATACAACATAACCTCGCAAAAACTTATATTGCGGTACAAATTTTCCCATAAGAAATAATGCAAATCCAGATAATCCGTTCCAGACACCCATAATATTACCAATATTATCAATTTCCAACACTATAATCAAATTCATGCACATACAAACAATCAAAACATTTCTAAAAGACATATAAATATAAAATAAACACCCCCAAAATTGCAATTCTTAAGGCAAACATTTGTATGCATACGCCGAGGTTCTGCCTACTTATATCAACAGGAAAAAACAAACCAGTATACTGAAGTTCTTTTTTTTTTTTAAGGTGGGCTTAGTCCTGATACACCGGACGGAAATTTTGATCAAATGTTATTACAAATAGTACAAGCACGACCTGACACATAACACAAATTCTTCAGAGTGAAATTTACCAAAAGTCTTGAATACTTCCCCTGAGACAATCTGATGAGTGTGCAATGCACGGATACATCGTGACTGATTTATAATGTACAAGTGAAAGTTAATAACGTGTGTACGTAAGTCGAGGCCACATTTTACATAGGAATGTTGGCATTACGTGTAACCAAAATAGCTTTGTCATCTGGAGCTTCTCAATAAACCAAATTCTGGTGAGTGAGATTGATGACTTCGCTGGAGATGGGATGGGGGGGGGGGGGGGGTGGAATAAGGGCCTTTAACATACTCCAAATTACTGGGCTGTTGGGATGAGGCCTGGGGAAACATGCTGTGCACAAGGGCCAGACTCCATGGCCTGTAAAACTGAAGACCAGGTCGACTTTTTCCACAGTATTATGAGTTTGGAGAAAGGAGGGGATTTCAAGAGGTGACATCCTGGACTTGGTTTCTGATGCTCCGGACTTTTTATCTCCTCCTCCTCACTTCTGCCCATTGTGGTGTAGAGGAAGTGGTTTTGGTAATCTCAACCAGAGCTGAACAGCACAAAAAAAACAACAACATCATGGCAGATAAGCAATTGCTCAAGACAGACTATGTGAATATCGAAACAGAGCACAAAATATTCTGGAGTTTTTAACGTCTGCGGAGTCCAAACCAAACACCAATTATAACACTGGTGTTGAATCAGCAGTAATATTGCTCAGCTAAAGGTTTCCTTATAAGCACCACAAGAGGGCAGTACAAGCAGTCAAAGAAGACCAAAATGCTACTCACATCTTCAGGCACAAAAACAGAACCTCATCAGTGTTCAATTATCCTCAATACGGTCTAGGACGCTCCCAAAGGTAATCAACGTGCTGCTCCTTTCTCACTATGCTACAGGCTACGTCATAAACAAACATCGACACATATGGATCCCCTCACAATCTCATGGTCACAGACAGCGGAGCTAACCTCCGCCTGCGTTCCAGCCATTCAGCCAGCTACAACTCTTGGACTTGAACCAAAGCTCAGTCGAGACAGGGGTTAATGCAGTTCTCTATTTCACTGGGAGAAAATCTCCAGTGTACAAAATGTGTGATCTTTGGGTCTTAGCTCCCAGATGTACTCCTGCTTATCATCTTCATCTTGACTAATGTCCATTGGATGACTAATATGCATCCAAGACATATTAGTCAACTTCCAGTAATACAATGAGGATTTTAAGTACCAAAAAAGTGACATAGTTTATATTGGAAATAATTTTTTAAATCAGAGAAGCTGCGGACAATTTAGTCACGGTCAGAAGATCAAGTTCTAAGGTAAATAAACACTGTTTACAAAATAGCGTCGTAATTCAAAGACGTCCAAGTGATCCAAAAATGACAAAGTCATGTCAGCTACCCTTTAAGTGAATTTATAGCTATGGCTTGCATTGCTGCGCTTGATGTATTATTATGTGGTTCGTGGCTTGGTTTATGCCCTCCAGGCAGCTCCGGCAGCACCATTCTGTTTAAACAAAGCCTGATTTTCTTCGAGTCTGCGCCCCTTGACCCGCTCATTAATACAGGCCGGCGCTACGAGAGGCCGCTGGTCAGGGAGGCAGTTTAAACAATGGCATTGTGTCTGGACGAATGACCGCCGCATGAGCCAGCACTTTTTTCGATGCCTATTTATCTTAAATATGACCGGCTCAAGCGCTCAAGATCAGTCATAAGTTGAATGTTTTAAAGGTTTCATGAGCGAAAAACCTACAATATACCATTTTTCCGCTTTTCCTGGGAACATTTCTAACTAAGCTAACATTTGTTAGAACATAAGGGCATGTGACATATTGTGATATAAACCAAGTAGAACAGTACTGTCATCACTGCAACTCTCTCATCTCCTTTTTCATTTCTCCATCTCTCTCTCTCATGCTCTTTTTCTCTCTTTGCATTTCTGTGTGAACTTCGCCTCGGTGATAAGCTCCAGATGTTGGCTGCTGCTGTGAAGGTGCTAGACTGAGATTCACTCTCTCTCTCCTCCCAATAAATGCCTGCTCCCAGCAGAACAGGTCAAAAGGTCTCGGTTGATCATTCATTCGGAGAGGCTCCAAGCCGACAGGGAAAGCAGACTAATCACCTGTATGACATGACACTTGGAAAAGGATGTAATAGAGCAGACAGGGTCTGTAGTAAAATCACAAAGATTTAGCAACGGCCCGAATGGGCTTGCGATTCAATTCTTTAACACTTGCTTGAACAATTTTCTATTCCTGAGCGTGATAGAAAACCCAATGTCCCCTCACAACTGCATTACATGGTGCTGATGTTATGGAATGACACAATAACTAAGATATGACAGATGTTCTCACGTGTCTCCTGAAGCACCTCTGCATGCTCACACTGCTGAGCTTTTTTTCTTCTCACTCTGGCCCAGAGGTCAATGTGTTTACAGCTATAAGATCCATCATCGTGTGCAGTTATTTCACCCGTGGTTATGGCCACACTGGCAGCTGGTTCAACCCATCACCTTAATGAGCCCATGTTTGAAGAGCTAAACTAAACACTAACTCAAAGGAAAGATCTCTGTTATGCCCTCACTGTTGCTTTCTCTCTCGCTGTCAGAAGTGGAATTATATATATATATATATATATATATATATATATATATATATATATATATATATATATATATATATATATATATATATATATATGCATTTTTTTATATCTAATTGAAAATGCAGTATTTATGCACTGTAAATCTGCAAAATTCAACCAGCACACGTTTATAGGCAAATGGCACATTTATGTCCGAGTACATACTGCTGGGAATTTTCTCTGGCGGCAGTTCCTCCAACACATTCTTTTTCCAGCTAAATGAAAATCATCATTAGGGATGACACTGTCAGAGCAGGACCACATACAGGTTAAACATTCTCATAACTGCTATTGTTAGCAATTAGAACAAAAAAGAAGTAGTAATGATAAGCAGAGAAACATTCCTAGTTTGGATTATGTATAAATTTTGCTCAGTTCTGTACGTACAGCACTTTTTTCCCGCTGTGGTTGAATATTAAATGACATACACTACATGTAGTGGGTGTGCACTACCTTGACGGAAAAAACAGATTTGAAGATTTACATCAAGTCAACAAATACTGGGATGATGATTGTGTCATATTCATACATTTATTCATACATCTATTTTCATTTAGTTGTTTATGCTGTAATATCCTGTAGAATGTAACACTAGACACATAATATGAAATATTTGTTCAGCTGGACTGGACAAGGTTTTTATTTGCATTTTCACATCAATTTGGTGTTTGATTCATTTAAAAAATCCACTTATGTCTTACTTTTTCCTCACCTTGTGTAGAGTCACATCTCTCTGGTCATTGATCATAAGGAGGAAATGTTGGTACTCTGTTTCATGCAACGATTCCTCAATGACAATTGCTACAGAATCAATGCTTTTCTTTAGTCAAATTCTGATGATAAATTGTTCTGTCCTCTTGTGCAATTCTGTGGGTGTTCATTCACAATGAATTACATATGAATCCTACTATTTTGCCCCCAGAAACACTTCAAAACACTGGGAAAAATACCACCACATGTTCTTTTGAATTCCAGCTCCAACAGCTCCTAACCTCAGATACCTCACTCCAGAACATATAGATGTATGCATTTTTTTTATCCTGCATTTGCAGGTTTTTTTTTTTTTTTTGTGATAATTTCTAAGAAATTAACTTTCTTATATTTTTCCCAAATCTAAACAACCTGGTAGCATAATTAGCAGTTTATTGAATCTCATAAGCTCCACATCTGACCATTCGGTCACATCAATGCATCAACGTAAAGAACTTCTTGCTTGAGTAACATTTTTGGCACGTCCTACAGGATCCCAGTCCAAGGCACACATCCATCCTAGACCAGACCTAACAACTTGCACACTTTTTTCAGCTTTTTTATTTATTTATTTATTTATTTTATTTTATTTTATTTTAAAGTTATAGTGCCACAGTTCCAACCAATCGGTTAAACTATAAGTCTGATGAAAATAATGCTCTTGTCTCGCACTCAAAAACAAGGCTGCTAAACATACATGACCTGAACTCTACTGTAAGTGCGGACTTTTGTAGTGTAATGTAAATGTAATGTGAATGTAAACGCAAATGTAGTATATAAGTTAACAGAGGCATTAGCTATGGAGAAATATTATGCAAAACAAACATTATCCGTTTTTCTTTTTTTTTAGCAGGAATTCACCAATTAATCATTAACATCCCTAAGTGCAATGATATTGCTGAGTCTGGAATTTAAAAGGTTTTGGGATTGAAATAATTACATAAATGATGTTCCATGAGACAGTAACATTTTATAGTTATAGCCTTTTCTTAACGTCTCATGCCAAATTTTCCCGGAATCGGCTTCAGCTCTACCTCTTAGCAGAATACAGCAGTTATTGAAGATGACTGACTGAATTTATGAATGAATGAATGAATTAATGAATTAATCACTTTAGTTGATAGTTGATTGAAGTAACCTATTAAATAGTGTACATCCCTACTGAAATTGCAAAAATTGCAAAGTGCAAATTGAAAGTGCAAATGTAATGCATAATTTAATTTTATTTTATGTTATTTAATGTTAGGCAAGAGTCTTATCGAGATTTAAAAAAAAAACAAATGAGAGGGAACTGACAAAGAGGGTGGGATACCAAGTTTTAGCCAGCAAACAGACAAAATGTCATGAACTAACTTCGGTGACCAGAAGACGTAGCTTAGCGGTTAGCCCAATGTAGCGTGGATGGTAAACCCAAACGCGGAGTAACAGCGAGTAGGCAGGATAACCACGCGATTTATTCTAAGGACTCTCCCGAAAACGGAGCAAGGGAAAAACACAAATTTAACCCGCGTCCTAAAATACACACACAACGATAGGAAGCAACAACCAAAAGATAGTGAGTACTCACGGTTTGATGAACGCCAACCTGAACCGACATGGGCCGAACTCTGAGCGGTAAGCCAACGTTTGTTTACCTCTTTTATACTTCCTGGTTTGGCGCCCGCCTTACTTCCGGGTCCTAGTGCCGGGCGCAGATTGAATGTGCATGACAGTACCCCCCTGTCCAGGACTCGAATCAGTTCAGGGTCGAGAATGAACCGGGCCGGGATCCAAGACCGCTCCTCGGGGCCGTAGCCCTCCCAGTCAACAAGGTACTGCGTACCTCTGCCCCGAGGGCGCGAGTCGAGGATTCGGCGTACGGTGTAGGCGAGACCGCCGTCGATGGTCCGGGGAGGAGGAGCTGGGGGGGTGGGTGGAATCATGGGTGATGTGATGAATGGTTTGAGTTGAGAGATATGGAATACTGGATGGATCCGGAGTGCCGCAGGCAGCTGGAGCCGGTAGGTGACAGGGTTGATACGATGAGTGATGCGATATGGTCCGACGAATCTGGGGGAGAGTTTTCTGGATTCTGTGCGGAGGTGCAGGTTTCTTGTAGACAGCCATACTTTGTCACCTACGTGGTACAATCGTCCCGGTGGGTGTCGACGGCGATGTTGGATGGCGTAGTGGGTGTTGGCTCGTTGGATGGCTGCGTTGGCGAGGCGCCATATCCGTCGACACCTGCGGACCAACTGTTGGGCCGAGGGTACATCAACCTCCGGTTCTTGGTGTTCGAACATCGGAGGTTGGAAACCAAGGCACACCTCAAATGGGCTTAGCTTGGTGGCGGTGGAGACGTGAAGGTTGTGTGAAAGCTCCGCCCAAGTGAGGTGGTGGGCCCAGGAGCGCTGACGATCTGCCACGAAACACCTCAAGTAGCGCTCTAGTTGTTGGTTGGTCCGCTCCGTCTGACCATTGGTCTGAGGGTGGTAGCCAGAAGAGAGACTACAAGTGGAGTTGATCAGACGGCAGAAGGCTTTCCAGAACCGGGCAGTGAACTGGGGCCCCCTGTCCGAGACGATGTCCTTGGGGAACCCATGCAGTCGGACTACATGCTCTAATATCAGCTCGGCGGTCTGTTTAGCTGACGGGAGTCCGGAAAGGGCCACCAGGTGCACAGCTTTGGAGAAACGATCCACAATGGTTAAAATGGTGTCCTTATCTTCTGAAGCCGGCAGGCCCGTGATGAAATCAACGGCAATGTGCGTCCAGGGCCTTCGGGGAACTGGGAGCGGGTGGAGTTCCCCGGGTGTTGGTTGGTTTGTGTCCTTGGCCCGGGCGCACACTGGGCACGCCTGAACAAACTCATTGACGTCCTTGGCCATGGAAGGCCACCAGAAGGCACGGCGGATGAACTGGAGGGTGCGTTGGGTGCCTGGATGTCCGGAGATGAGAGTGGAGTGACCCCACTGGATGACCTCCGTTCGAAGGGTCTCTGGAACATAGAGTCGTCCAGGCGGCACACCTGCCGGTTCGTCCTCCGCAGTCTGTGCCTGGCGAACCCTGGTCTCCAGTTCCCAACGGAGTGGGGCGATGATTTTTGATGATGGCAGGACAGGCGCGGGGTCCGCCCGGGGGCTGTCCTCTTCATGTTGTCGCGAGAGGGCGTCAGCTTTGATGTTGAGGAATGGTTCTCTGGCGCCCTGGAGCCAGTGTCGCCATTCTTCCAATGCCCACTTTATGGCCAGCAGTTCGCGGTCCCCTACCCCGTATCGCTGCTGAGTGGAATAAAATTTTTTGGAAAAGAAACTGCAGGGGTGCAGCTTCTGATCTGGACCTCGTTGTGAGAGGACCGCCCCGGCGCCCACATCCGAGGCGTCCACCTCCACAACGAACGGTTGATCTGCATCCGGGTGATGGAGAATGGGGGCGGTGGTAAATCGGTGGCAGAGTTCATGGAAGGCGGATATGGCCGTAGGGTTGAGCTGGAAGTGATGGGGCGAGAGTCGGGTCAGAGCGGTTAAGGGGGCCGCAACTGTACTGTAGCCCCGGATAAAGCGACGGTAGAAGTTCACAAACCCGAGAAACCGTTGAAGCTGCTTGAGGGTCTTGGGTAGGGGCCAATGACGCACAGCCTCTAGCTTCTGCGGGTCCATGGCCACACCCTGGGGCGAGATAACAAAACCCAGGAACGTGGTGGAGTGCTCGTGGAAAGCACACTTTTCCAACTTACAGTACAGTTGGTGGGCGACTAATCTCTTTAGTACCGCTCTGACGTGTTGAATGTGTTCGGTGAGGCTGTGTGAGTAGATGAGTATGTCGTCTAGGTAGACGAATACCCATCTGCCGAGCATGTCTCTGAGGACATCGTTAATAAACTGTTGGAAAGCTGCTGGTGCGTTGCAAAGTCCAAAAGGTATTACCAGGCTTTCGTAGTGTCCTGTGGGGGTGATGAAGGCCGTTTTCCACTCATTGCCCTCTCTGATACGCACCAAGTTGTAGGCACTCCGGAGGTCCAACTTAGTGAAAATGGTGGCACCAGAGAGGGCGTCCAGGGCAGAGTTGGTAAGCGGCAACGGATGTCGGTTCTTAATGGTTATGTTGTTGAGCCCCCGATAGTCAACACATGGGCGTAGGTCACCGCCTTTTTTCTTCACGAAGAAGAACCCCGCGGCGGCAGGCGATGAGGATGGTCGGACGGTGCCGTTACGTAGGGCCGAAGATACATATTCCTCCATCGCCTGAGTCTCGGAGATGGATAGGGAGTAGAGATGGCCGCGGGGAGGAGTGGAACCCGGCTGAAGGTCAATCGCCAGGTCGTAGGGGCGGTGAGGCGGTAGGTGAGTCGCCCGTCGCTTACAAAATGCTTCAGCCAGGTCCTGATTAGGCGGCTGGAATGGCGTTGGTGTCGACGTCGGGGGCCTCGGACTCCCTAGAGCACGTCCCAGCCGAAGCCCATAGGCAGAGTTCTGAACAGGTCGGGCCCCACTGTAAGATCCTGTTTTGATTCCAGGAAATAAGCGGATCGTGCTGGAGAAGCCACGGGTGTCCAAGTATGATTGGTGGTGATGAGACGGAGGTGAGGTGAAACTGGATTGATTCGTGATGCTGACCAATGATGAGGGTGATGGGTTGAGTCTGGGTGGTAATGGGGCTGGAGGAGAGAGGCCGACCATCGACTGATGTAATTTTAACAGGCTGGGATAACGCTTCAAACTCCACTTCCAGACTTTTGGCATAAGATGAGTCAATGAAGTTACCTGCAGCCCCGGAGTCGATGAATGCGGTACTTCTGACCCGTTTGTGGCCAAACTGGAGGTGTACCTGGACCGTGAGACGAGAGACGCTAGGTGTGGTAGCAGAGAGGTGGAGATGGCCCGGTGAGCTGCTCCCAAGGCTCACCGGGCCTGGGTGTTTCCCTGGCGACGTGGGCAGATGGCTCTGTGGTGCTCTGCCGACCCACAATAAGCACAAAGTCCTTATTTAAAGCGTCGTTCTCGTTCTTCCGCGGTCAGGGATGCGCGCCCTAATTGCATGGGTTCCCCGGCTCCGGTGTAAACCACGGCAGTAGGTGGAGAACCAACATGTCCCTGGGTAGTGTAGGTAGCTGAATTCGATGGACGTGAAGTGGTGGGGGTGAAAGTGGGTGTTGGCGGCAGGGTCCTAGGGGCTGGCTTCGGATGAGAGAGGAGGCGTTGGTCGATCCGAAGGGCGAGTTAGATCACTCCCTCCAGCGTGGCAGGAAGCTCTCGCCCGGCTAGTTCGTCCTTAATCCTCGAAGTCAGTCCCTCATAGTAGGAGGTCCGGAGCGCTGCATCGCCCCAGATGGTCTGAACGGCGAGAGTGCGAAACTCGGCGGTGTAGCGACTCACAGACGATCCTCCCTGCCGCAGGTGGTAAAGTTTGGTGTCGGTCTCCACCTCGCCCGCAGGGTGTTCAAAAGTGAGCCGGAGTTGATGTGTGAACTCATTGTATGAGTGGGCGGTGTCTGTGTCTGCTTGGAGAACTCCCGTGGCCCACTCAGCTGCCTGACCTGTGAGCAACGAAACGAGGAGAGCAATGCGTATCCGATCGGTGGAGTACTTGATGGGATTGAACTCAAACACCAGGTCGAGCGCCGTCAAAAACACACTGCACCTCCCGTCCGTGCCATTTCATTTCTCTGGTAATGATATAAAGATGTATAAAGGGAGGGGGATGCGGTGCCGCGGCCACCACGACAGGAGGCCGGTTAGCCGCGCTAGCAACAGCCACCCGAAGATCCGCGTTCTCCCGCCTGAGATCCGCAACCTCGCGGCGCAAGGCCGCGATGTCTTGGACGCTCCGGCGAAGAGTAGCGACCTCCTCGGTTAGTCTATTAACCAGCACGGCATGCCGATCCACCACGCCGCAGAGGCGCGCATGATCCGCTGGGTTCACCGTCAGGGGCTCAGTCATTCTGTCATGAACTAACCTCGGTGACCAGAAGACGTAGCTTAGCGGTTAGCCCAATGTAGCGTGGATGGTAAACCCAAACGCGGAGTAACAGCGAGTAGGCAGGATAACCACGCGATTTATTCTAAGGACTCTACCCGAAAACGGAGCAAGGGAAAAACACAAATTTAACCCGCGTCCTAAAATACACACACAACGATAGGAAGCAACAACCAAATGATAGTGAGTACTCACGGTTTGATGAATGCCAACCTGAACCGACATGAGCCGAACTCAATGACTGAGCGGTAAGCCAACGTTTGTTTACCTCTTTTATACTTCCTGGTTTGGCGCCCGCCTTACTTCCGGGTCCTAGTGCCGGGCGCAGATTGAGTGTGCATGACACAAAACAATATAATACAGTGAACACAGCATCATGACAAGAGTAGAGAATGTCAATTCTCCATTATACCTCAATTGTAATATGTCCAACCAAGTGACTAACAATAACAATATGACTAACAAATTAACTTGCACATAAATAGAGCTCAAAGTGATACATATTAAAACACCCATCGACACACACACACACACACGCGCGCACACATGCACGCACACACACACACACACACACAAAACACCGGATAGTGCTACACTAGACACATATAAAAGTGATATATGACTTGAGACGGTTTTAGCTTTCTTGGTCATGCGAATTATTACAAAATTCTGTGTTGTAATAAATTTAATACCCAACCTCAGTTGAGGATGAAGCGACTTGCAGGAAATAGTGTTGGTTTTGACACTGCACTCATATTAATGGAAAAACTATTAGTCCCATTATAGCTGTTAAAATTTCAGTGTTTTGCAAGATTTCTTGAAACATCTTTATAGTTATAATTCATGATGGCATCCTGTCCAAATGCCAGTACAGCTCAAGAATGGCAATCACTGTCACATACTGGTACCGCTGATTCGCCTGCTATTTTATACAGTGAGCGGAAATTTCTGTGTACTTATACAAGATAGACAGATGGACAATTTGGTGTCAGAATGGCTAATCGGCCTTTGCATTCACAGACCTGAACATTTTCCAATATGAATTCTGAGCTGTCATTCGAGACTGTGGGTCATATCTGTAGCTCCATGATACTAAAATATAAGGCAGATTTTTGTTTAAGATTTGCCAGCCTTTCTAAATGACCAAATTAACAAACATCTTACTTCGAAATACGGAGCCTCAGAGCGGTTATTTATTTTTCTAGAACATTTGCTCATTTTGGTAAATGAGTTACAATTCATTACCATGTTTTGAATAATTTGTGCAAATGAGAGACGATCCAGTTCCTTATTTTGGATAATTTGTGCACACAAGATACACTTTCCTTCCCTTGTTTTTTTTCTTTTTTCTTAATTCTTGTGCATCGGATGTAATTTGTTCCCACTTTTTGTCTTTGGTTAATTTGTGCACATCAGATATGTTTCTTATGTGATATGTTCACATAAACTCTAATGTTTTACGATTTTGTAAAACAAGCCATTGAATTACAAATTAAACATGATGTAACCACTCTGGGACGCCTTTCTGAAACATAACTGCTAAAATAATTTTCTGTTTTATACACTACATCTGTATTAGTACTGTAACTGTGGGAGGAAGACATGTCTGTTTCAGGTTTTAAATTTATACAGTGGGATCAAAAAATCATTTCAGTACAAAATTAATCATGGATTTCCACTGCTCCATCCACCCTCCACCCAACTGAAGTGAATGAGCTGTGGCATCCTATGCCCTTGAACAGCAAATAGAAGCTGCATATGCTTACTTTTCATGCTACTTCCCTCCTAACTCAAACCAGGCCATGCTTCTTGCCAAAACCATTTAAAGGCTGGTTATGGCCCTCTGAATGGCCTAAAAGTGCTGGATCTCATGGAGACTACAGGAAGAGAGTTCTAAAATGGTCCTCAGGAGCATCTTAAAAGGTTTTTATTGTCATTTTAGGGTATATATGTTTTTTACCATCAAATGTGTTTTGGCATCTTATGCCCATGTAACACTACTAGGCAGTTAAATGAGTAGGAAAATGTTGTAGGAGCAACAGAGCGCTAGAGGAAAGTAGGATTAGAGGGTTACCATTAACTGCATTATCACCGAAAAACACACACAGACCCATAATAATAATAATAATAGTAATAATACGTTCATTTTAATGTGGAATTTTTAACAGACAGTTGACATGTAAAAGCTTTTGTCTTTGTCTAAGTACTCAGGCGTCATGTATTTATCAAGATAATGGATTTAGCAGGAGTGTCACAGTGTCTTTCTCATGAGGCGACCATTAGAGCTCTTTAATGTCGACCCCATACTGAGAGGCTTCTGGGAAAGCTCAGCAGGTGTGGCACTGATTATGATCTGACACCCGTTTGCTCTAACAAGAATCATACCAGGCGGTGCCATGGCTGACAAGTCCTTCTGTCCATTAAAACAATCTTTGGTTCTTCAATTCTAACATGTTCGCTACAGGTCAGGAAACAATCTGCTATATTTTTTTCTGTTGATCTGTAGTCTAGCAATGCCTTATCACAGTGCCTGAACTACTGGAAATGTCATTTTTATCCTTGCCGAATACAACTAAGAGAACATTAAGCACTGTTTGATGTTGATCAAAAAGAGATCAAAGCTGCATTTCTTTCTCATACTGCATTTAACCCCCTTTTTCCAAGCAGTCACTCTCCCAATGTTGTCTAACATCAGATAAGGCAGTTACACCATACTGAATATGGCAGGCTTTCATCTTATTCTTAGCTTTCCAGACGTTCCAGAAATCTGGAAATAACTGTAGCCCCAGAGGAAATTTTCTTTGCTTTAAGGGTTTTCTTTGATACCTCAGGAGATTTAAAGTGGATTCTCACTTGGGTTTCATTTAGATATCAACTTTTGTTGAACAAATGTGTTCCTTGGAAGGAATTGAGAAGGAAAAAAAAGTGAAAATGAGTTTCAAGATTTTAAGAAGATTAAAGGAGAAACAGAGGCAAGAC
The DNA here is from genome assembly GCA_030522415.1 of Channallabes apus. Classification (NCBI taxonomy): domain Eukaryota; kingdom Metazoa; phylum Chordata; class Actinopteri; order Siluriformes; family Clariidae; genus Channallabes; species Channallabes apus. The sequence continues at coordinate 32,160,664 of CM060113.1, forward strand.
TTGGCATCAGCAGAATCTGAACACACAATCTCCTAATCACAAGGTAAATGTGAACCTGGAAGTTACAATTTAGTGCTTGCAATTGTTTAATGGTTAGTTTATTAAGTTGCATGTTGGCTAAATACTGTTTTGAGAAGTATAAAGGAATATTTAAGTATCCCAGATTTCAGATGTTAATCCATTTTGCATACTCCTTTTCTTCCGTAGGGTCATAGGGACATGAAGCCAATCCCAGGGAACTCATGGGACAAAGCACAGGACATTCTGGATGGGGTGCCAGCCATACACACACTTAAACTCTCTGAAATACACTACAGGAAATTTGGAAATCAGCCCACAATGCATGTCTTTGGACTTTGGGCATACGCTGGGCCTCTGGTGTTGTGGATGGTGGCACCAGGATGTTGGTAGGAGATACTTTGGGCCCTGTGTGGTGTGGGGTGGGGCCTCCATTGATCGGATTGGGATCATTTAAGTTTGGAGTTTGGAGACTGAGTCGGCAGCTCCAGGGTGTTTTCCTGCTGGATTTTTGCCTTTTCTATCAGGCCCAGAATTGACTTATGTGGCCGATTAGTGCTGCATTGGCTTTCCTGTGGGAAAATGAATGGCTTAGACTGTGGTGCCTATGATCCTGTCACAGGTTTGCTGGTGCATAGCTGTTGATCAGTGTTGAGCATGTCACCTTGTCTGGGGTCCTAATATTGTGGGTGATTGGTGTATATGGTTCCTTAGTTTTGTTCAAAGGAAAATTCTGTCGTAAGGGAAGTGTACATGTATATATATTAGGGATGTAACAGTATCAAAACTTTACGGTATGGTAATACCTCCGTATGAATGGCACGGTACGGTATTTATTGAATCATTTACAGGAAAAACAAAACTAATGAAAAGACTCGTCAGAGTGTCAGAAGTGTTTATTAAACAGTATACTGTACATGAACACTGAACATATCAATGGCATACAAATTAGCCATCTATCTGTAAACTTTGAAACAGAAACTTAAATTTTTCAATTTTAATAACAAAAAATTATTAAACCATGTAAAAAAAAAGTTTCAAATTAGTATTTTTGAAAACTCAATTTAGTATTCTTGAAAAAATTTAAATAGCAGCCTACTTATTGCAGCTGGCCTATGTGCTGAATGAGTATTTGAGAACACTAACTTATTCAGACAGAGACAGGATTTTTTTTCCCTTTCTCGTTTCTTTTCAGAGAGAAACCGAAATGACTCGATAAAACTATAGTATAAAACTATACTAGATCTGTAGCGACAACAGACCGCAAAGGATGATGGTCACGCCTGTGCTGATGGGAATTGTAGTTCCCGCTACCTCCCGTTTGCTCCATTCGCCTGAGCAAACTTTTCTCAGAAGACCTATAGTTTAATCGTCATGCGACCACGGTATTATCGAAATAAAGTGTTATTGCGGTACGACGGTATTTACAATACCGTTACATCCCTAATATATATACTTTACATTGGGGCAAAAAAGCATTTAATCAGCCACCAATTGTGCAAGTTCTCCCACCAAAAAGATGAGAGAGTGAGCAATAGTTTTCATCATAGGTATACCTCAACTATGAAAGACAAAATAAGAAAAAACAATCACAGTGAACATTTTGACCCCACGGGGTGAGATCTTGCGTGGAGCCCCAGATCGAGGGAGATTATCAGTGGTCTTGTATGTCTTCCATTTTCTAATAATTGCTCCCACAGTTGATTTCTTCACACCAAGCTGCTTAACTATTGCAGATTCAGTCTTCCCAGCCTGGTACAGGTCTACAATTTGGTTTCTGGTGTTCTTTGACAGCTCTTTGGTCTTGGACATAGTGGAGTTTGGAGTGTGACTGTTTGAGGTTGTGGACACGTGTCTTTTATACTGATAAGTTCAGACAGATTCCATTAATACAGATAATGGAGGACAGAGGAGCCTCTTAAAGAAGTTGTTACAGGTCTGTGAGAGCCAAAAATCTGGCTTGTTTGTAGGTGACCAAATACTTATTTTATTGAGGAATTTACCAATGAATTCATTAAAAATCCTACAATGTGATTTTCTAGATTTTTTCCCTTATTTGTCTCTCATAGGTATACCTATGATGAGAATTACATATATATATATATATATATATATATATATATATATATATATATATATATATATATACATTATATATAAAGAAAAGAACCCTTATGCAGACATCACACTTTTTATTTCCAGTAGATTTCATTGCTGTAAGGATATTAAGAATAGAAAATTGGTCATGATACGTGTCAAGCAAAATGAGGTATGAGGCGAGATGATCTAATAAGATATTGCAGTTTCATATTAAGACGTTTCACAATTTGCAAGTCCAGCATGCAAGATGTTAATCTTTTCTTCCATTTCAATACAAATACACTGGTAAAAAAAATAAAATAAAAAAAAACTACAGGGAAATGATAAAGAGATTTAAAAATCGTATCCTTGACTGAGACCTGATAGAGGAATGAATTGGTTCAATATGATGGATTTGGGAGCTATTTGCCCATGATAATTCCCATCATTGAGTTGAGCAATCAAGAAATCAAGTTCACCGATCCTACCTGTCACCAGCTCTCCTTCAAGAGGACTGCTCCTTGTGCCCTCTGGCATGCATCCATAACCCACCCACTCTTACAAACTCTTGCCTGGCCCGTGCTAAGTAAGCTAGCATCCCCCTTCTCTAAGCCTGACATGCACATCTGAAAGCAATTCCAAGTCTGTGTGTGGGGGCTGCCAGATTCCAGTGAGACCCCCTCACCGGGAAAGTGGAGGGAGGTAAGCTTTGGGAAGAAGTGGGAATGGCAATTAAACAATCCCTGGCCTTTTGATGGAATTCCCGGAGGAGTTCGTCAAAGCAGAATTAATCACGCGCCTGTTCAGGGTGATCCTTCATCTCTCCTTCTCCTTGCCTTCATCTCTCCTTTTTACAAGCATGTCTCACTTCCTGGTTGATATATCCTAGGATAAGGAATCTAGGTTTGCTTGTAAATAAAAAAGAAAGTAAGAAAGAAAAAAAGAAAAAAAAAGTTTTGAGTTCAAATGACTTTTTAATATCTACATGTTGGTTAAGGATTTTGATCAACAAGTCATCCAGGAATTATTATCCACATAAATGTAATTAAAAGCCAGAATGGATCGTACAGGAAATATTAGAAAGAACCACAAAGTTCTCTAGTGTTGTTCATTTCTCTTTTAACAGTGCATGTTATTGTGTTACAACCAGCAATTTAATTTACATTACGTTTTTGGCAAATGGATAATTATAAAGACTTATGTTAAAAATGACTACTTTCCTCTTTGTAAAGTTAGGAGAAATGTTTTTTTCTCTATTAAGCCAAGCGCATTATGTTATCTATACTTATGAACATATAATTTTACCCTAAAACTTCTAAATGTTTTGCACTTTTAGTGAAATCTGATAAGGCCAAACATAGTATTATTTTATTGTTAATCTTTTAGGCATGTGTGTGAGTGTGTCACTGCACATGTGCATGTTTTATTGATGGATTATCAGAGCTATGATTCACCACTGATGGTTTATGATAGCCCTGGCAATAGGAAAGAAAGGGGCCAAGCTCAGGATCAATGCTTTACATTATGGGCTTTATAGGCTCATTTGCAGACAACAGACTGATCCATGACCTTGAAACAAAGAGGGTCAAAACTGAAAAGGAACAAGAGATAGTAAACATAGACTATAGCCACCCAAATGACTGAGTTCCTCCTCGCTGGCTCCTTGCTCCTGTGGGCTTTTGTTGTGAGACACCAATGAGTCAATGGCGCGACTGTGCCTGTAACCTGAAGCAGGTGGTGAGAGGCAGTAGATTTGCACTGGGACTGTGTGTGGCACAGTTTAATTGGATAAAAGGAGATTAAATGGGACCTGAATGAAGATTCTCTAAAGGCAAGTCCTGAGTTATAAAGGCAACGCACAAAGGTGGCAGCATGACAAATGGCATGCAGACAAATAGGGATGTCTCTCTCCTCTCCTCTCGTCAAAACGAAACCACTTTCAGCCAAGGTTGCGGTGCACCGTCCGATATATCTGCTTTTATACCCATTAATCCTTTTGCTGAGTCCCAAATCAGAGTGAAAATTATACTTTTCAGTTTAATTTCACACTGCACATAATTACAGAGGCTAAAACAATGCCAGTTTTGTATGAAATGACTTTCCGACTGTAATCAGCAAAAGTGGATAAAAACACTATGCTTTTATAGGAGTGTTGAAAAAGTGTGTTTGAAAGAATGTTTTAGACTTAGCACATTAAGCTGACATTAAACTAATTAAATCCCCGCCCACTGCCAAATTTCTACTCTGACTGGATTCACACACATTAATGTTAGCTAGATATACATGGACAAAAAAATTTTTTTCAATCCGACTGAAATCATCCCGATTAAAAATGACAATTTGACTGTTTACATTGAAGCTGATCTGATATGACGTGTGTTTACATACTGAAAGCGTTTAATCAGAATAAAACCTCTTTTGACTTGCGCAAAGAGGTTCTGCCCGCTGTGAAGTGTTTTAAAATGTTGGAAATATAACAGAAGACAGAGAAGAAAAACATTTTTTTTTCTCCAACTTTGAGGTTAGTTTAGGCTTCCCATCTTTTCCTGATAAATCCCGCCTTGTGTCTTGGGAGAGAGTTGTGCTCATAGGGTTTACTAATCCGGAAAGGAAGCAAAATTTCCCTCCAAGAAACTCGTCATGCTATTTAACGTTACACCCACTTGGGGCAAAAATGAATAGAAACAACAAGAAAGAAATGATCAGGGCCCGGTTTCTCGAAAGCTTCTTATCGCTAAGTAGTTCTTAAGTTGTACCTTAACCTCTCTCTTAACTTTATGGCACATTTCCCGAAACGTTCTTACGCTAAGTATCTCTTAGCTAAGTCACACGTTCGTAAGATTGGTCTGGATCAACCTTAACTCATACTTAGGGTAGTTTCAGCTCAAGACGCTAGTCGCCACCCCTGAGCAGCAGTCTTTATAAACCAGCGGTGTATGCAAACACATTATGGCGTATTAATGATGGAATATACTGTAGACCTGTTTAAGAATGTTATTTTATTTGATATCAGAACTAATAGAGTGACTTTTAATTAGCCTATTTCATAATGTGACTAATGCATTAAAATTGCCAATCACAATTAATATTAAACAGGTGGCGAACAATTAGGCAGCGATACAGCGCGGTGTTGTGTTAAACTGAAGACGGCGCGGTCCATGGAGCCGTGTGAGTCATGTACATTTTTCCTTTAGACAAAGCTTCAGCCCTTTTCATATTTTCCCCGTGGTCGTTATTAAAAAAATATATAAATAAAAGTTTTGCCTTCCAAGGCAACAGATTATGGAGCTTCTTGAGCTGCTCAGACCTGCGCGTGCCAGGCCAACGCGTCGTACTTACTGTACACTTCCCGTCCCGATGTCCAGCTGCTCGCTGCTTTTGTTTAAAATTTGTTTCATTGATCATTAGCCATATCCATGACTTTATGGGTTTTTCTTTTGACACGTTTTATTTTTATGAAATTTGATTTAGCTAAATGAGAAAATAACCATGGGAGTTTCAAACATCCATTTATGTTTCTGGGTGATTGTAATGTTTAATACCCCTACAGTATTCACTTTGGTTTGACTCGCTGTGAGATGCGGTGTGTTATACCCCTATCTCACCTGCGCGGGCTCGCGCTGTGGCCGTAGGCTTGATCATGATTCACCCCGAGTTTTTGCGCTGTGATTACGTTTCCATCTTTCCGCGTGAAAATTTCAACGTTTAATTTTTTGCTGGTCCTCGCAGAAGCTTGCAGACTTTGCAGAACTTCGCGGAACGTTAAAGGAACGTCGTGGGCAATCGCGGCAGCTCACGGAGATGAGTCTGGCCACACAGGTGAGAGAGGGGTATTAGGCACCGTGATCCGCCTCGAGTGACCGGCGCCCGACGGTCCGCGAAGATCTACAAGGTCCGCGAGCTTCCACATGTTAAACATGTTTATTTTTTTTGCGTGGTAAAATGGAAAGTAATAACAGCACCAAAACTCGCGCCGAATCATAGTGAACCGCACTTATGGCCCCGCGTGTGAGATAGGGGTATTAAACCTCCACTCTGTCATCTCATCATATTCATTCCATAAGTGCGCTATACAACCCCAACAACTGACACTTCACATTGTTTCTGAAGCTGGTGAAGAGTGTTATCAGCTGTTTGTCCATCAACTATGATTGGATACCCGGTTCGTTTCACCGCCACAGCTTACATGAAAATATTATATATTATATTATTATATTAATTAATATTAATTTATATATTTGTCTATTATGGCATATTATTGTTAAGTTAACCCATGCAAAGAATTTAGTGCAATGTTTAATTTGCATAGAAAATGCCGTCTTTCTTAACGCTGTCATGCAAAAGGAGTCAAAAATCGATTCCTGAGCCACCGATGTCTGCTAATTCAGGACCTTCACTGTAGACAGCGCCGCGTAACGTCGGACGTAAGAGGCAGCGACTTAAGAAGACTCCTAAGAGACAGTTCGAGAAATACTCTTAGAAAAGTTATCACTTAACGTAAGATATATCTTAAGAGTCTTCTTAGCGCGCGAATAGTGTGCGTTATCGAGAAACCGGGCCCAGATCAATTGTTTACATCTAATATTTACCTATTGAACTGATTATTAAAGGTTTACACATCAGCCCTCTCATTCTGATTGAAAAGTAATTCTGATCAGGCCGGATCGGGTCAGATTGTTCTGATTGAAGTGTTTACATGCTTCCGTTTTATTATAATTGGGTTAATGATATTGTGGCGTGGACGGGCCGGCGGCTGACGACCGTCATGCTTTGCGGGGGTTTTCTCTGTCTCTACCGTGAGAGAGAAGGGTGTTTGGGTTAGTGGCTTCGGCCAAGTTGGGTGTGTGTATGTGTGTGTGCTTGACCTGTGTATGTGTGCTTGTGCTGTGGTAATAAACTACTCCCCAGCCATTTGCATTGGGGAGCAAGTAAGCTCACTCGTACTCCAAGATCCCTGCTAGCGTCGAAAAACGCTACATTGGTGTCAGAAGTGGGATGGAGATTTTTGAGTTTGAGCGAACGGCGGAAGACCTGCGAAAGATTCAGGAGGGCCGCCGAGTTGCAGCACGACTCCGGAAGAAGCATCTCCCGGATGGAACCAGTGCCAGCAAATCGGCACGACGAAAATGGAGCGGCGAGATGAGGATCCCGGCACTGGATCTCAGAACGGAGCCCAACGGTGACGCTGCGCAAGTGTCGGAGCAAGCTACAGCTCCGTGCCGGCGTTGTGCGCTGCAGCTGTGCCTTCCCTCCTACAACGGCGCCGTCGAGCCCTACGCGTTCTTCGCCCAAGTGGAGCTAGCCGCCGACTTCGCATGCTGGTCTCCGGCGGAAACGGCCGTAAGGGTTGCACTCTCGCTGAAGGGCGACGCGCTCCGGGCACTGGAAGACCTCCGGGCCGATGAGCGGAAGGACTGGGCAAAGCTCCGGGAGTCGCTTCACCTCCGGTTCGGCGCCGGTGACCGTCAAGAAGCAGCGTGCGAGGAGCTGGCAGTCCGTGAGCTATCCAGGGGCTATCCAGAGGGTGAGCCGACTAAACAGGAAGAGCTAGCGTATCGCGCTTTTCTTCGTGGGCTTCGACCGCCGCCACTCGGGGAGCACATCAGGTTAGCAGCACCAGCTTCCCTCACCGAGGCGCTACGCGCAGCACAGCGCGCTGAACCCATAACTGCGGTGCATCACGGCGAAAGAGCCGAGCGACCGCCCGCAGCTCGGGGACCCTCGGTAGGTGAATCTAGCTGGGGACAGGGCTACCCGTCACGGCTAGACAGCGGAGCAGTCTCTGGGGTTTCGCGGCGATGCCGAGGCAATGTTCCTAGGACTGAGGACAGCGTACCCCAGCAGCCGTCGGACGAGCGCTGGTGGTCGTGCCAGGTGAACCTCCGGGCAGCAAAGCGCGTCATCGGTACTGCGAGCGAGGTAAAGAGTGCGTGTGCCGAGTTACTCCCTCGCCGAGAGCATCGCCCGCAGTCGTTTCACCTGCGCCGCCGCTGGTCAGTGAACGTTTTGTCCGCTACATGGCAAAGAAGGGCCCCACCCAGCGCTCGCGGGCACCGCTGCAGGACTTTCGGGTGGGGGCACCTGTGGAGCGTGTGGGCGTGGACACTCACAGCCAGGGGCGAGGCTTTGCTGCTGGTGAGCAGGTGTGGGTGTTCCGGAAGGAAGAGAGGGCGTTCACCCAAGCTCACGTCTCACTGGGTGGGCCCCTGTACGGTACTCGCTCAGCTCGCCGAGTTCATCTACCGGGTGTGGTTGGCGGGGCGGGCGCGAGTGTTGCTCCACCGAGACCGTCTTGCGCCTTTCCAGCCGCACGCCGGCAAGACATCGAACTCTGCGGAGGCCGGACCGCCTCCGGGACAATGTGCACTACAACAGGACCCCGTGAACGCCGACCGCCTTCACGCCTCCAAGACTGAGAGTCATGGTGATCGGGTGGGGGCAGTGTGGCGTGGGCGGGCCGGCGGCTGACGACCGTCATGCTTTGCGGGGGTTTTCTCTGTCTCTACCGTGAGAGAGAAGGGTGTTTGGGTTAGTGGCTTCGGCCAAGTTGGGTGTGTGTATGTGTTTGTGCTTGACCTGTGTATGTGTGCTTGTGCTGTGGTAATAAACTACTCCCCAGCCATTTGCATTGGGGAGCAAGTAAGCTCACTCGTACTCCAAGATCCCTGCTAGCGTCGAAAAACGCTACAATATTTTCAATTAAGCAAGTATGTATTAAATCATATACATATTGTTGTCATGGTTCTCAATGATGAGGCGGACGCAAATGCAGGTCTGGAACTCAAAACTCGTTTATTTATTCAAAAACTCAAAAAGGACTCCAAAAGGGCAGAAAAACCAAAACAAACATAACTTCCGTAACTCGGGAGTCTCTCTCTCTTTCTCAGACAACAGGGGAAAACACATTCGTACACGACGGTGGACGGACAAAAGACTATGGGGTCGGCTGTTATAAATAGGGAGACACAAAGGGATACACCGGTGATTTTCATTACTTAATAAAGTGAGAGACATACACACGCAGACACACTAGGGGGAGACAAAGCGACGGCTCAGTAGTCCGGGGAACTGGATCTTAACCTCCGAGGCTGTGGTGGCCCAGATGTTACAGTACCCCACACTCCAGAACCGGCTTCTGAAGGAAGGTGCTGTCGGAGGGAGCGAGGACTCACCCGAGTGACGGATTTGCCGGTGGGCGGGGCGACCCGGTGGACGGGGCGCTGGGCGATCCGGCCGTGCATGGTGGAAGTCTGCAATGAGTTCTTGACTCAAAATGTCCCGTGCCGGGACCCAGCTCCGTTCCTCCGGGCCGTAGCCCTCCCACTCAACTAGATATTGCAGAGCCCCCCCTCTCCTCCGTGAGTCCAGCAGTTCCTTGACCCTAAACGCTGGGGCACCCTCTATCTCCATAGCCCCGGGGAGTGAAGGTTCCACTGCTCCTTCGTCTAATGGCCCCCGGACCACCGGCCTGAGAAGAGAGATATGGAAGACAGGATGGATGCGCAGATGTGCAGGAAGTTTTAATCTAAATGACACTGGGTTTATTTGTGCGGTGATGGGGAAAGGACCAATGAACCTGGGTGACAGTTTTCTACATGGGAGATTGAGGTGGAGGTCCCGTGTCGAGAGCCATACCCGATCGCCTACCTGGAGCGGACGACTTTCTCTTCGCCGCCTATCGGCATGTCTTTTGAAACGCTGCACTGCTTGGGAGATCTTGGTGTGTGCGTCCTCCCATACTTTCTCCGCTCTTTCGAACCACTGGTCCACACTGGGAGTGGCATCCCAGGGACATAGCGGGGGTTGATAACCCAGCACACACTGGAACGGCGTTAGCCCGGTAGAGGAGTGGCGCAGGGAGTTTTGTGCGTATTCCGCCCAGGTTATACAGTCTGCCCATTCGTGCTGTCGGCTGCTGCAGTATGCCCGAAGATATCTTCCGAGTTCTTGGACCGTCCGCTCTGCCTGTCCATTAGATTCGGGGTGATAGCCCGACGTTAGGCTAACAGTGGTCCCCAATTTCTGGAAAAAAGCTTTCCAGACCCTGGCGATGAATTGGGGACCACGATTGGAAACAATATCTTCTGGTATGCCGTAACAGCGAAACACAAAAGTGAATAGGGTTTCCGCCACCTGGAGGGCTGACGGAAGGGAACTTGCATCTTTTTGAAAATCTATCCACTACTACTAGAATTGTGGTGTACCCTTTCGATACCGGCATATCTGTGACAAAGTCCACAGCAATGTGGGACCACGGTCTGTTTGGTATTGGCAGGGGAGTTAATTTTCCAACAGGTAGACTACGTGGGTTTTTTGTAGTAGCACACACTGCGCAAGACAAAACTACTTTCTTCACAGTTTCCCGCATCTTTGGCCACCAGAACTTTGGTTCTAGTTGGTGTTGTGTACGTGAGACGCCGGGGTGTCCAGATGCTAAGCTCATATGAGCCGCGATCATCACTCGTTCGCGCAGTGGCTCCGGCACGTAGGCTCGATTCGGAGGGCAGTTCCTAGGTGCGGGGTTGGACCGCGCCCACTGAACTATATCCGACTCGATGTCCCAAGTGATCGGAGCCACTACGAGTGAAGATGGCAGAATGGGCTCCGGAGTTGTAATGGGCTCCGGCGACGGATAATAGCGTGAAAGCACATTCATTCATTCGTTTTCTATACCGCTTAATCCTGTGTTCAGGGTCGCGGGGGACCTGGAGCCTATCCCAGGAGACTTCGGGCACTAGGCGGGGTACACCCTGGACAGGGTGCCAATCCATCGCAGGGCACACACACATACACACACTCACACACCCAATCACACACTACGGGCAATTTGGGAACGCCAATTAGCCTAACCTGCATATCTTTGGACTGTGGGAGGAAACCGGAGTACCCGGAGGAAACCCACCAAGCACGGGGAGAACATGCAAACTCCATGCACACAGAGACGGGAATCGAGCCTGGCCGGGGAATCGAACCCAGACCCTGGAGGTGCATGGCGACAGTGCTAACCACTACACCACCGCGCCGCCGTGAAAGCACATCCGCTTTTATATTTTTCGAGTCGGGGCGATAAGTAATAACAAATCGGAAACACGTGAAGAAGAGCGCCCATGGGGCTTGACGTGAGTTTAATCTCTTTGCTTGTTGGAGGTACTCCAGATTCCTATGATCAGTGAGCACCGTGAATGAATGTTTCGCCCCCTCCAACCAGTGTCTCCACTCCTCTAATGCCGTTTTTACTGCTAGCAGCTCTCTGTTACCGATATCATAATTCCGCTCGGCAGGTGTTAGTTTCCTAGAAAAGAAAGCGAGTTTCGGTTTCCCTATTAATAGTGATGTGAGGGGCGCTGCCACCATACTGAAGCCCCGAATGAACCGCCTATAAAAGTTGGCAAACCCCAGGAATCTCTGTAGCGCCTTAACTGACGTCGGTTCCGGCCATTGATGTACCGCCGCGACTTTGGTCTCTTCCATCTCGACCCCCAGTGGCCCTATGCGATAATTGTTTAGTACAATATGTCTAATTTATATGAATTTTTCAACTAACTACTAAAAAAACAAAATGGACCTGATGATCCTGATGCCAAAAAAAAAAGGAAATAAATTCAACATTTAGTCATGAACTTGCTGGAGGTAGCAAACTAATTAGCAAAATGATTTTTAATACTGCATGACTGTGAATCTCTTGCATGAAAAGTATATCACTAATAATATGTTAATTTTAAAAAGAGATACACTGGTACACTGATATGAATGGCATGACCTTATGTAGATTATCTTGTATGAAAACATTTGTGATAGGGCATCAGTAATGATCGTATACACCATTAGATTTTAGTAACCCAGCAAACACCTTATTACTTTAATACCCATATCCATTATCCATTATCCATTAAGTAATAATTACAGTTGCTGTGTGGAAGTCATTAATGTCTAATGCATGAGAAAGTGAGAGCATTGCTCATTCCATAATTAAGTTAATTAAGAGGTTGTTCAAAAAGACAGTAATTTTGTTTATGCAATTGAGATACTAGTGACGAAGCAGGCTTACTCTGCCACTGCAACCTCACCTGAAATAATTCCCTTGGAATTATAATGTTCTATTTGCATTCTGACCGGTTTTGAGATGTTTCTGTGTTTGCAAAACTGTGCTGTTCATGATGTATATTATATTAATATGATTTTAATAGTAGTAATCATATTAGTATAATATTACCATAATATATATATATATATATATATATATATATATATATGGGCCTCTGAGTGGCGTAGTTATAAACTGCTCGCCCTATCATCCGGAGATCGCTGGTTCGGTTCCCAGGTGAGCCTGTAACTTCTCGCAGCTGGAGGTCTAGAGCTCCGCCGTTGTCGGTTCCCAAGCGCCGGATGAGAAAGGAGAAGGGTTGGGCATTGGGCTAGCAACCCGCCCCGTAAAAACCCAACCGCTACGGAAACAGCGATATATATATATATATATATATATATAATATATATATATAGCACAGTTTTGCTTAAAATATTGCAATGCACACAACATTATGGGTGACATATCAGAGTTCAAAAGAGGACAAATTGTTGGTGCTCATCTCATTGGTGCATCTGTGACCAAGACAGCAAGTCTTTGTGCTGTATTAAGAGCCAGGGTATCCAGGGCAATGTCAGCATACTGTACCACCAAGAAGGACAAACCACATCCAACAGGAGTAACTGTGGACGCAAGAGGAAGCTGTCTGCACCTAGGTTATAGGAAGCTGTGCTTACCTGGGTTATATCCAAAAAAACATAAAACCACAGCTGCCCAATTCACTGCAGAATTAAATGTGCACCTCAACTCTCCTGTTTCCACCAAGACTGTTCGTCGGGAGCTTCACAGGGTCAATGTACTGTATAATGCTGGGTTGCTATAATGCTTGGTCACTCGTGCCAATGCCAAACATTGTTTTCAATGGTGCCAGCAGCAAAAATTTAGAGCTGTGGACAATGTGAAACATGTATTGTTCCCTGATGAGTCCACCTTCACTGTCTTTCCCATATCCGGGAGAGTAACGGTGTGAAGAAGCCCCAAAGAAGCGTACCACCCAGACTGTTTCATGCCCAGAGTGAAGCATGGGGGGGATCAGTGATGGCTTTGAGCTGCAATATCATGGCATTCCCTAGGCCCAATACTTGTGTTAGATGGGCACGTCACTGCCAAGGTCTACCAAACCATTCTGGAGGACCATGTGCACCCAGTGGTTCAAACATTGTATCCTGAAGGCGGTGTTGTGTATCAGAATTATAATGCACCAATACACACAGCAAGACTGGTGACAGAGTGGTTTGATGAGCATAAAATTGAAGTTGAACATCTCCCATGGCCTGCACAGTCACCAGATCTAAATATTATTGAAGCACTTTGGGGTGTTTTTGGAGGAGCTAGTCAAGAAACGTTTTCCTCCACCAGCATCACTGGCCACTATTCTACAATAAGAATGGCTCCAACCACTGTAAAACCCCTATAAACACCTCACGTTATCTTAATACACTGTCACAGAGGACAGAACAAGAAAACTCAATTTGGACAAAAATGTCAGATAGGACCTTTTAATTCTGACCTAAAATACTGGCCAGCCTTCATGATAGCTTGGTTTTCAGATTGGTATGTGACATCATTCTTTGCTGTAGGTATACGGAAAATTGTATATACTGTACTGTAGTCATCATTTAGTGGAGAGACCAGGATACTTTAAGTGGATGGAGTGTGTGTGGGCATACCAGTCAAACTGTGTGGGCATATACAGTGGTGTGAAAAACTATTTGCCCCCTTCCTGATTTCTTATTCTTTTGCATGTTTGTCAAACTTAAATGTTTCTGCTCATCAAAAACCGTTAACTATTAGTCAAAGATAACATAATTGAACACAAAATGCAGTTTTTAAATGAAGGTTTACGTTATTAATGGAGAAAAAAAACTCCAAATCTACATGCCCCTGTGTGAAAAAGTGATTGCCCCCCTTGTTAAAAAATAACTTAACTGTGGTTTATCACACCTGAGTTCAATTTCTGTAGTCACCCCCAGGCCTGATTACTGCCACACCTGTTTCAATCAAGAAATCACTTAAATAGGAGCTACCTGACACAGAGAAGTAGACCAAAAGCACCTCAAAAGCTAGACATCATGCCAAGATCCAAAGAAATTCAGGAACAAATGAGAACAAAAGTAATTGAGATCTATCAGTCTGGTAAAGGTTATAAAGCCATTTCTAAAGCTTTGGGACTCCAGCGAACCACAGTGAGAGCCATTATCCACAAATGGCAAAAACATGGAACAGTGGTGAACCTTCCCAGGAGTGGCCGGCCGACCGAAATTACCCCAAGAGCGCAGAGACAACTCATCCGAGAGGCCACAAAAGACCCCAGGACAACATCTAAAGAACTGCAGGCCTCACTTGCCTCAATTAAGGTCAGTGTTCACGACTCCACCATAAGAAAGAGACTGGGCAAAAATGGCCTGCATGGCAGATTTCCAAGGCGCAAACCACTTTTAAGCAAAAAGAACATTAAGGCTCGTCTCAATTTTGCTAAAAAACATCTCAATGATTGCCAAGACTTTTGGGAAAATATCTTGTGGACCGACGAGACAAAAGTTGAACTTTTTGGAAGGTGCGTGTCCCGTTACATCTGGCGTAAAAGTAACACAGCATTTCAGAAAAAGAACATCATACCAATAGTAAAATATGGTGGTGGTAGTGTGATGGTCTGGGGTTGTTTTGCTGCTTCAGGACCTGGAAGGCTTGCTGTGATAGATGGAACCATGAATTCTACTGTCTACCAAAAAATCCTGAAGGAGAATGTCCGGCCATCTGTTCGTCAACTCAAGCTGAAACGACCTTGGGTGCTGCAGCAGGACAATGACCCAAAACACACCAGCAAATCCACCTCTGAATGGCTGAAGAAAAACAAAATGAAGACTTTGGAGTGGCCTAGTCAAAGTCCTGACCTGAATCCTATTGAGATGTTGTGGCATGACCTTAAAAAGGCGGTTCATGCTAGAAAACCCTCAAATAAAGCTGAATTACAACAATTCTGCAAAGATGAGTGGGCCAAAATTCCTCCAGAGCGCTGTAAAAGACTCGTTGCAAGTTATCGCAAACACTTGATTGCAGTTATTGCTGCTAAGGGTGGCCCAACCAGTTATTAGGTTCAGGGGGCAATTACTTTTTCACACAGGGCCATGTAGGTTTCGATTTTTTTTCTCCCTAAATAATAAAACCCCTCATTTAAAAACTGCATTTTGTGTTTACTTGTGTTATCTTTGACTAATAGTTAAATGTGTTTGATGAGCAGAAACATTTTGTGTGACAAACATGCAAAAGAATAAGAAATCAGGAGGGGGGCAAATAGTTTTTCACACCACTGTATGATAAGACACATGTTTGATTAAAAGCTTGATCTAATATTTAATCACATCCACACAAAATATCAACAAATCTACAACGGCAGCCAAACCTCCACAGGTGCACCCTCCTCATACTCACATGTGTTTAGCATCAGTCAGGTCAGCCCTATGTTTAGTTGAAGTCCTAGAACATTCCACCCCTGACAGAATGCATTACACTCAGCTGAAGCGCTCGCATTTTTTAAATCATGTGCTCCTGGAATCCAGCGGAAGTTTTTCTTGGTCTGGATTTGACATGGAAGTGTTGCATACAACTTCAAATTTGATGTGCATGTCAGTCTCGGGTTGTGTTTGTGTACTCGTGTGTATGTGTGTTTGTTAACTGAGACTAATAGGAGTGGCAGTGGACGGGTGTAAGGCGTCTGGCAGGCCCCTGTCGGCTACATTCTTTCCCATCTGATAAAGGATCTTATCGGTCTGAGACGGAGGTGCTGAGCATGAGATGCGTGTTAAGCTTTACAGTAACATCAACACATTCCTGTGCACATTCTTCACAGCCAGTGAAAACACTGCCGGCCCGATAACAGAAGGGCAATCAAAACAGCGATAAATTGCACCGGATATAAAGCGTGGCTAAGCAAGACGCCAGTGCTTCAAACAAATACTTTCCCTGCCAGCTCTAAATGCCTATAATACCCTTGGATTGGCCGTTTCTGCTCCACTGGAGGCTTGGTTCTTTGTCCTTCTAATCCTGAATCCTATGACCTGCTTCAACATCTCTAACCACCTCCAAAGTACAATTTACTATTTCTCAATATGTGCCGTTTATTTTGCCAAAGGAATAGCTACAGTATATTCACCCGTTTTACCCTGGATCAGCTGTTACAAACCCAACAAGCCCATCCTGTGTTTCTCCTTGTAGTGAAAGAAAAAAACATCCAAATTAATCAATAACAGCTTTTATTTTTTGTGGAAAATTGGCATCAACGGTGGTTGGAAATTGATGAGGTATGGATTTAGAGTTTTTCAGCATTTAATCAATCAGTACAAACACTGAAATATGTTTTCCCCGCGGTAGTGTGTCACCATGCGCTCATTGCGGTCAGCTCTAAACCTAAGGCAACAATCAGGGGTTGCTGAACAACAAATTAGCCCTGGCTCAGCACCAAGCAGTGTAGGATATTTTCCTGGAGTCGTGGATGTAGTAATGTAATCACGTCGCTGTGTAAATTGATGCAAGCGCTCCCTTCTGACGTTTGAGCTAAACCAATAATCAACAAAGGGACTAGTACAGTAAAGTAACGTCAGATATAAGGCTTTTTATTTGTTTGATTTTCATTTTCATGTTCAAATCCGGGGCTTATAATTGTGCAGAAGAACAGAACACAGTTATGAGAGTTATGAGAAAAACTAAATTTATTTCTCTATATAATCCTCTGCTACACTAATGCACTTATCTTAGTGTTTCACTAGTGAGCGAATACAGTACCTGTCTGAAACGCTAGCCTCCAAAGAACTCCTTTAACGGCCCAAACATGTGATGCAAAACAGGTCAGGACCGTGCAGGACTCTCAGCCAAGTTCCTGTAATGTACTGTATAAGTGATGTGGTTGGCATTATGAGGTTGTGCAAGGCTTTGCAAACGCAGAACCATTTTTTCCTGAGAGCGTTCCACTCGCTGAATGTTAACAGGAATGACTGCATTGGGCTCCGAGCCACCTCAGCCAGGATCGTTATTTGCAAACGAACGGCCTTCTTTAAAAACGTTTGCAGCATTCAAATAATTTATCTGCGGCTAAGAGACTCATCACCGCACTGTGCCTGAATTCGTCTGTGAATGTCAATCGGTTTAACACCTTCATTCACGAGACATTTCATCACAAGTTCCAGTTTTATGCTTCTCATATTTAATAAAGACGGTGCAGTTTCAAATTCTAGTCACTTGAATGATGATCACTCAAGTTGACCAATTCATGTGTGAAAATGATTCCTCATACTCAGAACTTTACCCATTACTGAGCCAAGACCTGATCAGCTGAAGCAACTGCTGATCATAACACTGCTTCCGGAGGCTCTAAAGTGCCATCCTTTAGCTTTCTGCAGCCTTTTCTTCTGGAGTTCATCCAGATCCAGTACTTAACCATTTATTTAAAAACTGGAAGTTGGGAAGAATTCTCCTTTTCAAGGAGGTTTGGATGGATATTCTCCTTCCTGCACCCTCTGCTCCATGCTGGTATTGCGGCTCCTCGGGAACCGACTCCACGGTAGGAGAAAGCAAGCTGATCCGCCATCACTACTGCTCCCACTTCAAAGTTCGGTAATGAAAAGCACCTGCACTTGCTGAGCTCGAGGAAGTCTTTAGTGATAGAGGAAGCTGGAGATAAACGAAGGGAAACACAGAGAAGCTGACTCTTTAGGTGATGCAGGGGGTTAGAAGGCGTCAGTTCAGAGACCGCATGCATTAGCTCAGCACGACTCCGACTCCTACCGAACTCTCTGATCCTGAATTCAATCCATGAGCAGCATCTGTTACATGTAGTGGCTAATCTCTGAGTGCCAACTCGTTCTCCCTGTCTTTCTCCGCCTGTTTTCAGATCTAAAGCTCTAATCAAAAACAACTCAGCCTGTCATTTTTCTCAGACAGGGATTACGGGAGAAACATGACTCTTGTGGGGACATTTCATCATATTTATTGTCATAATAAATTTTATATAATGCTAAGATTTTCTAAAAAGAAAGGCATTCATTATATGTTGCGATCACATTCGTTTTGCGGAAATTAATGATGATTCTGAAATCGTGTTCTGTCAACACGTTGAGAAATACTGCTTCTAAGATTTTGTGTGTGTGTGTGTGTGTGTGTGTGTGTGTGTGTGTGTGTGTGTGTGTGTGTGTGTGTGTGAGAGAGAGAGAGATTTAGAAAGGCATTACTGTAAGCAGTCGTACTTGTTCACTTTGATCTGGGTAAACACTGTGATTACCAGCTCCCATGACCAGCCTGTGCAATCCAAGCATTAACCCATACTTCCATGTTTCTACAGCTTCTTAGTGATATGATATCACATTTACTGCATAATTTCACCGAACGGAACAAAGTAATGGAAAGAGAAATTATTTGCCTTTCTAAACTAACAGCGGAAGTGCTGACTGGATTAAAGGTACGGTCAGTGATTTTAAAGCTAGCTATTTTGAAACCTACTGACATAAATGATTTTAGGATTAAGATCAATGGGCCTCATGCAAAAAGCAGATTACGAATACATTTTTATTTTACTTTTGGTCATATCTGTTTTTTTTTGTTTTTTTTTTAAACAAATAAGGCTATAAAAACCTTTGGATGCTGAAGATCTGCTTCTCTATTCTCAGTTTTCTGTTAGATGCCTTGGCTGTTGATGGCATGTGCAGAGAGCACGTTTTTAGAAATCACAGATGAATGGATTGCTGCGAGCACTCTGAAACGCATAATTATGGAAACCATCATCCGGTTAGCTGTTATTAAAAATCCTCAATTTCATAAAACTCTAACATAGATGGTGGAGGTTATGCCCTCTGTCCGTGTGCCATCAAACCACTGTGTGTGCCTCAGCTAATACTGCATTCAGTGTCATTTGACTTACCAGTAATGCCAGTGCTCATGCTCTGGAAGATCAAGTTTACTTCACTTTAAGTTTACTTCAGACTAAAGGTTACCTGCGGCTCCATCCTCCTGCAGATGCTAACTTGCTGCTGCTCCTCAAGCTGCTCCCTTGAAAAACTGATGCTGTTTCCCACTGTTATATTCGGTGAGGAACGCCTGTGGTATGTCTGTTACAGGCACCAAACAAATGGGATTTCTGTTTTATAGCTATTTATGGCAGCATGGTGGCTTAGTGGTTAGCACTGTCACCTTGCACCTCCAGGTCCTGGGTAGAATTCCCGTGTTGGGTCTGTGTGCATAGAGTTTGCACTTGGTGAGTTTCCTGCAGGTTCTCCAGTTTCCTCCCACAGTGTGTGAATATCGACTGAAGGGTCAACAGCCACGGTTGCCCAAAGATGGGAATAAATACAATGGTCACCATTGACTTCCATGGCCCCTGGTTGGACTACAGAGGTTCCTAGATCGATGGCTCTATATACAGTGTGTGTGTGTGTGTGTGTGTGTATATATATATATGCTTTGGTGGGATCTCTCCAAGTTTTGTGCCTGAATTGCAACTGCCTTCATATGGATACCTATGTTAATAATGTTACCTATCATAATTGCATGCCAAATTGCATGCACCCTATAGGTGCACCTCCAAAATAATATCAAATGGGATTCATTACTCAGCTCACCTAGGTAAGATCAAATTGGGATGGTTAAGAACATTTGGTGGATTTGGCATTGACTTAAGAGACATAAGAAAAATACATAGAATGATATAAAGTGAGGCTGAAATTGACTTCTTTCCAGGCGAGACTATGGAGCTGTTGCAGTCACACGACCCACAATCACAGCATTTAGTCAGATAATACCGCCATACCGTCAGATAATTGCCATCTAGTCAGATAATACCGCTAGTAATAATGACTTGCTGGCTAAATTTATTCCCATGGGTTTACACATGACAAGAGACCAGATAATAGTGTATGTTAAAAAAAACTTCAGTCATTGGATATTACTGATTTTTATCAAGCTCCAGCGGGTTTTACAACACTTTTGAGTACAGTGCACTGGTAGATTTACAATACAGTGATATTTATTTAACATGTCAGTTTCTGACCTACTTTTCTCCCTACCTTTCCATCCAACTGTCACTCTGCTATCTGTGCTGTCTGATGAGTGACTGAGGTCGCAGTGCCCACACTCAGACTGGTCTATTTAGCTGTTTAGGGCGTATGATAAACCTTGTGCTATTAAAAAAATAGCTCTAGTTTTACATCGGTTCTGATGTCACATGCATGAGCTCTATTGATCCATAGAACAAATCAGAGACAGTCATGTCATCAATGAGACCTCCTGATAAACTCCATACTTTAAATTAAAAGTTTTTGGCTAGATTTAGACATTTGCTCTCCTTCCTCATAATTCAAATTCAGTTCAATACTTAACTGTAATTCATTGTGTTCACCACATTGCCCAGAGTGCTGTTGACAAAATACACTCGTTTTTGTTTTTATTTTGCTTATGACACACATTTAACTTAAGGCAAATACCGAAGGGCGGGCAAAGTGCCATTCAATTCTGTCCAGCCAGTTTTGCATGATGCTGGGATAAAATCTGGCAGGACAGACAAACAAACATATAGACATACAGACAGACATAATGATTTTTCTGAGACTGGTTTCGGGTCCGTCATAATTTTTCTGAGATTGGTTTCGTGTCCTCCAACATGTGAACCATAAATATATCATTGAAAGAGTGAGTTCTGACCAATGTACAAACAAAACCTTTCTTTTATTTATATAGATATTATATACTGTAGGTAACATAACATAACAACTCTGTGGGAAAGAGTAGTGGAAGCTAGGTTAAGGGCAGAGGTGAGCATTTGTGAGCAGCAATATGGTTTTATGCCTAGAAAGAGTACATCAGATGCAGTTTGTTTTGAGGATACTGGTGGAGAAGTACTGAGAAAGTAATAAAGAGTTGCATTGTGTCTTTGTAGATTTAGAGAAAGCGTACGACAGGGTGCCGAGAGAGGAGCTGTGGTGTTGTATGAGGAAGTCTGGAGTGGCAGAGAAGTATGTTAGAATGGTGCAGGACATGTATGAGAGCGCTAAGACAGTGGTAAGATGTGCTGTAGGTGTGACAGAAGAGTTCAAGATGGAGGTGGGTCTGCATCAAGGATCGGCTCTAAGCCCCTTTTTGTTTGCTCTGGTGATGGACAGGATGACAGATAAGGTTAGACAGGAGTCTCCATGGACTATGATGTTTGCAGATGACATTGTGCTTTGTAGCGAGAGCAGGGAACAGGTGGAGGAAAATTTGGAGAGGTGGAGGTACGCTCTGGAAAGCAGAGGAATGAAGGTTAGCCGCAGCAGGACGGAATACATGTGAGTGAATGAGAGGCTACAGGGAGCAGAGGTAAAGAAGGTGCAGGATTTTAAGTACTTAGGGTCAACGGTCCAGAGCAACGGAGAGTGTTCAAAGGAGGTGAAGAGGCGGGTACAGGCAGGTTGGATGAGTGGAGAAAAGTTTCAGGTGTGTTGTGAGATAAAAGAGTATCAGCGAGAATGAAAGGAAAGGTGTACAGGACAGTGGTGTGACCAGCGATGCTCTACAGCTTAGAAACAGTGGAACTGAAGACAGGAGACAGAGTTGGAGGTAGCAGAGCTGAAGATGATGAGGTTCTCCTTGGGACTGACAAGGGTGGATAGGATCAAGAATGACAGAGTGAATCAGAATCAGAAGAATGAATCAGAGGGACAACTCATGTGAGATGTTTTGGAGATAAAGTCAGAGAGGCCAGACTGAGGTGGTTTGGACATGTTCAGAGGAGAGAGTGTGAGTATATCGGTAGAAGGATGCTGAGGTTGGAACTGCCAGGCAGGAGGTCTAGAGGAAGACCAAAGAGGAGATTTATGGATGCAGTGAGAGAGGACATGAAGTTAGTTGGTGTAAGAGAAGAGGATGCAGAGGATAGGGTTAGATGGAGGCAGATGATTCGCTGTGGCGACCCCTGAAAGGGAACAGCCGAAAGACAAAGAAGGTAACATATAATTTGCTATATGGTGATGCATACATTGTACTGTACATACATGCATCACCATACAGTATATCAGTTATATGACTTATATGACTACATACAGTATGTAACGTACATGATCATATATTACATTTCTGTATGGGACATAGTTCACCTAAATGGCTGGATGTTGGTGGTCCAGATCATTTATTTTTATTCTGTTTACAAGGGCTGGGGCATTACAGAGCAGATTATTGACGTAAGTATTGATGTAAGGAGAACTTGCAATAATGTGTCTGGAACAGAAAATTTCTTGCTTATGAAGGTCTGAATAAGCAGCTAACATAACTGAATCATCAATAGTTATCTTTGAATGTTTACCTCTTAGGGATTGGCCTGTTTTTCTAAATGAATGTACTCTACTACAGTATTTTTAAAGTGCTTTGTTCAGTCTGATAAAATGCATTGTAGGGGGAACGACTAGACAACGGTCTGCTGGTTGACCTTTTGACAAGCTAAGAAATATCTGTGACGAACTGCATGTTTCTGTATCAGATACCTTGCACTCTGTTTCCCCCACTTCCTGATAAACACCATCCTGCTGTCTGGTCAAGAGGATATATCAGTGGCAAAGTCCCACTTTGTCACAAATATATCCTTTCTGGAATCTGTAGCAACAGTCCATTAAAACCACTGGTCACGTCTTCCCTTTTCATGAGGGTAGTGACCTGTTCTTGGATGATACATGTGAAAGATAGCCAAGTCGTAAATATGACAGTGACCAGACATTCTGTTAAATCTAATGCTTCCTGGTGTAGATGCTAATGAGCAAGAAAGTCAGCGGTGGACACAAAAAGGTCTGAGATTGTTAAGGGAAGAAAGGTCTCAAGTGGCTAAGAAGGTGAGATATTGTGATCTTTATCAAATCTCTACAGTCCGTGGTTTGCGGTGCATGACAAACATGTGAGAATACAGTATGAATGACCTCTGCATAGATATATACCAAGGTCATTCGTAGTGCAGAATTCCTTTCAAGATGTTAGACCTCCCAGAAATGTTATTACACATCCAATATTTACAATATTTGTCTAGAGGCTTTTACTTTAAAACAGAGCAGGAGATGGCTTTCTAAACATAAATAACATCAGCGATCAGTGAAACCCTAACACTTTTTTTTTTATAGTCTGCTACCATCAGGAGAGATATCATATCTAAGTAGCCAGTGATAAGATGGTTGATCTGAAACAGAGCAGGATCCTTCCTCCTTATTCATAGGTGCGTCAGTGTCCGTCGAGTAAATTTGTCCCAAGTCTGGTGCTACCGTCGTGGCCTGTGGTGTGTTTCCGAGCCCTCCCTGATAAGCATAAAAGGCTAATTGCTGTAGCTGGTCACTGCACTGGTGGTGGAAGCGTGCACTGTGTAAATACACAATGTGCTGGCCGCACACTCAATCACTGCCTGCTACATATATAAACGTTCTGCCTAGTTAAACATTTAAAATGCAGAACTGCTCAGCAGACTCATGCATCAGAATCTCTCAAAGACATTTCAGAGACTGTCTGGCTCCCATATCGATGTTACAGATATGGCACTAACATTAAACTAAATGCTCTTGACTGGTCTCAAGTCTAGTAATCTGTGGAAATTAAAATGATAAATATCATGGTCATTTGCATAGACTACAGAGATGGTTCTTCTTCCCAGGAACTAGTTTTATGCTTTAACAGTCATCTATAAGGACCTGATCTGAGCTGATGACTTGGGTTAAAAATCTATAAACCAATAAACTGTGCAATACATTCCCGCATCAGTAATATCCTAACTGCAGTGGTGAAAGATGAAGCTGGCTCCTCATGGCTGCAGTGGTGCGTAATATTTTATTTACTCTTTCCATTATTGGGGTCCAGATGAGTTCACGATCTCTGAGCAGTCTCCATCATCGCTACAAGGCTGTGGGAAACGCTCTAGAAAAAAAACGAGAAAAAAAACCATCAAGGCTTTTAAGGAGAGTTGGTCCTATTATTTGAGGTCCTTGAGGCTGACATCATGCGGCTAGAGCAGGTCTTGAGCTCTCAGGGGGGTCTGTGTTCCTCGGCCGTCCAAACATCAGACTGGCTGGGGCATGAGCGGAACTGGCAGGTCTCACATGGAAAGAGCACTTTGCACTCTCCATCAGTTTCAGCAAAGTGACATGTGACATGTGGGAGCACAGCATTAGACCCTCTGTGTCCTGCACACTTGATCTCAGCGTCATTCTTCCAATCAGTTGATGGGTGAAGGAAGGGTGAAAGAAAGGAAATGGACAAAGTGGGAAGTGGCAATGCAATATTAGCTTCTGTGATTCTGTGCTGTCTGTCTCTGTCCTGCTGCCATTCCTTTGCTTGGGTCAGGACAGGAAGAAGGAAAGAAGGAAGGGAGGAAGAGAGGAAGAGATAAAGCAAATGGAGGAGGAGGGTAGAAAAAAAGAAAAGGAAGGAGGAAGGGAGTGAAGGTGGAAAGATGGAATGAATGAATGAATAAATGAATGATGGAAGGATAGAAATGAGATGCGGAGGAGGATGGTAGGAATGATGGAAGGACATTAATTAGAAAGCCATTATGTAATAAAGGATGGATGGAAGGAAGGAAGTATGGAAGGGATGACAAAGAAAGAAAGAAATGAGGCAGAAAGGAAGGAATAAAGAAGGAAAGAGGAAGGATGAAGGAAAATGAAAAAAGGAAGGATGGAAGGATGAAAAGAAGAAGAAGAGTAGGATGGTAGGAAAAATTTAATAATGGAGAAAAAAGAAGAAAGGGTGGAACAAGGAAAAGATCACTAGAAGGAAAGAAGGTAGGGATGAAGAAACGGAATAGAGGAAAGAGATACAGAATGAAGGAAATCAGCATGTTATTTCCATAGACAGACAGTCAACAATATTCATAAAGTGTACATAGAGTATAGACAGTATGTACTGTACTTAGAGTGATATGAGGATTACAAAGCACTGGTGAAGCAGGACACTGTTTTACAGTAATGGGATATTATTTATCCGTTTCACATTTACATTGTAATCCGGTCATGTATAGTATACTCTACAATATTCACCCATTATCAGGCTTTAGATGAACTGATTATAAGACAAAGTCCTCAGTTTCTTTCTCACTGTTCTCTACCTGCTCATTGTAATTAATTCAGAAGAATGAGGATGTAGTGACACAGCAGGGAGGAGAGGCCTGGCAGGGACAGTGTACAGTAGCCGAGACTGAGGGCTGTTAGAAACTACAACCTCATGGAAAAGAAATGCATGAATACACTAAATTTCAGACTGTGTCCTGTCAAAGTTTTCATTTCAGGTGTACTGTAAGTAATGGTAGATTTTATTTTTATTTTTTTTCAGGGTGAACCTTTTTCCCTGCATCACTTGCTGTACAATTAAAATAAAACATAATAAAATTTAATGAATTGCACCTTTAATATCATATTAATTTAACATAACATAATTGTGGCGGCACGGTGGTGTAGTGGTTAGCACTGTCGCCTTGCACCTCCAGGGTCCGGGTTCGATTCCCGGCCAGGCTCGATTCCCGTCTCTGTGTGCATGGAGTTTGCATGTTCTCCCCGTGCTTGGTGGGTTTCCTCCGGGTACTCCGGTTTCCTCCCACAGTCCAAAGACATGCAGATTAGGCTAATTGGCGTTCCCAAATTGACCATAGTGTGTGTGTGCTCTGTGATGGATTGGCACGCTGTCCAGGGTGTACCCTGCCTCGTTCCCAGAGGTCCCCGATACCCTAAATACAGGATAAAGCGGTATAGAAGATGAATGAATGAATAACATAATTGTAAAATAAATGTATTATTTTATTCATTGTATATTGATGATTATGATGTTATTTTCCTCATAGTATAAGTTTAAATATGAAACTAGATGTTATGTAATATTAGTTTATCAGTATTAATATTATATATTAATATTACTTTTAAGCAGAAACAAACTCTGCTATATTTAGACATAAGGTGTAATCTTTTCATAATTTATTTATTTTTATTCAGCGGTGGATGGAAATAAAAAATCCCCCATATGTCTAATGAAATATTTAACCCTTAGCACTAAATATGTTCTGTTTTTGTTTGATGTTTTTTTAACTACTCAAACCATCAAACTATACTGATATAATTTTTTTGTCTTATTTTATTTGATATGAAAGTTAACTGAAAATCTTCTCCTGTATGTGCCGTGCAATGTACTGCAGAGTAACGCATGTATGCAGGGCAATATACAGGTGTTCCCATTAAAGTGGCCAGTGAGTGTAAAAGTTATCTGATTGGTGTTATACGTGTTCTGGTGCATGGGAGATTTGGGAAATTATGACAGCAAATCTATTATCTGCCCTGAGTATTTGTTCATACACTTTAAATCCAACTGTAATGCTTCCCAAAGAGCTAAACGTCTTCCACAGAACCGCAATTGAATTTACCCATCTCATTCAGAGCGTCAGCCACAAACAAAGACCAAGGATGGTACAGATAGGGGGGGACCAAAGGCACCTTGGCTAATCTGACTGTTGCAGTAGCAGAATGTCCTGTATCTCATATCACAGCTATATTTGTGCAGGTGGAATAAATTAATGAAATCAGACCTACGGATCTCGCTAACGGTAATCTAAAGCATATAGCGCAATCTAGGCCAGTGGGGCTGCTTTTATGGGCTACAATTTGAGCACCCACAGAGAACTGGCACATTTAACATCTCATGGAATCCTGTCAAATTCCTATTTCCACATTTCATCCTGTAACACTAGCACCATTGTTAAAGCGCAACGTTCTGTGGTAATCACCATTAGCGTTTCCAAAAAAAAGTTGCAAAAGTGCTGAGATCTCTACACTGCGCCTCAAAGTAGCAAAGCACAATTGTGGTTTTATGGACTGGAGTGCTTCCCTATTCATTTGATTCACCACACAGTGTAGCGTTTGCTCAGCTCAGCCCTTTCCTGTCCTCCATTTCCCTCCTCTTTGTACAGTGAAGCCGCTGTAAACATAATAAGGCCTGATTTAGCAAGGGCCTCGGTGCCCATGTCAGACCACGACTGGCTTGCTTGCAGAAGGATAGAGTTCCCACTGCCAGTCAGTGCGGAACATTGTTTTCCTTGGGCCAGGGCCACTCAGGGCATTTCCAGCTTATTCAAAGTAAACACCGCCACAGCTGCTAAACTCTCTCATCAATGTGTAAGCTTTTGGCATTCGACCTTCACCTTCTAGGGTCCTCTTCATAATGCTCAGCATTTTTAATTTTCTCATGTTGACAAAAGTGAACGCAAGAAAAGGAGGTCATTGTTCGGGCTTGTTGAGTCTCCATGTGATTTCACCGTCTATGAGCTGGAAGGCTTTCTCCACTAGCTTCTCTCGACTTCCAAAGAGACCCCCTACCCCTTTTGCCCGAGTGCTATTCTCCCACAGACAAAAATCACTCTGTCAGGTCGGGTTAATTAAAATGCCTTGCTGGAGATTTTGAACTTTTGCTGTTTTCAATCCCTATCCGAGCATCCCCCTTCCCAGAAGTTTCTTTGATTTAAATCTGTGAAACCCTCTGAGGGTCCACTTGTGTTGCAGTTGGCTTTCTTTGGCCTTGCTGACAAAAGACCCAGCGGAGGGAGGAGTGGTGAGGCCAGCCAAGCGCAGAAGTGACAGACTTAGCACAGATTTGAAAATTAATACGAAAAAATTGGTCAGCCAGATTTTAGGAGGTGAAAAAAGAACAAGAGAGAGGCAATCACAGCTCTGTGCAGAGATGGATGGTGGCCAGATCGAGGTCAACCCTGTCATAGCTACGAATGGCTCTCAAATGGCCAATTGCTAATAGCTGCTTCTGGCTGGTCTGTTTTAGCAAAGCAAACTGCATTGCAAATTTCTGACAGTCATCCCAGCAGAGGGCCATGATGAATTCTAGTAGGACATCCGAATGTAAATAGCTCAGAGCCATGAGCTGGAGGTGGAGGGCAGTGCATATGGCCGGCATGTGCTGACCCCAATCAACTGCCTGATCTTGGAGGTTAGTGTTAATTAGAGATTATTACTGAAATATAAGTGTATCCAGGGTAGATCAGTCATAGGATTTGGATATTTCCATTTATGATTCCCTTTTCTGTGTCCCTGAGCTGTAAAAAGCTTTACTGTTGTTGCTTTGTTTGTAGTTTGTCCATAAAAAGGCACATTTCAAACCTACACATCAAAATTGCAACAAAATCACCGCGCTGAGAATCTAGGGCCTAGCCACGCTAAAACACTGCCGATTCTAGGAATGCAGATGAAATTTTTGGTCTTGGAAAATAATAGTAGACGAGTAAGCAACCCACCCCTTTCATGCAGCCGTTTGTATTTAGGTGCATGATAACTCTCCAGTAAATTGGATCATCAATCATCCGGCCATACTGAGAGAAAGAAAAAAAAACGTCCTACATTGTAATGTCAGGGGTAGCTCCACATGTGTAACTGTTTATAGGCTAATCCTGATAGAAACATAAGGAATGGAAGGGCACTAGATAACCCCACCCCCATCCCACTAGAAGTACACAAGCAATCATAATCACTCCATCATCCTATAAATCTTCCTACTATTTCAATGTGCCCAGCTAATTGTCTTCCACACAGACCTAGAGAGTTGTTTCTATGGCAATTATGGCTGTGCTTACTCATTAGTTTCTGCAGTTATTGGGTCTACACAATGCATGCCCTTGCCAAAGCGAAAGGGTCTCGTATGCCAAATGTGAAGGAGAGAAGCTACACAGCTCAGGTCATGATAAACACAGCTTTTAACATAATTATTCCTGCCTAGCGCAAAGCGTAAGAGATTTAACAGAAGGCTGGTCATCAAACAGAGCAAGCCTCAACGTCAGAGCTGGATCAGAGGTCAAGCCTGTTAAAGAAGCCGCCTCGGGTTGACTATGGTCCAGTAAGGCTCTTGCCAAGAAAATATGATCTGGTAGAACGAGCAAATGCTGTGGCACATTTGATGTTGTTTTCTAATTGTTTGTGTGCCATTACCAAAATGAGCACAAATATAAAATATAAAAAATAGTCTGCTTTATAAACCCACAAAGATCTGTCATTTATTTTTAGGCTGCTTTTGAACTGACAAGGAATTGCTGTCCTGATGAGCCGAGTGTTTCTAACTAGCTGAAACTCTCCCAGGAGCATTTGAGGTTGGGTGTCCATGAGGCTAGGGGCTGTTTTTGCCAGACTTTTCCCTTAACCACAACTCTCCACCTCCCCACTTCTTCTCTTCCACACCCCCTGCCTGTGTCTCCCTTTATAAGCTAGATAATGTGCTGGGAATGAACAATTTTCTGTGACAGCAGCGGCTGGGGTGGCAATGCTTCACGCATACTGTACATTTTCTCTGGTACTGTAGCTCTGGACTCCACCATGCACCTGAAAAGCTGGAGGATGCAGCAGAGACAGCCCTCGGTTCTGTCAGTGTTCTGTGGCGTATAGAGGTGGCAAAAAAAAAAATGCAAGGTGACTCAGAGAAAAACAAGCGTTTTTTCCCATTTGTGTTCCATTTGGTTAACACTTGTAGGAACCCCATGGCAACAAGTTCGAATCTATAGCGTGCACTGCCAACTGTTCTCTTTGGTTAGGAGGAGGAAATCAGTTTGAAATCTGCGGGCCGTAAAACAAATGTCGCAGTTGCATTTTATGCTTGAGGGCTTATTTTCCTACTTGTGCCTGAGCACAAAGGGAGAAAATCATTTTCCACCCAGGGATATGAGAAATCTGTTTCTGTTCTCAGTTACCAAGCTGCAGAACGACAATCCTCGACACACAGAAAATGACAAAGAGAGCGAATATATGGGCTGAGAGAAAATCCATATGAGACAGCTCTCCCACTCAATGTTGCGGCACAGAGATAGGCCGAATAATGACGTAATTGCTGGAAAGTTTGAACTTCTCTTTAGGTTTAAGTGCTCCATTAAAAGGACCTCTCATGTCTAAATGGTATGCTAATGGCCCCATTTTTCTCAGACAGGTCTTTGCCCATGGTGCTTCTTGCACTGCACTGGGCTCTGATCCACTCTGACCATGCCAAGTTTCCTTGCGCACTGCCCACTCACCTCTTGTATCGTGAGGCATACCGGTTTAACACTGTCCCCTTGAATGGACAAATACACTCAAGATATTGATATTAATTACGAGCCTTCAAAACTAACTACAGTTTATAGTGGCTACTGTGATAACTTTGCTAGTTTTAATCTTCTATGCATGCTGTGATGAAGGTTTCCCACCCTGGTCGCCAAGGAACACGCTCCCAGGTTTGAGAGTAAAACCTTATTATGGCAGTCATATTGTTTCTGCTACAATGGGTGTTTATGTAGGTAGGTGCACTGTGTGTGTGGACTTGAACAATCTGTTTGACCTCAACAACAACCAAAATCCTCTGACTAAACGAAGGCGCGTCTTTGCCGAGGGCAGGAACACACTGGCGTAAGATTCACATTATCATGCTGGGGCTGTGTCATTGTGGTATTTTTATAGGGTCAGACCTGGGGCATGGATATTCGTATCCAACACATGTAGCGTAGTGCTCTTCCCTTTTGCATGCTCATTCTCCACACTCCGGCACAGGTGGAACATTCCTAGCTCCTGATGTGAACAAGTGAAAAGAATAAAGCCCTCAGTAAAGCAAGCACATCGGAACTTATTGACACCCACACCGGATTTATAGGGCTGTGGCCATGTGTGTGTGGGTTAGGGGAAGTGTGAAGCACATGGTTCACGGCTTAGCCTCACCTTTCTACTGGCAGTGTTTAAGAAACCGAGTTAGTGCAGGGAATTGAGCATTGGATTCTTCAAAGGAACAGCAGATGGAGAGAGAGAGATGAAAAAGTCCATAAGGTCAAAACGTGTGTTTCTATTTGCTCTTAAAAGAAATAATGTAAGTGAATTAGTCTGGCAGATGGCTGCTGATTCAATCTGCTCAGTCTGTTAAACAAGTCTCCTCTGGATGGCTGTATTGCAGCACAGAGCTCCGACAACCAGGATTTAATGAAGCTATCCACTTCCACTCAATCCACTCTGTTCTCTAAACATAGTTTTTAATCCCATTACTCCATATCATGTGGAGGTTCACTCTCTTCTGGGGAATACTGAAGTCCGGCAGAAGAAAGCAAAACATCTGCCATAGAGTTCATGAAACATGAAATACATAATGTATATAAACACATAACCTATACCCTCACTTTGGTGAGGGACATTAACCATCGGCTCCTAATGTACTGTAGTTTGTATATTGTACATGGGAACATGAATGTAGTTACAGTCAAAAATAAATAAAAATTTGCTTGTTTATTTATTCACTTTTTTTGCTCCGCCAACACATACTGTATCCTTCCATGACTGGCATGACTAATAGTTAGCAACAAGATTGAGTGTAATTAACATGGGTGAAACGTGGTTTTAAATTCTTACCAGTACTATGTCGCCAAAAGCTGAACCATGAATGTGATGGACAATATATATATAATATAGATATAACGTTATCAGATTTGTCTTTATCTGGTTTTAAATGTGGGTTTTGGCAGTCAGCTGTGCTTTTCTCTTTCCGGTACTGCGTACCGCACCGTTAGTGTAATTAATGATTGTTAAAACACCTGTGACACAGAGTGGCAGTGCTGTTATACTCTATATCACCCCTCATGGAATGCCTCTTGTCCAATCAGATTACTCTGTCAGAATGAACTGTTTCATTGCAATTTGATGCTTTAGTACAGGTACAGTATGTGCTGTTCAGTGGAATCCAGGATGAATTATTTCTAATGAAATGTGGAGTTTTAATCTTCTATTTGAAATTGTTTGCCCTTTTTTTAAATGCTGTAAAAAAAAAAAATCTACATGCCATCTGATTACCACCGTTAGCAACGGCACCAGTCGGAACAAGCCCTTGTTTTATTTTCTCTGCCTAAAAGACTACTTCAGAAGCACTTTAGTCCTTTAGTTCATCCAACTCTCACATCATAACAGAGATTCCAAATCTTCATGCTAATCCTGCAGTCTATGGCATCGTGCTTATCATCTCATAGATCGCTAACTATCCGAGCCGAGTCTCTGCAGTAACTCAGCATTGCATAAAGTATGTCTCCACATCTTATGCAGTGATATCTTATTATGATGATGTTAGATGTTGCACTAAATGATCTGTGTAAAAAATAAGTTCCTGCTCTTTTTGTTTGCAGATGCTAACAGATAAACCTGCAGATTATCTCTTATGTTTGAGGGCATCTCTATATTCTTTTCTTAATAAGCACCATCATGAAAAATCTGAGACCACAATGAAAATCATTTTTCCCCCTTATATTTTAAAATTGGAAGTAAAAAGAGGTTTTATATTAAACCAGATAGAGTACATGTCCAATTTCTTTTTTTTTTTTTTTAATATTCAAGTTTCTGTACCTTTTTCTAGTTTCCTGTTTAAATGTTCGCAAATTAGTGAAATTGACCGTGTTAACTGCTTTGTACAAAAGGTCAGATTTTTCCTCATTTGCAATCTCTTCTACTGAAGCGTGTGTTCTGCCTACAGATTGGATCTAAAATGGCTCATATAGTTTTGCACAAACCTGCAGTCTACGCCAGCTCGAGTGTCATTAAAGCATAAAAACAGAATATAGCACATACTAAGAAAGTCGGAAATTTGTGCAAATATTATGAAAATGCTAGTATTTTACTTTTAGATTATTGTCATTAATATAATTTGTAATGAAAATTTTTAAATCGTCGTTACAGTCATCACAAAAAAATTTTTTTTAAATAGTTTAATTATAAGGCTCTAAAAACGTTCCTGAGTGATGTATCACTGCATTTCCAGCCAGTATTGAAATAATAAAGAGTCTCAATAAAATGGGAGCAGTGTCACATGTTTAGGGTGAAAAGAGGTTCATAAATGGCGAGTGGTTTGTAGATGCAAAAGACATTTGTTATACATGTTGCATTTATTTGTGAATCAGAAAACACATTGTGATTTGCACAACATTTATTTGTGAATTATGAGACTGATCTGACTCCAGAGTTTGCACCACGAGCAGGAGGATGGCTAGATCAAAGCCTAACCTAAACAAAGATAATAAAGATAGAACAGAGATTTTTGGTACAGCTCATCTTCAAGGGGTCCAGTATTGATACAGTATATGCATTTGCACTTGAACTCAGCTTTATTTTTAGTGCGGTCATAGAATGAGTAAACATCTCAAAAGCAATTATTCTGGTCGGATATCACTTTGCTAGTTATACACATACAGTACTTATACAGTACAATACACATGTTTTAATCTGCCTAAATTTCTACTCACGTCCTCATCTTTGTTACATTTGAGTCAAATGCTACTTCTGATACACTGCAAAAATTGTTAGTCTAAAAATAAGAAACAATTACTACATTTGATAAAAAAAATTACCTAAAACTAGTGAAATTATCTGTCCATGTAGCAAGTAAATTTTACTTGGTAAGAAATCTTGAAATAAGATTTTTAAATCAAGCAAACTGAGCAAACAAATCTTTGAGTTTGTCAAAGAATCTTAAAAGAAGTTTTATTTTGTGAGACGTCTGGTGAAATAACTAATTTAGCTTATTTTAAGAGCTATTCTATCCAATTTAGGATTTCTGGACTAATAAAGACAAAATGATATACTCATGCTCAGTTTAAGATTATGATATAAAATCAAGTATTAAAAACAAGTAAGTAATTTTTAAAACAAGGCAAATTATCTATCATGTCTGAAAGTCAGATTTTAAATCATGGCAAGTGTCAGATAATTTGCAGTGTACCCAAGACATGGGATGTAACATTGCTGTTTTTCCTTAAAATAAGAAAGATGCTGTCCTCCATGATAGTGATGGGTCAGATATGGTGTATAAGGGGAGACTGTTGGCTGTTGAAAGCATTTGCTGAACTTATGGAAACAGATCATGACAGGAACAGTGATATGAGTATATATGACCTCCCCCTTACTACCCTTCATGATTGAAAAAAATGTGGCACTAAATTGATTGGATTAGACAATTAGTAGTATTCAATAGTAATCCCAGACATTGGAAGTTCATACTACATGGCACATAACCTTTAACCTAAGTTCTCACAGAAACAATAAAAATGTACCACCAGCCAGCAACTTAGAATCGAGAATTGCTATTTACAGCCCAAATGTATTGTATTTTAATACAAAAATGCTGTCTGGGCCTGGTGGCTCAGGGGTTAGCACTGTTGCCTCACACTTCCATGGTTGGGGATTTGAATCTTGCCTCCAGGCTGTGTGCGTGGAGTTACTGTAGCATGTTCTCCAGTTGCTTTGTGGGTACTCTACATGGTTTGTAGGCTGATTCCTGACTCCAAATTGCTCATGGTGTGTATGTGTGACTGAGTGAGTCAATGTGAGTCTGTTTGTGCCCTGCAAAGGGTTGGCACTATCCCACCTATGTGTCTCAGAGCTTATTGGAATAGGCTCCAGGCCCTCTGTGCCCCTGCATAGAATAAAATACGCAGAATAAACAAATAAATACACCAACCAGCTACTGTATAACGTTATGACTACCTGCCTAATAGTGATTAGGTCTCCTGTTTTGTCACTCCAAAAATAATGCACTGTGCTCTTACACCTTTTTGTCAGAAACTTTTCAGCAATTTGACCTACATTAGCTCTTCTATTGGATCAGACTACAAGGCCTCGGCTTCACTCCCCAACTTGCATGAATGAGCATTTGCCGCCCATGACCCTGTCTCTGGTTCACCGGTTTTCCATGGTTGGAGCACTTTTGGTATATACATACCACTGCAGATCAGGACAGCTCTGATGTGCCGCATCACATCACACATCACAATTTGGCCCTTGTCACAGTAGCTACAGTTACAATATCTCATTACAATAGCACCTGGAAGTGGGTTGGGATATATTAGACAGCAAGTGGACATATTTGTCCCTGAAGTTGATGTGTTGGAAACGAGCAAGCGTAAAGAGTTGATTGAATTTGACAAGGGCGAAATTTGACATGGGCATCACCAAGACTGCAGATCTTGTGGGATTTTCCTGGTGTGCAGTGGTTAGAACATACCAAAAGTGATCCCAGGAAGGAAAACCTGTGAACTGGCGACAGGGTCACGGGTGGCCAAGGCTTACTGATGTACATGGAGAGCGATGGCTGGCCCGTGTAGTGCAATCAAATAAAAAATGCTACTGTAGTGTAGAACAAACTGAATTCTGGTGGTCAGAACCCACAGCGCATCACTGAATATTCAATGTTAGCCAGGTGGTCATAATGTTAGGGCTGATCAGTGTATGTGTGACTGGATGAATGAGTGCTGAGAGTACAAAGGACTCACCCTTGTGGATGCCACCACAGTGAGAAGGCATGGTACAGGTTAATACTGTAGTACCTGTTTGTTTTTTTTTTTTTAAGAGTATGGAAGCAATTTTTGAACACGTTTGTCTCCGACATGTTTACTTTCTGGCCAGACGAGGGCGCTGCGACTGCAAAATGCTGAGCTTGGAGGAGGAAAAATGAGTTGTGACGGCAGCGGATAGACTGAAGTTAATCACCACAAAAAGAGGAACTTCGTCTCAATGGGTTTTGGGATGGCACAAAAATAGTTTGACTCAGCAAGTATGGTCGAGTTATTCTAAGAAATCCCGCAGGCCACTTTTTCCAGCCAGTTTTCATTAGTAGACATTAGGAGCAAATGTGCAGATGTGTTACTTACCGCTGCGTAAACACAGAAGTACAGAAAGTACACTGCAGGACAAAAATCATTAGGCTGTTTAACTTTAAAAGCAGAACATCCACCAGTATTAGTTTTATCCGCGATCACTTGCCTTGCGTCTATTATTTGTTTGTGTCCGATCAATCATTTACTTTATTCGAATTATCCGAAACTTTTTTTTTTTTTTTTACAGGAGACCCCCGAACATTGACATCACACCGGACAGCCAGTAGGAGTGTAGAGCGCGGATTCATTGCGCGCGCGCGCGTGTATGTGTGCCTGTGTGTGTGTGTTTGTGTGTGTGTGTTTGTGTGCCTGCGCCCTCGCGCCCGCCCGCCCGCACTTCTCTGAGTGAACGCGCAAACTTTCCGCGCGCACCTCAGAAGTTTCTGCTCGTGCGCCTGCTGTCTGTCTTCTCAACTCCTACAGCTGAGGATTTGCCGCTCGGATCAACTTAGTTTTCTGTGCACGGGGGATAATCAGGACGCTTCAGTTTGAATTTATATATGTATAAATATGTATACCCACACATACACATAAACACGCACATAAACATATAAACAATAAGGAGGAATATTATGCAGATCAGTGTGTAATGATGGTCATGTCGGATTTCGGATGCGCACTTTCCTGGTTTCAGCGGATGAATGGAAGGAAGTTTAACTTTTCCTGACTGAGTCCACGCGCCTGCAGGAATCCCGCAAACTGGAGAATTGATCACTATTGAATTCGGTTCATCACTTGCTGTTTGTTATTATTTTTGTTAACGGATCCCTGACCGACTTTGGAACAAGCATCGGATATTTTTTTAATCGCATTAACTTTTATTTATATCTACGATCTCGCTCTCTGTCTTCTTGCGTTTCCGAGTTGCGGGTAACGATGGCACCGGCTGCGCGCGAGAGGCGCCCGGAGTTCCAGCGCGGCTCCTCATTGGCTCTGCTGTGCGGCTTTTTGCTGTGCCTGGCCGCGGCGCGCGCGTGTCCGCACAAGTGCAGTTGCTCGGGCTCACACGTGGACTGCCAGGCGCAGGGATTCAAGAGTGTACCGAGGGGCATCCCGAGGAACACCGAGCGTCTGTAAGTAGCGCAATCGGTGCACTGCTTTTGGGGGATTTTCGTTCGCACGTTATCGCACGCGCGTACCTGTGTCAGT
Source organism: Channallabes apus (assembly GCA_030522415.1). Classification (NCBI taxonomy): domain Eukaryota; kingdom Metazoa; phylum Chordata; class Actinopteri; order Siluriformes; family Clariidae; genus Channallabes; species Channallabes apus. Next base: position 32,197,659 of record CM060113.1, read on the forward strand.
GAGCATGCATTTCTACGGTATATGTACCTGTTAATGCAATACATGCTGTAACATCACATCGGGATTGCATTGCTAGGCTATGCTTTGAGGATGTGAGGTATAACCAGGTATAACTGTAACATTCTATCCAGGATTGACTTTTGTTGTAATGCATTCATGTCATGCCCCATAGTGAGTTAATTTTGCTTGAGCAACCAGAGATTATAGTAAATGAACCAAAACACATCCGAATAAACTGACAGATCTAAGATAATTAACTGGCAAGGCTGATGTGATTGAATGCAACAAGATGTGCAGTCATTTAATGAATAGATCAGTAATGATTCAGCAATAAAAAAAAAAATCAACCAACCCAGTTAATTTGTGAACTCTTGCTATTATTTGTCAGAAGTAAAAATGGATCTAATATGAACTGTAAGGAAGTCATTAAATTATATTGCTGCTACATATATTATGAATGATGGTAACCCTGAGCTGACCAAATAATCATATCTAGTACTGCACAACTTAATCTTACAAAAATCAAAATCACGTATGGATCTGTGCAATTATTTAATCACGAAAGGCTTGCAATTTATCACAGGTATTCATAGTCAGGAATTTATGTAGAGTTTGTCAGTAACTTAAATAAATTTTTTTAAATTATTAAGTTAATAAATAAATATTGGCAAACATCCTCTTAATGAGATCATACATCATCTATATATAATTAGGCAATTTTTTATTAATAAATTTTTTTCAATAGGTTTTGTGTTTAGACATGTAATCAATCAGAGGAGATATTTAAACTTATACACTGAACTGTGTAACCTGTTGCTGAACTGATCAACAGGAGAAAGAGCAACAGTCCGGCACTGCAATCCTCATTTTCATTTATTTAAAATACATAACAATAAACTCAAAGCTTATAAGGGCTATGAAAAGGGGTAGATACTTTTCTGATAGTTTGACAGACATGTTTGTACAGTATGCATGTGGGTGTGTGATTTGCCATTCATACTGTATATCACAACCTTCACAGTGTTAGTGCAACAAAAGCCAAAATTGCAATCAGTTAAAAAAAATTACATATTCTGCAGCCCCAAGAGTCCATCTGGATACACATGAACATTATATGAACACTGATTTAATTCAGAGTTATGCTAGCAATGTGGTTTTGGCTGTGTTCAGAGAGGAACATTATAAAAAAAAATGACTTCATTATGAAGTCTCACGAATATATTGTAATCTCGAATAATATTTACAATTGCGGTTCTTTTTAAATTTTCTTCACGTACTTTTTATGAACTGCCCGCTTCCTGATGATGTGTTGGAATGGATGAAATACCCATTACGGTCGCTCAAGCATTTCAAACACGGCATGATGTTTCAGGACGTTTTTAAATGGTCAGATGTTGAGTGTAAAATGGTTTGTTTTGGCATTAGCCGAAGCTGTTGTGAAAGAAAGTTCACGGTGCTCTTAGGAGGAGCCAGTTCATTGGTGAACAGTTACTGTAGATGTGTAAACTTTTAATGCAGTAGTTTTATAAGTTTTCACTGCTTTGTAATACTTCATCCGGAATTTTTGTGCTATTTTGTATTTTATAGCATTTAGATAGCAGATTACCAAGCAATTAAATGATGTATAAATCATGTGAAATGGGGAGCATTTGGATTGTTTTTTGCACAGGCTTTGACCTTCCCTCTCATCACTAGTACGGTTAATCTGCTTATATTCTTATAATAAAAATACCATAGTTACAGTGCTATTTAATAATAGACATCCAAGGCATCATGTATCCTGAAACTAGATAGATAGATATATAGATAGATACTTTTTTGATCCTGAAGGAAATTCCAGAATAATGTGTAAAAGGAGTTGGTCATATCTAATGCTCACAAAAATTATTATATAATAAAAAAAAATTTAAGTTGATAAATTACAGTAATAGACATCTATTGATATACATCTTTTTAATAAGATAATTTGTGCCATATTTGCACAATTGTTAACCTTGATATATGCGTTTGAATAGAAAATGGTGCATTCAACAGTTAAATACTGTATGGCAGTTTAAATCGCAATCACAATAAGTTTGAAAATAATCACAGGATAATTTTTTTTTATCAAATCGTGCAAGCCTATATTTATACAGGACACAATACATATGTTTTCTAAAAACCTCCCAGCAGTCAGGTACAATGCTAGGTTTTATAATTCTTTTTACAAAAATAATAATTTTGCACTACAGTTCTGTAGTAAAACTCTGATGTTTTTACAATTTAAAGATTCTGTACTATGTTAACATCAAATATCCTTAATCATCATAAAAGAAAAAAATAAGTTATGAAAATATCTGTTTAAAATATTTTTGGGGAAAAAACTTTTTCGTTATGAATCGTGATTCTTTTGTGTGTTAAATTTGTCTATCACCGCACTGACTCCAAAATCGATTTTTAAAATATTTTTTTATATGAGTGCATTTGACCCAGGTAAAATTGCAGTTACTCTATGATTCTGTAGGTGGTCTTCTCTAAACTAGTCATACATTGGTATCTATCTATCTATCTATCTATCTATCTATCTATCTATCTATCTATCTATCTATCTATCTATCTATCTATCTATCTATCTATCTAATAGGGACAAGTAGGAACACTTAATATGTTCATACTATAGCACTTATAGCCAAAGCTAATTTGCAATGCTCGTCTCTAGTGGTTTTTTTAACAACACAACATAAATTACAATGACATTCTACCGATAAAACGTACATAAAACATGGGGTATACAGAAATTCAGTGAATTAGTTATGTTCACATGACTGACACCCTTTTAAAACACATTTGAGTTCATATTTAAAATGTCCCCATACTGAATCCTGTTTGAGTTCACGTCTCAGAGAGTTCCACAAGTTAGAGCCCTGGACAGAGAAAGATGACTGTCCAAAAGATGTTAAATTACAGAACTTTATATAATTTTCAATATTTAGTACATCTATCTATCTATCTATCTATCTATCTATCTATCTATCTATCTATCTATCTATCTATCTATCTATCTATCTATCTATCTATCTATCTATCTATCTATCTATCTATCTATCATCAGCTCAGGAAAGTGGTCTGTACTCTTTATGCATTTTCTTTTATTTCTTTATTTCTTTTTTGAATTAAGAGTTCTTTACTCTGAATGTAGCATGACAAGCAAAACATACAAACTTTAACTGGAGGGTCTTTTGACCCCTGTAACCTTCCAAACCCCTTAGGGCTTTTGTAAGGAATGTCCATGAAGGAACATAAATTTAGGCAAGCCCCTTTTATTCACGCGCTGGACCATTTATTTGTTTACCTGGTCAGGTCTGGGTGTCTGTAAAGCTACTTTATACCTCGCTAAGATTTCCAGAATTCGCCTGTGATTCAGTGTTAATGCTATTTTGTAGGTTGCCGTATTAAGAAACTAGTTTGTCACCTGAAAAGTTCAGAAGTGGCAGATGCCTTGACTTGAAGTCACTCCATAAAATATCGTTTTCAAGTCCAGGTGCAAGTTCTCGGCATCTCTCTCGGGGGTGGTTTACACACTGCCACCGGTCCTGTAACACCCTGCAGTGCTGATGGAAGTGTAATGAGCACACATATGACCATGTTTAGTGAATATTCAATAAATATTCGCTCTAAATGTAACCTTTTGTTAGTAACATATATACGATTCTTCACACACATGTGCAAGCGCACACATACACATACGCATATACATACGCATATGCACGCTCTTGTTCTTTCACATTCACACTGTATGCGTGCTCGCTCTCACTCGCACATATGTGCAGCCGGTGGAGTGACAGGGTTTTCACAGTGACCAGTGGCTCTCGGTCTTCACACTTCAGGAGCACAATGTGGGACATTGTGGCTGGCACAGCACGCTGCTGGCGCTCATCAGAAGTCCACAGTGAAATGGGAGAGATAGAAAGAATGAGCCAAATGCCATTCTCTGTCCCCTTACACCCCCTGCATACCTCAGTGTATTTCAGCAAAGAAGAAGGAGTGGGAATGGCATCCTCTCTTACCGGAACAATGTGCAGGTTCTCGAATGGGCTCGGATCTTCACATTCCCTTATATGGGCATCTGTTGGTTTAGTCATTTTAGCTAGAAAATATATATGTATATATATTTCGTTAAAGATTCTGCTTTCGATCACGAGGCTGGATAAAACCTGAATTAATTAGTCAGTCAAAGTGCAGGTAAGTCGAATATTTTAGTTGCTAAGAGAATGATGGCATATGGCTAGCAAGCTACAGTAGCTAGTTAACTGTAGTAAGACAGAATGCAATTAAGAAATGATTACATGATTATAATCCTTTTCTAAGCTTTTCATGTAGACTAATATATTTGCATCTTTGATTACAATTCAACAATTTTTCGTCGTATGTTATCTAATCAACCAATCATGTGTATCAGGAGTTTACACCGGCAGATTAGCATAAATCTCATCAGCCCTGCAACACGTTATGCTGCCTAGCGAGTCTTTTTCACATTCGCTTCACTTACAAGTGGTTTTCTCATGGCCACACAGCTGTTTAGTCCCAATCCTGTCAGTTCCCCTCACATTTAGTATGTGCAGAAATGGTCTTAAACAAAGCTGTGCTTTCTAACGTTGTTATTTTACCATGCGATTTCACCAAAAGTTTAATGATCACGTTCATTCTTGATTATTTTTTATTTTATTATATTTGTTCCTAGAACATGTGGTTAGCACTGTCACCTTGCACCTCCAGGGGCCAGGCTCGATTCCCGTCTTTGTGTGCATGGAGTTTGTCCCCGTGCTTGGTGATTTTCCTCCAGGTACTCCGGTTTCCTCCCACAGTCCAAAGATATGCAGGGTAGGCGAATTGGCGTTCCCAAATTGCCTGTAGTGTCTGAATGGATGTGTGAGTGTGTGTATGTGTGTGTGTGCCCTGTGATGGATTGGCACCCTGTCCAGGGTGTACCCTGCCGCGTGCCCTAAGCCTCCTGGGATAGGCTCCAGGCCCCCGCGACCCTGAATACAGGATGAAGCAGTATACTGTAGAAGATGAGTGAGTGAGTGTTCCTACTGTAGAACTTGATAGGTCAGCACTATCCTTGTGTGTTTTAGTAATGTGTTGGATAATTCTTAACCCAATTCCAGGCAATTTCAGCAATCTCCTAATTAGTTTTCTTTGCTTGATCTTGATGCTTGGGTATGAGTTTCATGCGATGTGCATTTTGAAATGGCTGTTAAGGAAATGAAAAGCTACAGTTAGGGTTAAAAGAATTATAGCCAACTAAAGCATATCAATCGCTACATTGTCCAATCAAAGGCTATTTGCTTATTTAAATCCAAATGGCGACATTTTTTTGGCACAGAAGTTTATACCAAGCCCTGTATTCCTATAATTCCTATAATTTATATATTCCTAATGGAAAACTATAAGAATATGTTTTATTAATAGGGAGATAATAACAATAATAGCAATAATGACAAAAGCAAGCAATAATAATCACTATGAAGAATCAAATCGAGACAAATTGTGGAGCTCAATTTCGGTAAGAAATTGGTGCAGCTGAGAGGCATGAGAAGCATGTGTGTATATTTGTTGTGCTGAGGTTTGAGCTAACAGTCGCTTGGTCAGGAATTGGGTTTGTGGTCTTCGGTGTCCTCCTGACCCAGGAACGACATAAGAGCAGCATGTGTGAAAACTGCGCGCTGGTGAACGGCTGTAGCACAACCTGCCAGGCAGCTTCTGGCTCTGCTTGCGGGCATGGACTTCTGGGAAACATCAGGAACCGAGCGTCTTCGCCAGGTCTGGCAATAGGGATTGTATGCTTTTAAGGAAAGACTTTTGGCTGGAAACTACAAGTCAAAGTCGTTAATGTCCTTGATTTTTTGTCCCAATGAAAAGGAGGGACATCGGGGTCTGTATTGGACTCCAATTGTGTGTCATGCTTTAATCCAGGACTGGGTTTGATCATGTGCATGCATCGCGACAGTCTCAGGTTAACAAGGTCCTGCTTTTGTTATGGGAGATTTGTCACCTAAGCAACAACCCAGACTTCAAATCATCCCTGTCATTTTCAGCCTAGCTGGATGCGAAACGTTTATTCAGACTACGCATATATGGATACATCTTGGCATGTTTTGCTTTTTCTCACAGTAATAGAAGCTAAACCAGGGCCTGGAACACAATGGTTTGCATCTAGCAACCTGTTAAACAAAAGGATCAAGCTGGAATTTCTTAGTAATCCACTAGGATGCTGCCACGCCTGAGCAGTTCGAATTCAGAGCAGCATTGTCCTCGTCAGATCCAGGAGCTGACCTTTTCAGCTTTGATGAGATTTACATGATCCATCCGTTGAACCAGGAGCTGGCCTGGTTTTAAACAAGCCTCCTGCTGAATAAACAGAAGCTGTGGAGTTCTGGCAGGGCCGCCGTTCTTAAATATGGTCAGGACGCTCAGGGTTTATTTTGCTTCTGCTGTTCCCCCTTGCGATGACGTCCATCGACGTATGCCACACTCACTTTATTTGTTCCTACTGGTGTTTTTCTTTTCCTTTGTTTTCAGTTTGTTCCAGGCTGCTCCCGGGGTGCTGGGTTACGGATGGGTCCTGTGAGGCCTAGCTGTCATTTACGCCTTTAGCCGAGAAGGCTCGGAAATGCCTTGTCGCCCCTTAACGGATCCTTTCTGCTGGTTTTAGGAATTGGAAGACTGTGCCGTTTGGCTGTCTGAGCTATCGTCTGTCAGTGTTTTTGGAAATGGACGATCTGGAGAGTAAACAGACACAAAGGAAATATGAAACAATTATTTTTTTTTTTGTCTGGTCTGCTTAATGTGTTGAGAGCTTCCTCTAGCCAGGAATGCAGCGACATGATATGGGAATGATAATATTTACTAAACAAAAGCCTCCCTAAGACAAAACCCAGCCAGATATAATGAGAAGTCTAACCTTTTACTGGCACATTCACTCTATTACAGTATCTGCCAAAGGTTCTGATGATGCAGTTTCTTTCCTTCGTGGGTTGTGATACGATCGCTTACAATACTGTTTTACAAAGGAACTCTCGGAGCAGTCATCAGTTATCATCTTTTCGGATTTGATTTGCGATGTTAACAATTCGCTCTGACATCCTACCCCATGAGCTAATTAAGTCAGATTTAATTTAACATTGTGTTAGTTTAACATTAACTTTAGAGCAATGTGAAGTTACAAAGCGGAATGTTTTCTGGAGTCTGTATTGCGGAATGTTGCTGAAGTCAAAACTTAAACCAAATGTTAGCATCGATGGTGTAGACAGCAGTGATCCTGTGCAGAACAGACATAGTCATCTTAGTGTCCTTTTTAAAGAACTCATGCCCAACAGAGACGTGTGGTGACCACATGATGCTCCGCTGCTGGCAGATGAAAGACGAGAGGGGGGGGGGGGCGATCTTTTATTCCGTACGTGGCGGGGTAATAAACCACTCTATTTGATCTGGCGCAAGTGCGAACAAACAAGCCTTGCAGCAGGGTGCCTTCTACCTCAACAAGGCCTAAGACAAATAGCACTCAGCACTATGAACACAGGAAAGCGTCGCGGTAGGTGGTGATAGGAATCATATTAAAACACGGGCACCTCCATAGGTCTACTCGATATCTTTTGTACCTTATAGAGAGTTAGCAGGGGAAAAAAAATCTGATGAGATGTGACTGATTAAGTGACAATAGACAGTAAGGGCCCTATCTGTATCTGTTTATTGTTTCTTATATTCTTATCTCTATTCAAATTCGGTATCATTATAATGCATAATGCGTGAATTTCCTGGAATTAATTTTTATTCGCAACAGAGAAGGTTCTATTTAAAAATAACAATTCAGACACTCAGCGGTGTTTCGCCTGCCATGCGGAAGGCCCGGGTTCGATTCCCAGTCAGTGCTCAAACCCCCCAGCCACTGGATGCAGTGCCGGTCCCAAGCCCGGATAAATTGGGAGGGTTGCATCCGGTGTGAAACCTGTGCCAAGTTGGGGTGCGGACTGGATATTCCGCTGTGGCGACCCCTTGTCGAGAGCAGCCGAAAGACCAACAACAACAACATTCAGCGGTGAAAGTACAGTACAAGGCAATGAAGTATATTTGAAATTCATTAAATGGTTATTTTTGGGAGACCCCATCAGAGTACGTGCTGGCTGTATAGAGAAATATCCAAAATGTGTGCGCACCATTGTAAACCCCTTTTGTGTCCAAAGATGTAGATAAAGAAGGAAAAAACTCTTTCTTGTCCAATGCAATAATTTCTTTTTATAGTGTTTATGTAGAGAGCTTTTTCTGGATTTTTTTTCTCCCCTAAAATTTGGCAATACTTTACGCTCGCCCTTCCAAACTCCAAACTGTATGAAAAAAAAACGTTTAAAACTTTTTTTTTCTCAGTATGAAGATTAATAATAATAACAATAATGATAATAATAATGCACTTATTTTTATCTGCATTTGTAGTCATTTAGAACACATTCAGGTCATTTTGAATAACCCTCTCATTATCAGTTATAACACTGTGCAACAGTCTTGAGACACCCCTCATTTCTTCATATTTTCTTTCCGTAGATCCACACTTTCTTATATTTTTAATGTTTCCTTGAGGTATAATTCTCCAGGCTTCCTGAAGGACTGTTCTGACTCAGAGGAATATTTTTTTAGTTTGTTAGGACGCTCAGTGACGTGTACAGTATATCATTCAAGCATAAAAAAACATCTAACTTAAGATATGAACCAGTGAGAACCAGGTGCAGATGATGACAGATGATCACGCCGGTGATGCTGAATGCTGAGTGGTTGGAACAGACGAGAGGGGAAATGAGGTTGCTGCTAAGGTTGTTTCACAAACAACCATTTTTTAAAATATTTTATCGTTAGCCACTTCGCAGCCTGTTAATTTCAATCAATCATTTAACTTAATTTATTATGAAGAAATGACGGGTGGCTCTCAAGACTTAAGGCTGTATATCCCTAGTAGACAGTATCACATTGTGAAAAATGACAGTATCGACTTGTTTTCTACAAAAAATCTAGGACCATATTTTATTTTAGGCTGAATGATATCACCAGAGAAAGTTTAGACTTTTCGCGGAACTGCTATACTAAAATACCATTTTTCATTTTTATAAAATAAGTATTTTTACAAAATTGAAACGACTCAAGAAAATGAAATCATTTGAGTAAAACCCAACTGTATGTGGTTTAAGAGGGAGGTTGGGTCGCATCTTGCCAGAGTCTCAATATTCCACGAGTAAAAGCCACCCACAGGGGCGGTCCAAACCCAAGGGGAGCACCTCGATTAGGATTCCAAACAGCGTTCCGAAGCTTTGCAGAGGAAATGGAGCATACCTATACGCTTGGTGCAGACCAGACACGTCGGCTTTAGGGGAAATAACAGGAGATTGCGGCGGGGAACGCATTGCGTGCTGTGGATTCTATACAGGGACTCGAACCCACTTCTGTGTTTTCATACACATTCTTCTGCCATGACTTTAAGGGTTTAAGTGATCTTGCGGATGAATCATCTTCTTACCGCGGCTCAATGCACATTTCCAGTGCTTCCTTTTTATTTACTATAACTGCCGTGTGAGATTTAAAGATTTAAAGTCATGCTGCATCACGCAGCCTCGCCATGGCTCACGTTTAGCCTGCTGCTTTAATGACCTCATGTGGAGATTGAGCCTCAGGGGGAACAACACACTGTTAGAGCAGAGCACCTGCCATTCAGATTGTCACTTTATCCCTTTTGGAACAATATGAATGGGAAGAATAGGCAATGGGGGGCAGCTTTATCTCTAACCTCCACCTTGTCAAATTGACTTTAGCACTCGGAAGAGGCAGCTCTTGCTTTAACTCCCCGGGTCGTTGTACGTATACTGTAGTGTAGTGACAGAGAGAAGGATGGCTGGATTAACAGAGAGGGCAGTTTAGAAAAGGAGGCAGGAAAGATAAAGCTTTTAGATTCATCACACTGAGCTGGTGAGAGGAAGAATGAGAAGATGAACGGGCCAGACAGGAATGGCAAATAACAGTGCTTAAAAAAGGAATTCGAAATCATGAATTCGAAAAAGCCGGGACTGATTGGCTTTAAACGAACTGTATTCAGTTCTTGATAGTTTGAATTACAGCGCATAATTTATAGTATTTACAAAACAGTATGATTTACATGAAATAACTGAGATTTAAGGAGTTAAGATTAACAGGTATACTGGCAAATGAGCTGAAAGTGAGAAATAATTGCATAAAAGCCCCGAAGCCGTTAATTTGTATAACATGTTCTCTTCAAACACCCCTTTATGGCTATGAAACCTTAGGATTTACGAGGACAGATTACACAAAATGCACCGTGACTCTTTTCTCATAACCAAAAATGATGGATAGGCCGGCGTCCAAATTTCCATTCACGAGCCTTTTCCTGAGTAGCTCATGTGTTATGTTAAAACCTACATTGCTAGACGTCATTCCGGTGCATTTGGGAAAGGCTGATCCATTTTTTCGGCTTGGCTGAAGTAGAATATAGATGTATAAGGAGAGAGAAATTGCGAAAGAATGTGTTTTTAGAGAGAGAGAGAGAGAGAGAGCTTTGGTTAGTGTATGTCATGTCTCCTTAGTGCCTGTGCACTATAATATGTCTACAATATGGCTCATATTAGTGCCCCTGATGTGCGTTTTGTGGAATAGGGGGAAGTCTTTTGAAATTCAATATGGCCTTAAATCACATTTATAAATGTTTATTTATATTATGTGAACCACACTTGGCCAACTGGAGATAGGCCTCTATAAGTATGTATATATATATATATATATATATATATATATATATATATATATAGATATGTGCGTGTATGTGTGTGTCTGTGTTCTTAAGCCTTAAAATAATGCACAGTTTTAGTTTGGCTTTATTTTTTAGTATTTGTATAGATATTCTGTACAGATCTAGATAAGGCAATTACCTGGAAACAAGATAAGTCAAACTTCTCAGATGCGTTATAATCATAGGCGAGCACGATATTTATACATATAATCTGCTTATCTTATACTTGTGACTTGCTTTGCATTTCGTCAAACATAGGATTACAAAATTTCTGCACTGCCTGAACACAGTCATGACTGACAAATCATCTGGCTTTTTTTTTTTTTTTTAATTAAAAGCAAAAGCAATATGATTGATTCCATGTAGGTCTTATTCAAATGCTGCAGATTGCTGGTGGATGACGGCTGGAACAGACCGTTCTGTTTATGCACTACAGTACGTGTTAGTGTGCGTGACTGAATGTGGGTTTGAACTGGAACTGGAGATGCGTGCATCGATCCTAAATAGTGATCCTGGGATTGCTCTTTGGAAATTGATCTATTTATAAAGATACTGATTATTAAATTGGTCATATTAGTGAATCTATTGTAGCTTATTACAGTTTTCCTAGTGCTGTTACTGGGATTTTAATTATTATTATTATTGTTATGTGGCTCAACTGGTTTGGTGGTGGTTTTGAGAGCATTGCAAAAAGTTTTACCAGTATTTGTTATCGATATTACTTGAAGGAATTGGGCCAAAATAAAGAATTGGTATTTGCCCCTGTTTAACGGGAGCAAGGTGGTTCAGTGAACGTGAACTGATAAGTTTTTGCCTTACTTACAGAACCTACTTTCAGAAGCGAACATCCACATGGCTGCAGTAATGTGCCCTGACAGACTCTGACATCCGAGTACATTTGTTCAGACATCTGGCGGTCCAGAATTCTTACGGGAATCTAAAAACTTGAACAGTGATTGTGATAATGACGGTGAAAAAACTATTTCATTTTTCTCTCTTTTCCCCCCTCTTTTTCTAACAGAGACTTGGACAGGAATAACATCACCCGGATCACCAAGGTGGACTATTCCGGACTCAAAAACCTCCGAGTTCTGTAAGCTCTTTTCACAAGCCTTCAAAAATAAAAATCCCAAAGCGTGAAGCTGTCAAAACCTTCCATGTGGCGCAGTTATAGTGCAGGAAACGTTTACTATGTAGCACACATCATAATAATGCACCCAGACATTTAATCTAAGTCGATCCGACTCAATTGACCACGGCCTCCTTTACTCAACGTGTCACCGTATCATGTTCAGTCAGGCTTTAAACTTGTTCTGAAGTCTGAGAGACACGGAAGTGCGCACTTTACACATCGGCTGCGCTGATCTAAAATAAACAGCTCACGGCTGGTCCCGGCCCTGCCATGCAGCGTGCTTGAGTTTGTCTAGTGGGCGGCACGCTGCCAGAGCAAGTGTGTTAGGAGCTTAATGACGGCAATCACTGAGTTCTCTGTGCCGTTTCAGTTCTGAGCGAGGGCCTGTAAAGCGGGAGTGGCATGGAGGTAAAAAATAAACATAAGAAAATAAATGAATGATGACAAGGAGAGATTGGCTGGCATGGTGTATCTTTATAAAATAACAGTTTTAGAGTTTTGCGGGAACCCACACAAGACCCCCTTCCAGTTAGCGTTCTGAAAAGCTGGTACCATGATCCCCTGGATCTGATAACGGGAGACAAGCCTACACACACATTTGCAGCCGAAACCTTAAAGGGTAATGCCTGGTGTGCAGACCCAGAGTCTCCAATACGACTTGCGCCTAGTTAGCGCTAAGGCCAAGAACTATTTAACACCACATACTTATTAAATACCACGTGTGTTAGCTCAGGCTCAATTAGAGAAACTTTCCCTCCTTTCATTTTTTCTTTCATCCCTGTGAAGCATAGGTGTTCGCCTGTGTCCCATATGTTTTTAAAACACACTTTAATACCGTCGAGGGCGAGTGGCTAGGAATTGAAGCAAAAGAAACATATATTATTCCTCGTTGCCTCACCAAAGTCCATCTGGAGGAGATTGAATAAAATTACTTTTAATGCCAATACATAAACCAGTATGGGACTGATCCCTCATTTGTAAGAATAAGCCCGAATCGTATTCATTTCTTAGCCTTAATCGAGGCATAAGCTATCAAATATGTTTGTTATCAGCAAAGAATGCAGATGACTGAAGGTGATTAATTTTAATTTCTTTCCCCATCTGGTGCATGAAACAGTTTATATTTTGCACCCACATTACACAAGATCTGAGCGAGAAGTCTGTCTCACTCTTTCTCAACCTACCTACTCATCTCAGTCTGACCAAAACAGCCTTGTGTATAAACATTTTTTTTTAAAGGCTGGAACGAAGATACAAATTAGAGGCTGTGGATATTTTAGTCCGGCCTTGCCTGATTTCTCGTATAGTCGCGCTAGGGTATCAGTCCGTGGCAGACTGCTGGGGCTTCCCAGGCACGTCACTGCATGTTGGCTCTAATTCCGACAGACGCAAATCTAAACAAGAATCGGCCATAGAGATGTAGTGCCTTTGTAATGCATCTGGAAAACTTTAGGGGCCCTGTAACATGACATGGTGTTCCGAGTAAAGGGGCAAACCAAACCTACATGCCAGGACCTCACAGGCATGTCTGACATCACATCACTAGCACGTTCCTGCCACGTCCGACTATTGTAACCGAAGAGGCAAATCAAGATCCTGATAACCTTATCACAGATCTATCGGCTGACAAGACAAATCCATGCTCACTGAGGCCCTTTTCGTCGATAGTCTTTTTTTTTTGACAAATTAGCTCGGGTAATTATTGTGTTGTAGCTGCATTGGATCGGATTATAAAGCTGTTCTTTCTCCACAGGCATTTGGAGAACAATCAGATCAGTGTGATTGAAAGAGGAGCGTTCCAGGACCTCAAACAGCTGGAGAGACTGTAAGTACAAGCATCAGAATCTAAACCATGCCTGTACAGAGAAAGCAGTCAAAATGAATGTATTTCTATTTCTTTAACCAAGAGTTTTTTATTTTCTTATTTTATTTTATTAATTACATTTTTTTTTATCTCATTCTGTGTCGCAAAATACATATTAGGGACCTTAAGTGCTGTGCAAAAGTCTTAATCCATTCTAATTTCTTCACCATTTAAAGAGTCAGACATTCTTGTATTTTTATTAATGTTGTCTTGAGCAATAGTCCTCCAGGCTTCCTAAAGGACTTGTTAAGCCACACTGTGTCCTATGAATCAGTCAAGCGATGAAAAACCATCTAAGGCATGAACCAGTGAGAAACAAGTGTACATAATGAGAGATAATCAGGCTGGTGATTACTGTACTGGTGATGCTGAATGCAGAGTGATTGGAACAGATGAGAGGGGAAATGAGGTTGCTGCTACATGCTGGTGTTACATGTTACAACCATTTTTTAAATTGCGTCTTTAGGCATTTTGCAGCCTGTCACAGTAAAACATTTGATTCGATTTCTTTACCTTAATCTATATTAAGTTACATTTAATTTAGCTTAATATGAAGACGCGAGTGGAGACTAAAGTCTTTTGCACACAACTGGATACCAAAGCTTCTATCTTTTAAGGTGACCTAATTAAATAACTGTCATTTCAAGTGCAATGAAAAAAACAAAAAAGACAGTATCCATGAGGCAGACTTCCATTTGCTCTCCCCCGGTGAGAATCCTAACACCTCTGAGAGAAGTTGACCACCAGGTCACGCCAAACAATCAGGCCATTTCTACAGATGGACAAGGTCAGGGAAAACTACACAGCTGTCTGGGGACTGGCTTTGTCCGTGATTTTCTGAGTTTGTGTGTGAATTGTTTGAGTTCTTCTCTTGCCTGTGAAGTTGTGTATGGTTCCATCAGAATGTGAGCGAAACCTTTGCTCACCGTCATTCAGTGTGTTTAGAAAAAGCAAATCGGAGCACCATCTGCCTTCATTGCCGTGAGCAGGCATGTGTGAGTTTGTTGCCCACCCCTGAAAACACCTAGTGCTCATCTGCTTCCTAGCTCTTGTGTTTGCCTGGGTTTTACACAGCGCATTCCTGCGCCTGTCACACACATTAGGAATTTCACCTTCTTTATTTTAAAGCTTTGCGTTTCCTCACCAGTCTGAACTGAACAACTGTGGCAACATCAACATCATCCTCCATGTAATCCCTGGATTTTTTGTGAAGTTTTTAAATAAAGTACAGTGCTCGGGACAAACATAAATCTTTACAAGCTTTTTGATCCTAAATGCTAAATATTTAGGATCCTAATCAAATTTTTAGGAGCTAAAATTGAACTCTTTTCATAATGTAAACCAGATAAACTCATGTAAACACTTGTTTAAGCTGGAGCCAAGGGTACAAGAAAGTTAGCTGTGCTTTGCTAGCATTATCTGATAAGGATGACGGAATACTGAATGAGTCTGGCTGTGATGAATGTACCTGAGAACTTTCACTGAGCAGCACTGGGAGTGAGGAAAAAGTCAAAGCTTTATCATTCGGCCATTTAGTTTTCTTATCAGCTGTTGATGTTACTCGACTAACATTGGCTAGATAGCCAGCTAAGCTACATTGCACGTGTTTGTTAGCATGGATTAGGTGAGTTTCAAAAGCTCACAATAATAATAAAAAAAGGGGAACAAAGGGAAATTCTTAATAATGTTCATACCAATTATAAAATTAGTGTTAAATTAGTCACTCCTGTTGTTTTGCAAGTCTTATATACAGATTCACAGATACACATATATTTGTATATATATATATATATATATATAAAGAGCACTTTCAAAAAGCTTATGACAGTCGAATGCTTTGATAAACTTCTTATTTTCCGGAGCACTCTCGTTATTAAACGTAGAAACGATAAAAACACTACAGTAGGTTCGGGCCCCCGAGTGGTGCTGTGGTAAAGTGCTCACCCTTGTTCGCTAGTTTGATTCCCAGGTGATGTTGTAGCCTCCCACAGCCGGGGACCTGGAGAGAGCTGATTGACCAATGGGATTAGAGGCACTCTGGAATCTCACATCAATCATTGCTCTAAGCCAATCACGTGCGTCTGTGAGCTCACGGAAGGAGTGGATAGCGCTGTCCTCAGAGTGTGTTGGAATTGGACACGACTAAATTAAGGAGGAAAAAAAATAAAACTTAAGACACATTGGCGACCATTTCAGTTGCCATTTGAAGCCCTAAAGTGTTGAAATGTTTCTGTAGTTGGAATGAACTAAAGAAAAATCCCACAGGATTTGCGAAACTTTTGAAAACACTGATTCTCTTACATTTATGCACTCATGCATGTACGTACGTATGTTGATACATTTTCATTTATGTGGACTGTTTTAAACCTTGACACTGTAATCTATGCACACAATTACAGTAAATTGCGAGTTTTACAATTTTAAACCTTTCAGCTATGGTCCATATTAGTGAGTCCTTTTATATATAAATTCAAACAAACTCAGGAGCTCTCTAAGGATATAAACATTTTTTCCCCCGAACGAACTGTATTTTCAGGAAAACCACATTTCTTGTATAAATGATTTATGAATAAAATTGTTCGTATTCAGCTTGATAAATGAGGGTCAGTGATTGTATTTGAAGCAGCTTTTATTCATGTGAAAAGATAATAAGCTGTTGGTAAAGTCCTGGAACATTAGTGTTAATTTGTTTTCTTAGAAGAAAATCTCGAGACAGTCTTGGACAGCCTAAACCAAACGACGTAATTTTTAAGGTTGTATATTTTTTCACAGGTTTAGATTTATGGGCCAAAACTGCATTTTGGCAAGAGTGAAAAGTCTACACTGGGCAGAGTTTGTTGGGCACCAAAGCCTGCGTCAAGCCAGATTCAAATTTGTCTTGTACCCTTAAAAGGCCTTAAAACCACAACACTGCCTCGCCTAGTCAGGCCTAACTCGAGAAACGTGGGGGTTAAGGCTTAAGGGACCGTGATGAAAGCTGATACGACCCAGAGAATCCACGTTCCTTAGCATTTGGATGGAGTAAAATAGTGCACAGATGCCAGAATCGTTTCTCCAACGCATGCCTGCATTCTAGTCCTATGACCTGCTGGGTCACTATTATCCCCTCACCCGCTGATTAAAACCCTCTGTAAGGGTCGTCTTGAAAGCCCTGGTTCTGTGGAGGCTCATATGAGGGATATCAGCTTTTTATGGCTTGCTGCAGGAGATAACCTGTGCCGTCTTCTGTGGAACACATCCCATTTCCCAGCGGCCTCTCGCAGCTGTGATCCTTGACCCCCTGATGCTGCCGTGGGCCAGTTTCCGTGGTCTTGGCCTCAGTGACAGGTTTGACCTGGCTGATTGCTCTAATCACAAAGATTGATTGGTCTGTCTAAGTGTCGTTTATATTTGCCCTGTTCTCCCATTGATCCCTGTTTTGCGTGCTACGGCAGATGTTTGTGTGTATCCGCTCTCTGTCAGCGACGTCAAACAGTCCTGAGCTCTGTCTGTGCCTCTCACCTTCCACTCCCATCTTGAGCACGCTCAAGTTCCATCAGTCATTGCACAAAAACCAAACCCCACTCCCCCAAAAACAGATCTATGTTTTCTAAAAAGGTCATTCCCACACTGTTCCTCAGTGCCTTTAATGTCCGTCTTGCATTACATCTCTCATTTGTTTTGACGATTCTGACACTCGTCCTTTTCCTGCCCTCTATCTCACTCCCTCTCTCTTTTTCTCTCTCCTCACAGGCGCCTGAACCGGAACCGGCTGCAGGTTCTGCCAGAACTGCTATTCCAGTCCACGCCCAAGCTGGGCCGCCTGTAAGTTTATGTTTCTTTGATATTCTAGGCTCGGAAAAAAGACAAATCAAAACAGCGGTCAACCTTCCCTGCTGTCTTAATTTTGATCATTGTCCTAGGCGGGAGCTCAGTCAAATATTTGGCTTTCTCCACGATGCTGTTTAAAGAGGACGTCATCAGAACGGGGTTTTGTTATTGGCTGTGGTTTTCCTGCTCCAGATGTGGCCCCTTTATACAGGCCGAGGGCCCGGCCAGGCGTAACGTGACACGGCTCCACTCAGTGTGGTGAAGGTGTGTTACAGGGAATGTTTGGGGCTTTTAAAGCTTTCTAGAACTTTTTCTGAGTAGCACTTTGTTTCCGAGGTCACATTGCCGCTGTTTCTTTCGTTGCTAGGAAGATCCCGCTGATGTCTTAGCACTCCAGCGCACTTGATTTGCAATGATATTTGATACATGGATGATTACAGTGATCAGGACTCGGTTTACAGACATGAAATTCCCTTTTATGTCAGCCACAGCTCACTGAGCAGCCTTTAATATTTCTTCAGTGGATAGCCGGGCCTTTATAGAAACAATCAGCAGGAATGATGGTTTCATTTCCTCTTTGTCGCTAGCAGTTTCATGAAGCATTATTGTCATTGATGGTCTTATTTATCACAACTTGTTCGCTGTGGCTGCCGGCTGTTGTGAAGCAGTGGAAAAGGATAAAGAAATGCCTAGGCATATACACTAAATCCCCTTATTTCTTACCCCCTCACTATTATTTAAATGATACCTTTTGATGTTTTTTTCTTCTTCTACTTTTCTTTGGCAACCTACGGTAGTCTTTCAGTAACCAGGGTTGTATAGGGTTGGGGTGGCTTCTGTAAGGGTGGTTAGGGGCTTCTGATCTCCCTAAAACAGGGGCCTGAGGTGAGGGGAAGTGGAACATTGGTGGTCTGGGTGGGTGATGGAGACCCCGCTGTGGCAGGCCCAGGTTTAGTGAGACAGGCTGGGACAGTGGGAGGCAGCAACGGGGAAACAGTGGGAGTCATGGGGTCACGAGAGCTGGCCACGGTCCATTTGTGGTCAGCGTGTGCGTAGCGCAGCTCTCTGCGTCTGCCTGGAAGGAAAGCGTGTGGTTGCAGTTATAGTCTCTGCGCAGCGCAGGCCAAGATATTTGCTTTTTACACACGCACACGTACTCTGACACGCACACACATGCAGCGCATGGAGTTGGTTTGGTTCAGCTTCCAAAGATTCCTCCTCCCGCCCCTGCACTCTCATACCTCCATACCGATGGATAATGGGAAGCAAATGAAGAATGAGAGCTCGGCCATGAGCATGCCTGCTTCTATTTATTAATGGTGGAGCAGAGCAAGCCTCCATATTAACTCCTCTTCCTGTGTGCAGTCAGGCCCCGTGTGCTGGTTACTGTAGGTTCGAGTGTGGGGTCTTTCAGTCAGGAAGAGCTATCGCTCCGCCCCTGCTATTACGCTGGGCTCAGGTTGCGTGTGATTGTTGTGATTTAGGAGAAAATGGGTGCGTTGCGCTTAGCGAATCCTCCTACGGTCAATTCGGAGCTCTCGCTTTCTCTTTAATTTTCCGGACTCGATTATTCTGGCGGAGGCGAGCAGTTAACTTGTCACAGCGTAATGATCACCTCTCAGGGATGTTTTTGATTGATCAGGCCTGCAGTTTCCCCGATGTCTGCACAGCCATAAAGATCTGGGCTCAGGCCAGCTTCCTTCTGGCTCGCGTGTCCCTTCGCTTCTGAGAATGTCCGCCCGGCGCTTTGTTTTCATATCACCAGCAATTCTGTTTTTCCCGCATGTCAGCCCCCACCTTGGCGAGTTTGTTTTTCTTTTCACTGCACTTATTTATTAGAAACAAATCAGCCTCCACACATGCGGGGCGGGGTATCTTCCGTCTGGTTTGCGCCTCTTTTGGCTCGGACTGCCGGACTCCAGATGGGAAGCAGGACCTGGCTTACTGAGCACCACAAAAACCCAAACCGTTTGATTTGAGCCTCCATGCGACTCCGGCACCGACTATAGCTAGCACGATGAATCTCTCATCAACACTTCTAAAGTGCATCATTATGACCAATGATTTACCAAATCCCCATTGTAATTAGACACTTTTATATCTTCAGTGCAAGATGCACAAGCGGTACTAGTAGTATTTAAATGATAATTACAGTAATTGTATACCGCGGTGTAAAGTAGTGTGTCGCGGTGGCCGCGATAGCTGCCTAATAGTGCTGCGCGTCTCGAGCGTATAAACCGTCGAGCTGTGGCTCGGATTGTTTTCAGAGAAACTAAGCCTCTCAGAATCCAGCCAAACGTCCTCCAAAATAGGGCTCGGTTTTTAAAGGCCAGACAGCTTAGTGATTTACTCCAAAGTCATATTTAGATAAATATAAGCTCCAAAGACTCCGAGAGCACTGAGGCAAAGCCGGCTGTATCCAAGGAGCTCAACAAAAAAAGCTGTTTTTTTCTTTAATAGAGCAGGCTTTCTCAGTAATCAACCAGCTTGTTTGGAAGCAGCAGGGGAACTGATAAGACTTATGCACGACTGAGGTAAACAGTGGAAAGCGTTCTTCTCTCTGTTGTCAAACAGAGGTGAAAGCAAAAAATTTCAATTATGCTCCAGTGGGAGAGCTGTCAATTCGTTCGTCTCCGCTCACCCTGACTTCCACATCGCTCATCGGCAGCTACTTAACCCTGTCCGATTTCAGGCAAGCGAGTCAATACGCAGACCGAAATAAAACGCGCTCCTTAGCGTCTGCTCACGTGAGCGTCTTCCTTTCTGTTTCTGCTGACTGGAGGTAGGAATAAGCTGTTTAAAAGTCGATTTCTGGCACCAAACAGACATTTTTTTCCCACCTAGTCAAAACCAATGACCATACAAAGTTATAGTTTAAGGACGCAGGCGTGACACCGTCCCGTAGTGAAGGCACACGGCACTAGGATGCTGCCATATATATGTTTTATAGAATTTATGGAGTTTACATGTACATCATGAAAACACATACACATGGAAGATGTTTAGGTTTCCAAATACGTGTACGTAGGTGGAGGAAGTGTTTAGGTAGTGGATCTGAATATCATTAACATCTTTTCCATGTTAGAATTCAGCTGGCTATAAGGCAGATGAGCTTGGCCTAGAACCAATCTGTCAAAGCACGATTTTTTTCATGTACGTGTAACCTTTCCTCAGGTGTGGAAATAAGTATAATCTCATCCAGCAGTGTTCCTGCATCCAAGCGCTCATGCACAGAGAGATCTGCTTTTATTGAACTTCAAAGGAGAATGGAAAAAAGGTATTTTTCCATTGTTAGAGTTTTGTTCCTGGAATGGATTTTGTTGTATATTCCCCAGCTAAGTGTAAATCTTATCCTTTTTCTTTTTTTCTCTCTCGCTCTCTGAGCTGTTTGGACATTTCGCAGTCTGTAGTTCTTCTTGACCTGGACACACACAAGAAGAGTTTTGGCTGAGGGGATTGTGCTCTTTGATATCTGCATGCACGGATAGCATATTTATGCGATGTGTGTGTGTGTGTGTGTGTGTTTGTGAATCTGAAGCATAGTGTGGGGCCCACAGAGCCACCCAGTGTTCTAAAGGCTGCACTGCTCACACAGCTGGACCTCAGATCGTAGGTTTACAGCCAGTGAAGAGTTGAGGGTCCATGGCTCAGTCTCAGCGCTCATGCAAGGTCTGTTTTTTCCCCCTGCGAAGAACGGGAGAGAACGGGTGAAATAAAAAAGAAAGTGTGTGAGAGAAACTGTGCAGGCTAAACTACTGATTAGATTTGGTTAAACAAAGGCAAATTATTACAAATGACCTGAACATGCTTTATTGCTTTTGTAATTAGTTAACCAGATGCTCAAACCTAAATTTCTTCTTAATGGATCTACAGTGAGAGACAATAGACAGGGCTGTGCAAAACAAGAAATCGATCTTGTGCTAATAAACAAAAAAAAAAAAAGTGAGTTTGCGTGTGACAAATAAAGTTTTAAACCCAAGACGTCTGTGTACTTAATTTTTTGTTCCACATTATGAGAAATCGCATTACCTATTGAAATTATTACTACAAACTTATTTGACCTTACAGTACGAAAGCATGATACCGTTTTCTTCCCAGTACCAATACTCAGGTATCAGTGGTTGTTGATCTTAAAAGAATTTGGCTCAGTGGTAGGTTTCTCTCCTCCCATGTGGAAGGCCCGGGTTCAATTCCCCACCTAATGCCAAAACCCCAGTCACTGGGTGCAGTACCATCCCCAAGCCCGGATAAAATGGGAGGGTTGCATCATTCAATTCAATTCAATTCAGTTTTATTTGTATAGCGCTTTTAACAATTGACATTGTCTCAAAACAGCTTTACACAATCAAAAGAATTATTTAAGTTTGTATGGAATGTGAATGTGTATGAATCAAAATGTTCAGATATTCCCTGGCGAGCAAGCCCGAGGGCGACAGTGGCAAGGAAAAACTCCCTGAGACGGTAATAGGAAGAAACCTTGAGAGGAACCAGACTCGACAGGGAACCCATCCTCATCTGGGTGAAACAGATAGCAGGAAATGATCTGCATTTATACAGTGTTAAGTGTTAGGTTCAGCTATAATAGTTGATGTTAATTGATGTTATAATACTTGATGTAAAATCAAGAAGGGCATCCTGCGAATAAACCTGTGCCAAGTTGTATGTGGATCAGATGTTTGCTGTAGCGACCCTTCGACAGGAGCAGCTGAAAGCCTAACAGCAACAATTATTTCTTAAAAGCTTTAAAACATGACCTCGTACAAAAGTATTAAGACAACACTTACCATGTATTATAGTTCTCCCCGTTCACAAAGCATGTGATTGCACTAATTAGTTCTGTTTAATTAACTTAAAATCTAGTGAAAAACTGACCATGTGACAATAGTATTGAATTTCTGGACCCTGGCCTGGGTCGTCTCCAGTCCTTAACCCAATAGGAAACTGTTGGACAATGGTGAAGATGGTAAGAGCCGTCAAAATAACAATCTTCAGGCATGGATTGAGCGAGTAACACCAGAGCACTGCAGGTCGTCTTTTTCACTCTATACACAACCGAATATATCAGGATTTTGTTTTAAGGAATAAAGGTCTTAATATTAAATATTGATTGTTGTATAGCAAAAAATGATTGTCATCATTTTAAATATTAAATTTAATTTTTGTCTCAAAACTGCAACTGCATGTATGAAAATGTAATGAAACTAATACAGTCAAGACTCTTTATATCTGATGTTTTTAAGTTTCAAAAAAGGGTATTTAAGCATTTAAGCCTTAAAGTGATCTCCATTCATGACTCTGATACAGTATGTCGATGGTCACGTCCTATCCTTCCCGCTTTTAATAATGTGTTGGATGGTTTTTAGTCCCATTCCAGTAATCTGTAATGTTTTCATTGCTAGATGCGGGCCAATAATTTGACCCTTCTTAAAAGGTGAGTTTTTCTTGCCAGACAGTTTATTTCTTCACAGCTTGCATACTGGAATAGTTGTGGACACTGTTGTCATCACATAACATACTTTAACCTGCTTTATCTTGTTGGGTTACAAGCTATTCGCTGATATATGTTATATGCATTTTTTCCCCCCATATTCAACCCACTATTTTTTCCTGCTTGTATCAGCTTGAGGTTGATCCTTGCTATCAGATCCATACCTCATCTATTTGTTACAATATTACAATTTTTTGTAATTTCTAATAAACTTGCTTTCAATTCATTTCAACCGTCTCGAAGATCATTTTGCACAAAAACCGCCAATGTTCTGCCAGAAGAATTCTACATAAGCTGTTTGCTAAATATTATGTAAGAGGAATTACTTAAATTGGTCTGAGGATTTCCTTAAAAGAAGTGCTTCAGCTTTGAGCATCAGGTATGGTGTGTTTAGAGAGACCGGGAGGCTGAGTGACATTTCTATGGTTAGGAAGTGTATGTAAATATTTGAGCATTACACCCAGTGTTGTTTCCAGACCAGACTCAAAAGGGAACTTCCATCTTTGTTCCTCTAAATCCCTTATGTAGACATCCTGAGTAGACCCTTGGATGTAGAGCATTTTTGCAGTGGATTAGCTGGGTTGTGGAAATGTCTGCGGTGACGAGAATTGAGAGGCAGAAAGATAGCGAGAGAGAGAGAGAGAGAGAGAGAGAGAGAGAGCAAGGCAAATGTAATGAAACTTAAACTGCATGATAGTATATTGAGAGTACTGTATATTAAAAAGCAGTATATTAAAAGCATATATATTAGCACAGTATATTAAAAGCATGTATATGACAAGATTACCTGCAAGCCTGGAACTTTTGAAATATATATATATATATATATATATATATATATATATATATATATATATATATATATTTATTTATTTATTTATATATAGGAATAAATAGGAATAGGAAAAATGTTAATGAAGCCAGTTTTGTCTGCAGACTCGGTAGAGGTAATGCTGGCGACATTTATCGAGGACACGTTTATAGAGGTGTTTGCCTCGGGTGCCTGCCAGGGACCGTTTCTTCAGAGCTTCCTTCAATGGATGAGTTGAAGCCGGGTTTAGCCTGCGGGACTAATAGAAAGAGCAAGTGTGTTCTCTGAAAATGGTGTCCCCTACCCCCATCAGGGGCAGCAACAGGAGACAAGGCCTAATGCGGCATGTTGACTGAGGGCGCCTATAATTTGGGAAATAGTTTGGAGCCATTACACACCGGGGTGTTTATCACAGGTAGTTCCCATGACAACCGGGCCAGATCGTAATTGGATTTAAATGGGCAGAACTACTTGCACATGTTTCAAAGGGCCATGAGGAATGCAGTGTAATGAATATGCACACTCAGTCTGCCTCGCTGTGTCATGCTGTCCTCCACTATTTTTTATTTATTTATTTTTGTCCATATCCAGTACTGACCGTGAACATGCTGGTTGCATACAGTACAGTAGGTGTCTGGTTTGCTTGATATAAATAATAGTAGTGGTGAAAGTAAGGCGTTTTTAGGAGGTTGTGGGTGAGGGATGTGATCCCATGCAGTGCTGGAGTGACAACAACAGCAACAATGCGGGAACTTTATCTAATCTTTTCATTTGAGCATATTTTAATAGAAATCAAACAGCATGTTTGCTGATATACAGTACTTAAGACAATGGGCTTATCAAGCTGGATTTTGTATTTTCAAACGTATAAATTGAAGTTTAAGAAGAATGTGAATCTTGAATGATTGGCCTCAAATTGTATAATTGGCCTGAAAATCAATGAAATAATAACTAAAGAAAGGAAGAGAACATATCACTGTGCTTGTGTAAGCGCAAAAATGGCTTTAATAAAAAAAGATTTAAAAATTTTGATATTCTTATTATTTTTTTATAATCATTTTCTTATTATTATATTAGAATTCTTATGATTTTTCTTTCCACTATCATCTATGGCTTTTAATTGACAGCGCTTTCTATGATCGCTTTCACATCAGGGATAGTTTCCAAGAACATTTGACCCCAAATGTTTGACTGGTTCATCTTGATCAGTGTGAACACAATCGTTCTGCACTCATGAACCACGCCCAAGTACGCTGCATAGTTCTCGAGACCACTTCTTGGATACAGTTCTCGAGCTGAACGATCGTGATCAAAATAAACATTGAATCAGATATGGAAGCAATCGTACCTAAAAACGGAAGTAGATGGCTTTAGATGTGATGTCATCAGTGCCGTCGGGCTACTTCGAAATGTCAATCTCATCCTCAATAGCATTAGTCAAACAAGTGCTTTGGTCTTAACATTTTCTTCTGAAACATCAATAATATTAGACATAGCGTGAAAGTTATGAGACTTTCTTTGTTCTCTCTTTTTCTTGTGTTTAATGGAGGCTTACAAACCAAGTACTGCCATCTGCTGTATTGGAGAGTGTAAATAGGCGCGTGTACGCAGCAAAAAAGCAATGTGAGCACTGGCCAGCGGGGGAGTAGTGTGTGGGGGGGGAACAGTCGTTCCAGTGCCTGGTACAAATCAACCGTACCTAATGTGAAAACGCCCTAGAGTTCTGTAAATCTACTGTGTGACAAGAAGCACTAAAAGCTTTATGCAAATAAAACAATTCCCTACAAAACGGTTCTACTTGATTCCCAAATGGAAACCCATTGGGATGGTTTCACATAGAAGCTTTTAAAGTTCCTTAACAGAGACGAACATGTCCTAGAGCGGACTGTTCTTGCTGCACTATACTATTTGGTTAAATAGTAATTATAACTAGCTGGTGTTTTCCAGTATCTGATCTGTACCATGACGCAACGCTTGACCGATCAAGCTGCATTTCAGACCCACCTACATATCCCTGTTTGCTATTCGTAGTGTACAGTATATACAGAAAGGGAAAAATAAAATGTAGTTTTCCAGATTTATTTCTGCGTTATGTCATATAATACAGTCTACTAGTATATGACATTCTTTCTGTCTGTTTCTGCCTTGTTTTCACTCCATCTTTCCTGAGGTTGGTCACTGTTTTGCTGAGGTCAGTAATATGTTAATAATACATCTGATTAACTGCCTTCGGGCTCTGGCTCTGGAATGTTGAGCTAAAATCTGGGTTTATTTCGTGTATGTTCATGCTTGACGTGCTGCAATGCACTTATTAGCGCATAGTGTAACGTTACACAGAGGCTGTGCTTTAATTCCGACCCTAAACCGCGTTTTTCGAGGTATTAGGAGCGAGGGATGATTGTGTATGTTAGACTTGCGTATGTTAAGAATCGTGATATTGTTTAGGTTTAAGATTTCCTCAGGGTTGTTAAACCGCTTAAGCCCTCCCGCACGCCAGCAACCTTACTGGAACTCTTGGTCCCGCTGATTGTTTTTGCAAGTGTGAGCTTAAACACAAAAGTGATCTCCAGGAATGTGCTCCGTTTTTTTGCGCATGAAATTGCGCATCTAGGAACACGGCAAGAAAAACAAACAAAGGCGCTGTTAAACCCGCAGTCTTGGTGCTGACTGGATTTCTCCCTCCTGCTAGCATAGCAGTGCTGTTGCCTTTCACACAAGGGCGAGGAGGAATTCTGACAGGCCAGCACATTTGATTGCGTGCAGCTCTGTTCGCATGGACGTGCGAATTGGCGGTGGTTGAAGCCTGGCTGGCGTGGTGTTTCTTTCAGACGGGACGGTCCATCGTGAAAAAGTTGGTCTCCTTGCGTCATTTTCCTAGCTAAAACAAAGTGACCTGCTACAACGAGCAACTGGGCAAGCAGACAAATATGCGCAGGATTCTTTAATGATCCAGTCACCCGGAAAAGGACGTCTGGACTTCTTGCCAAGCGAGTGGACACGGTTTACGGTCCAGACGGCACATGCCACAAGACGCTCCAGCCGGAGAGAGGAAGAAAGGGAAAGCTGACTGACAGAATTCACTAGCAGGCTTCCTTTGCTTTGACTCCACACACACAGTTGTCACTTAGCTAATTACAGCTTCCTTTTAAGATATGAAGACTTTGCCCACAGCCGGGCCTCTTCAGGCAACAATGGGGAATGTTGTGGATCTCAGAAGAACTAAGTGGAAACAGACGCCTCTCCTCGGTTTCCCCCGTTGTTGTTTTTCCGCTTTTATCTCCCTGTGCGTCTCCAGAAAGCCAGTTCACATATTCAAGCATCTATTAGTCATTCCGGCCACTGAGCGGTGAAGAGTTACTTGGCTGAACCCTGGAGCTGGGTGGTTGGATGTTATGCGGCCAGAATGCCTGGCTCGGCGCTCCCGGGCGGCTGCTCGAATATGCATGGCTCATTGCTGCCGCTACGACATACATGGGAACGTCAGAGCGGCCTCACAAAAAAACGAAATACTGAGAAGCGTGCTGATAAATGAATACATTATGCTCGTTTTGTTTGGCATGCCACTTCAAACTGGCTCCCACGAGGACTTTATAATCTTTGCTTATAATGTACAGTATGCACGTGCAATTGTCTGTGTGTGGGATGTTGTTTTTTTTCCCCTGTTCGGGTATGACCTAAGGTGGGTGTGATGCGTACTTGGTGTTTACTTATGGATGGATTGGGACTGGATGAGCTAAAGAAAGTGCCGGGTTAGAGGACCACAAGGACTCGCTGTCCTGAAATGATTCATTCTATCATACTTAAAGATAAATGGTGTCATGCTCATGAGAGGAGCCAGATTATGTCAAAAGAGTGTCGTTACAGGAAAAAAAAGGAATCACAAAAACAATCATCCTGTCCATATTCAGTAAACAGAACTATTAAGGGTATGTGTGCTTTGAGTTGAGATGAGAATCGCCGCATGGTGACGGCTACAAAGTCTGGATAGGGACAGCCGGGCCGATGCCCTTGGTCCCAGGTAGTTTATTATAGCATGTGATACCAAGGCAGCGGACTTCGCATGGCTATGCACGGGAGGAATAACAGAAACAGAATAACACCGGGCCGTATTAACTGCAGGAATCTTTATCAACAGCGGCTTAAAGTAATACACAAACAGCAGGAACAAAAAGCAGTGAGAAACGCGGGCAAATGAATGGACTCTACATAGAGGTGGCTAATCCCTGTCGCCGCCCGGAGACGTGAGAGTCGAAAGCATTCTCACACTCAGGAGCCCATCACTTCCTTTTGAGCTTTGGAGAGATTGCCTTAATGTAAAAAATATATATCTGAGAGGACTACATTAAACAACACGGAGGTGCCTACATCGCCAACAAGAAGCTCCTTGGAGGCAGATAAAAAAGCTTTAGTTCTCTATGATATTAGCATAAATGAATGTAATCGTGTGTATGCTTTGAACTGGCGCAGCAGGGAGTGTCGTGAGTTTCACAGGTTTAATCCAGAGCTTACATTACTGCCTGTGTGGGATTCCTCTGTGTTCTCTGGTTTCTTTCCATTTCTCACATCCAAAAAAAACATGCGTGCAATTTAATCTGTTACCAAATTAACATTGTGTCTGCATTGCGTTGCACATACAGTAATACTAAATTGTATTCTATATAAGAGTAAAGTGTATCTTTTTCACCGACAGTCATCTATGTTTATTCAAGAATGTGCAAAAGTCCTCAGCCACACCTCGTTTCTTCATATTTTGCTCCCAAAGAGCCAGACTGACTTTCATCTACTTTTAATGTAGTGTTGAGGAGTAGTTCTCCAGGCTTCATGAAGGACTTTTTTGGCTCTCGTTTTTGGCATGTTTTTGTTTGTTAAGCCACACAGTGACCTATGAATCATTCAAACATAAAAACCATCTAACTTAAGCAATGGACCAGGGAGAGACAGGTTTGCATGACAGATGATCATGCCGATCATTAGGCCGGTGATTAGTAGTAAGAACAGGAATCCCTGGGGATGTGATCATGATACATAGGCTCAGTGGTAGGTTTCTCACCTGCCATGCGGATGGCCTGGATTCAGTTACTATCCGATGCCCAAACCCGAGGCATGATTAGATGTAGTGCTCATCCCAAGCCTGGATAGAATGAGAGTCAGGAAGGGCATCCAGCGTAAAACCTGTGCCAAGTTGTGTGCGTATGAGATGGTCTACCTTGGCGAGCCCTTGATGGGAGAAACCCGATAGACTTTCAATTTGTATTGCGATTTTGTAAGTATCATGATTCTATAAATATCCATAATAACCGAATCGTTTTTTCCCCCAGGGATTAGAACAGACGAGAGGGGAAATGAGGTTGCTGCTGAAGTTGTAACAAGTACGTTTTTTTAAAAAAATTTAATAATTTAATAAAATTTTATTTAAAATGAAGAAGGCGGCACGGTGGTGTAGTGGTTAGAACTGTCGCCTTGCACCTCCAGGGTCCGGGTTTGATTCCCGGCCTGGCTCGATTCCCGTGCATGGAGTTTGCATGTTCTTCCAGCATTTGGTGAGTTTCCTCCGGTTTCCTCCCACAGTCCAAAGACCTGCAGATTAGGCTAATTGGCGTTCCCAAATTGCCTGTAGTGTGTGAAGGAGAATGTGTGTGTGTGTGCCCTGCGATGGATTGGCACCCTGTCCAGGGTGTACCCCGCCTCGTGCCCTAAGCCTCCTGGGATAGGCTCCAGGTCCCTGTGACCCTGAATACAGGATAATGCGGTATAGACGATGAGTGAGTGAGTAAAATGGAGAAATGAGTGGTGGCTCAAGACTGACCATCAATCCATTATAAAGAATAGCTTTTACACTTTTATCGCATGGAAAGAACATTTTTATATATTTTTTTAAATCATGTCAAGGGATTTCTCACTGTAGAGAATCCTCAGGAACCTACTTTCCTTTTTGGAAATACGGCTTACGTGCAATTTTACGCCGGCTGTCGGAGAGACGGAGAACAGTGTTAGTCTTACATCTGGTCTGTCTCCACCGACCGGACCGATCGCGAACGATTATATTAGTTACAGATCAAAGTATTTTGTTGTGAAATCGACAGGGTGGAATTCTAAATGTTAGATGTTTATTCTTTTCAGACCTTCGAAGGAAATGCCTCACAGCAACGGGTGAATTGAAGCGATCAACAACTGTCAGGTTAAACTAGTGTGATAACACCCTGGCTCTTACACGACGGATAAAATCAGAATCTAAGAATATGTCTAATTTTCTGTTGTCACACAAGATCGAGTTTTGTGAATTCAAACATGGTGAGAGGCGGGGTGGGGGAACAAAAAACAAAAACCCGGATCGGGAAATCCCGCAGGTTGCGTTACCGTGGTCAATCTGGTATGCATCTTACTCTATATGTGGAAGTCAGTGTTGTATCACATTAAGGGCGTAATGGGAAAAACATACCACTTAGTTGTGGAAAAGGTTCATCTGAATCTTTTGCTGTCCGGAGACTCGGAGCAGGGGGTATGAGCTACCACGGAGAATCGCCTGCCAGGGGAGACTAAGCTTGCAGAATAGTTTGCCTCTTATTTAACTTGGGCACGTTGACATCACCACATTATTTTTCTTGCTGTATGTTTTTTCCCCTCACCCAAATGATTTTTGAAAATTGGATTTGCTTGCACCTATTAATCATGCAGCAGGAAAAGTAATGTGAAGGGGAAACAGAGCATGCTAATTTCCCAGTGACAGTGTTATAACATTTCTAGCCAAAGAAAACAGGTTTTAGGCATCATTTCATTTCGCTTCAGGCTGTAAGGAGGTGAGCTCCTTTCGCAAGTCCCACCACTGAGGACACTGTAATTAGCAAATGCTGGGAAAATTTGTAAATGTAATGTAATGTATCTGAAAAGCAAACCTTCCATGCTCTTTTCAGAAATGTCTTAAGAGGACATGGAGGACAAATCTGCTCCATTGAGATGTCTAGGGTGTAGACCATGTCTCAACGGGGTGTAGAGAATAAAGAGCTTTTATTCAGGGCAGAAGAATGGGTCTGCTGTCGCATTGTCTCGCTTTTAAGACTTCCTAACCCTGAGAAGTAATAAAAGTGTGCGAGAGCTTTATGAGGTGAAGTTCAATGTTGAGTAACTGCGGTGTGAGGAGAGGCAGTCCTGCACCCTGTCTCTCGTCTCCGCTCGCTGCTAAGGAGACGTGCCCGTCGTAATGTCACTCAACATCTCCACCCAAATATTTACAACTTGAGCTAAATGTGAGGCTAATCCACTCTTGGACTTTCTTGCCTCTAATGTAGGGGTTTGAAATGCTGAGACGCTGAAATGCTTCCTTGGCACATTCATGTTCCTCACTCATCATATTTTGAATGAGAGTTTTTTTTTTTTTTTTTTTTTTTTTTTTTGAAACCAGCCATACCTCGAACCGTGAGCTTCATGACAGCGCATGTGAGATCGATTATGCTTCCTTTGTAGCGTCATCTGGGCCACCAAACACTCTCCAGACCTTTCTGCCTCATATGGTTGCATTATTTTTTGAAAGATGCCTGGGCACTTTCATTTTTGCAGATGTTTGTGAATGTGGGCAGAATAAAAAAGGAATTAAAATTGCAGGGGATGAATGAATGTAGATGCTTTTTTTCAGTGCCTTTGGGGTGTTCTTTTATGTGTGTGCGTGTGTGTGATATTCATGTATATAAAGATGCGTGTGTACTGTACAGTATATTGCTTGTATTTGGCCTATTTAGTTCATCTAGACTCTTCAAGATGGGAATACACATCAGATGTTGGGGAAATTTGTGTGTACACATGCTTGAGTAAAAAAAAAAAAACTCCTTTGAGGAACACTGGCCATGTGGCTTTAATGGTGCGTGAAAGACGGTAGGCTCAGTAATCACGGCTGACCTTGTTCACAAAGTGTTTTCTATCCGTGCGGTTCAGCTGACCTCGTCCACCTCGGGAGAAGCAAACATGGCCTGTTTAACCATGCACTTTTGTTTCTACTTTGAATTGTGTAAGTATTAATAATTGCAGGTGATTAGCACCAGCCGTGAGCCATTTGGATTGTATGTTTGTGCTCAAGGGAAATAGTCTGGCCATGCCTGGTCACATGGTCACTCCAGACTTTTCTGCTTTCTCTGGCCTCCATCATTACCCTTTCAGAACCTTGACTTGCTAATTGCCTCCATGCTCTACATAACTACAACGTCTCCTAACATGGTACTGTAAATAAAGGTAGGTCCTCGGTTCAGTTGCAGCATGGAAGCCAGTGGAGCAGTCTTCCTTCTAAGTGCTGAGAGTTTCATCCATCACCAACGCTGATGGTTAAACCGAGAAGCGGTAGAAGCTTTTCTTTTTCTGACAATGTGTCAATGGAGCAGTCGACACATCTGCGGTTTGGGAGCGTGACTTTCCCCTATCCGCAGCACAGACAGATGCTGTAGTACTAGATTATTTAAAGCTGACTATTTTCTGCCTGGATTCCCGAAATGAACGGAGGCTTCGCTGGGGAACTGCCACTGGAAACCGGAGCCACTGTGAGAAATCTTGGTTCTTGATGGGGCATTTTGTCTTGGTTTAGAGATCTCTGAATGGGACTAGAGAAGGACAGACACTTCACACAACAACAGTGGACTTAAAAGCTGATCTGAGAGTATGTTGGGTCGGGGTTAATTTACAGTAGATATGATCTACAGTATAGGCTGCATTGGTTCTCCAGCACTACCTACTGTATGACCAAGACAATTATGCAATACTGAGTCATTTGTAATGATTTGAGAAAAAAAAATTTTTTGTACCCATGCAAAAAGTCCAACACCTCCAGGGTCCATGTTCGATTCCCACCTTGGGTCTGTGTGCATAGAGTTTGCATGTTCTTCTCATGCTTGGTGTTTCCTCCTGCAGTCCAAAGTCATGCTGATTAGGCTGATCTGCGTATTAAAGTTACACATAGTGTGTTTATACTGTATGTGTGTCCCCTACGATGGATTGGGACTCTACGATGGATTGGGTGTACCTAAGTGCCCTAAGTCTCCTGGGATAGGCACCAGGCCCCCTGTGACCCTGTATACGGGATAAGTGGTATAGATGATGAGTGAGTGAGTGTATATACTGTAAATATTTTCATTTACCTAACTGTATTTTAAAATGATACACATTCATATACACCATACACAATAAATCAATCAATCAACAAATACTAATTACCTTGAAATGACCAAGCACATATTTATGGCTTTGAACAGCCAGATGTATTGTCAAAGAGGGTTCAAAAGAATATGTTGCTTTTTAAGGACATTTTCAAAATCAAAAGCTCTTTAGAATACGAACATATTTTTTTTTCTAACCTTTTGTTGTGTTAATGAATTTGTGACCAGCATAGCAAGTGAATCCCAGTGATGGTGAATATGTTGACTGCGGTATAAATGTAAATGTGGGCTCTTGTTAGAGAGCCGTTTCTCCACTTATTTAATGTGGCAAAGTAAATATTATACACAAACTATACCAGTGAAAAATAAATCTTTACAGCTTTGTCTGAAGACTCTAAGGCTTCAGGATCCCCAAACACAGTAGTCTGGGGAACCCAAAGAAATGTGCATTGCTGGCTGAGTATTTGCCTTTTTCTCACTTTCTTTTGTTATTTTGTTGTCGCATTCCAGGGTAGAAAGAATGGCTAATAAATGTCCAGTTCATATAACGTGAATGTCCTCAAAAAAAAAAAAAGCTGACCGCAAAGTTGGCATGTTGGATAAATGCAGGAGAAGAGAAGGAATTTTTTAGGATGACCACATAATTAAATGATTTGCTAATCGTAGTTTTATAATAGGTATAAGCTGTCGAGTCTGTGGAATAGCGGCATATACAGTATGTTTAACCAAGTACCAAGCGTTGGATTAAGGTCTTAATACAGTCGGCTAACATCGAGTGGCCTCCTGCACACAAATGTGATCCGGGATAAAACCTATAGCATTTAAACCCATTTCTCACTCACACAGTGCCGAATATCAGGCGTAGAGTGGGACTGTGGAAACGTGTGCGCATGAATGATTCAGCCTTATGCTGGTACTTTGTCCTTCACAGAAAAACATTAATCACCTGAAGAGAGAGAAAAAAAGAAAAAAAAACCTGAACCCTGGTCGTTGGACTATCCAAACAACGACCTTAAGTAGCACAAAGCCGTTTCTCAGCAAATGAGCCCACTTGGGCCGGAAGAGCTGTTGGCTGTAGAGATGAAAGGCTCTTTGGGGAGCCTGTATTAATGAAATTTGCTGAGTGAAAGCCGAGCTGCCTGACAGGGGCCCAGCAGCCCCCTTACCTGCTCAGGCTGACGCTTGGCCCAAGGTCACAGAGCTGCAGCCCGAGCACCACTTCCGCCCATCCTCACTACTATTACACACTTCCACACAAATGCACACGACCAGCGACGGACAGCAACTCATCAAAGGGTAATTTTACACCCCTCTCTCTTAAGCACGGCAGTAAAAGATGCGCTGGCTTCGTTGTTAAGTCAGGGAACTGGTTTGAACTGATTCTTGAACTTTATTCACATCCCTTTTATCGCCACATCCTGCTCGATTATGCTCAAAACTGCTCGGCCAAACTGGCCTGGAAAGTGAGGTTTTCCACTATTTTTCCAGCTGACGCTGGAAGTCCGTAACGTCTTGGTGGAAACACGCTATACGTCGGCTGCAATCACCTGCAAGCCTAAAAGGGTGTCGAAATATTCGAGTGTAAATGTAACCTATACTCTATGTGGAATTACACTGGAAATCTTCATTATCCGGTTTCTACGTACATTCTACCGAAGCAGAGCCCAGTCGTGCTAGCCATGTTTTATTAATTTAAGCAGAGATGTGAAATATCACAAGCTGTTTCCGAATATCTTCAGGCTTCCTTTCTGCAGCGCGCACAATTCACGCACATGCCGAGGCTATTTCTCCCAGCAAAGGTCACTGCATACCAAGTATGCATATGTGCTCTTATAAAAGTGGGTGTGGTCGCAGCTGCTGGGGTTTGAGAAGTATTTTTTCATTTTTGTGATAGAAAGATTACTGTTATTGACACTACGAGATGCTACGAGATGTTACGGCTAAGCGCATAAGGAAATTGAAAAGTCAGACAAAGACTGAGCTCTTTTCTATTTCTAAAGGACTATTTCTCTGTCTAATGCAGAGTTTTTTCAAGGAATCAAAAGTGAAGGAACGTACGAAAACCAAACAATGCTCAAAGCGGTTCTCCAACAAGTTAATGTGTGTATGTGAATCGAGTTCGGATTAAAGACAGATATGACAAACTAAATGATAGCCCCGTATCCTGCTCTTTGAGGAAGCGTGACCGTTCCGCGAAAGCACCCGATAAGCTCATGGTGCTGAAAGCTGGTGAAAATGGAGCCCCAGGTGCCAGAGCTCGAGCATCCCTTCACTTCTTCCCGTGAGCACAAGGAGGAGAAGTGAGAAAAATCTGTTGTAAGGTCTCCGGGGGAGCGTTTTTTTTTTTTTTTTTTTTTTTTTTTTGGAGGGTTGCAGGTCAGCCGTGCGGAAAGGCTGGAGTGCTGTTTTAAGAGTGAGGTCAAGCATGGGCGTTTGGGATTTGACAGCATGTTAAAAAAGGCACCCTATGGAGTCGTCTCCTAGCCATGACCCGCAGAGTCGTTTGCCCAAATCCTAAGCGTGTGTGTTAAATGATTGAGCTGTTCGTCTAACTACCTGGGCCATAGACAATAGACAGAATAAGAAAAAGAGAAAATGGCTTTACTTAGTGCGTTTACGTCTGGCTTTGGTCAAGGCTACTCCTGGTTAGTATGAAAAAGTTTGTTTAAGAAGAGCTTGTTCAATAGTATTTCATAGGTACTTACTTAAAGTGTCCACTTCCAACATACAGTAAATTATTTATCACAGGCACAGACCATGCTAAACATGCTATGATGTGTGACATACACATATACACACACTCACATGACACCCTGTATTAGATACAGCTTTGCCTTTAAGAAACCTCAACCTCTTCCCAGCCAAGCCCATCTCCCCTGACATTTGTTTCCAATCAAAACTTCAATTCCTTTTTTTTCCAGTTCAGAACTCTGCAATAATGGAGTTAACCTTTTGATATGTTCCCTCCACCCTCGCAGGTTCTGGTTTAATGCTGAACCTCACCTGAAATCGGCTCCTGCTAACCAATTTACTCAGCTCTAAGCCGGCCATATTGCTCCTGAAGTTGCACGGCTCTTTCCTGTCCTTTGTGTTTCCCTTCCCCTCTCCCATGACTTTATTGTCTTCCAATTATGCCTTCCGAACAGCAGACAAAGTAGCCAAAAAAAAAACGTCCTCCAGACGGCGAGGTTTACTCGGATTTCAGACTAGAAGAGTAATTTCCGATTCTCGGGCTCTTGAAAGATTGCGGGCGTTTTGAGGAGCGAGCAGCCTGGCACCAGAGGAGCAGATCCACTCCTAATGTTTATAAAGTGGCTCTCGGAGATGCATGGATTTAATTATCCTGGTCATTTTTATCAGCGTTATTGTCAGCCAGGCAAGTCTGTGGCTGGGTCACTTGTGGCCAGACCTACGTATTAGGGCGACTATAAATTTGACCGAATGTAACCCAACCGCTTCAATTAATTTATTTCGGGAGTATAACTGTCAAGGAGGATTAATCTGATGTTCCGCTGAGCCACTGTGAAGCTGAAATGAGCTGATTTCATTTGGGTCTAAAGCTGATTCACAGGGACTTCCTGATGTGTTTGTCTGAAGCCGCTTACAGTAAGACACAAACGCTTTGTTCATTTCGCACTAGAATACGAGGTATTTTTGCCTCACAGACAAATGTGATCCAAAGTGTGACGAAATGAAATTCAAAAAGAAGAAAGAAGAGGCATTTGCACTGGCACACAGCTTGTGCTCATGGTTACCTCTAGCATATGAAATATTTCCCTGGTGCGACAAACAGTTCTAGACAGCTGTTTGGAAGCGCCACCTATCCTTTTTTGACTTTCTATAACTGTCGAAATTTGTAAACGTATACACTAAGTGAAAAAGAAACTGTTCTTTAAAGGTGGACGGGGTGGCACGGTGGTGTCGTGGTTAGAATTGTCGACTTGCACCTCCAGAGTCCTGGTTCGATTCCCGCCTTGAGTCTGTTTGCCTGCTCTCCCCGTGCTTGGTGGGTTTCCTCGGGGTAGTCTGGTTTCCTCTTGGACATGGAGATTAGACTAATTGTTGCTTAGGATGTAAATGAGCTTGTGTGTGTGTGCCCTGCAAAGGATTGATGCCCCGTGCCCTAGGTCTCCTGGGACTACAGGATAAAGAGGTATGGATGGTAAGTGAGTGAGTGAAAAAGGATGAGATCATGCTATGCTTCTCTATCTGAAAACATGTGCATACTGTAGTCCTTAGTAGTAGATATGTGTGGATACAGAGATGTGCGGTATCGAACCCCTTACACTCTCACTTATTACGTATTTCTACTTATTTTTGCATATTATTGCAAAAGCTAGATAAATTCCACAGTTATTAAGGTAAACCGTATTTCTTACAAGTTGTGAGAGTGGTATGCTTCCTCTCTGAGACTGATTTCCTCGCTCTGCAATAGGGTCAATCTGGACTCATCAGACCACATGATCTTTTTTCCATTGCCACAATGTTCAGTCTTTATGCTCCCTAACAAATTGAAGCCTTTTATCCTGATTAGTTTCACTCACAAGTGGTTTTCTTATGACCACACAGCTGTTTAGTGTTAATCCTGTGAGTCTCCTTTACCCTAAACGTGTGGAAAAGCTGTTTCATTCACTATTAAACATAGCTGTGTTGGTCGCTCTTGAATTTTTCATACTGCAACTTCACCAAGCGTTTAAGTGATCCATGTCCAATATTTCTGACTATATTCATTGCATAGGGTTCAGCTCTATCATTCCAGGTTTTAATAATCTATTGCATATGCTTAACCCCATCCCAGTCGTTTCAGCAGTCTCCTTAGTTGTTTTCTTTGCTTGATGCGAGACAATAACTTTCAGGCGATGTATATGCAAGCATTTAGTAAATGTAAATTGAAATAATTAAATCACAACATACTCCTAAGTCTTGCAAACCTACTAAATTTTTTTAACTTTGTTAGTTTTTCATGGTAAATTAGTGCTCATGGACTGCAGGTGTCAAATTCCACTTCAGGCAACTTTAATCTAAAGTGTTTCCTTAACATTTCAAAGAATAAATATTTTAAAGGAAAAAACTTTTTTTTTTAATTCTTACAGGTGTATGATTATAAAGACAAAAGTGTAATTCATCATTCATTCATTCATTCATCTTCTATACCGCTTTATCCTTCTATTCAGGGTCGCGGGGGACCTGGAGCCTATCCCAGGAGGCTTAGGGCACAAGGCGGGGTACACCCTGGACAGGGTGCCAATCCATCGCAGGGCACACACTCATACGCACATTCACACTCTCATTCACACACTACGGGCAATTTGGGAACGCCAATTAACCTAACCTGCATATCTTTGGACTGTGGGAGGAAACTCGAGTACCCGGAGGAAACCCACCAAGCACGGGGAATCGAACCCAGACCCTGGAGGTGCAAGGCGACAGTTTTAACCACTACACCACCGCGCCGCTGTAATTCAGCACTCAAAGTAAAATAAAGTTGCTACACCTTATTTAAAGAGAGATGGAAACCATTTGGCATTAGGTCTACTCGAGTGTCCTAGATCCTGTTTATGTATGAAGATGAATAGAGGATTGTTAATTAATATGCGTAAATGAATTAAAAAAACATTAAAATCATCAGTCAGACAAAATTATGCTTTTCTCCGACTGCCTGCTTCATGTCTGAAACGCTGGCCTCCCATGAACTCCTTTAATGGCTTTCATTTTTTATGTATTCTGATAACATGCTAATTGGATATGTTTTGAAATCCTGAGTTGTTTTTACTACGTCTACAACAAGGGAAAACTTTGCATAGGCTCAAACATCGCCATACCATCATACAGTATATTAATATGTACAGCGTATGAGTGTGTTGGCCGGCTGGTGTACTGGCGGACGTCAGTCACGTTTGTTAACTCAGCAGTTCGGCAGGCTTTCCTTTGCAGTCTCTAAACAGCTTATGCTCTCTCTCTCCCTCCCTCTGTCTGACTCCCATAATCACAGCTCAGCGTAGATTGAAATGGAGGGGTAGGCTAAGCTGCGGTCTCAAGCTGGACTTGCTGGCCTGCCCCGTAATGCTCACTTACCTCTGCAGGCCTCATGTACTTCTGCACACAAACATCGGCACCACAAGTCACGTACACACATACCTGTACATGTACACTAAAGAAACACACAAAGGGAAAGGCTCAAATAATGGCATGTACATACAGTAAGGACCCTGAGACATGTCTTATCCGCTCAGACATACACATCTTTACAAAATTAATGGAGCTGAAACTTTTTGTTGGAGGTATGGAGACAGAAGAATCAGTGTGTATGCTATGGATTTAATACATAAAGACATACAAGCTGAAAACCACACTGGGAAAAAAAGGCTAAAAAAAAAAAAAGGCAGGACGCATGTGTAGCTTAAGTACACACACACTCGCCCACAGCTTCCTTTCCCGGGAGACCGCATACAGAGAAGACCTCTGATTGGACGGCCCGGTCTGAGGATCGGCACGGGGACTGTTAGCAGAATCCTCGAGAAAACAGGAATCCTGTCTTTTACACCCACTCGGAGAGGGCAAATGCAAAATTTAGCGAATGTGTCTGCAGTAAATCTGCAGCAGGAAACATAGAAGTGGTGGGCCAGGATTAGCTCAGAGTGTGCTTGTGGTTTAGTGGGTGCTGCCTCATAGTGCTGTTCTTGGAAGACATGTTCCAGTTGCAGTTATGCTTGAGTACGGCTCAAGACTCTGGATTTTACGATCCTCTATCAGATGACTTTCGAGTGAAGAAGATTCTAATATGCGTCAGGTTTCAGTTGGAAGTATGAGAAACCCAGGGACTTTGAGTTTGGGGGGTTGACTTACGCCAAACTCCATATTTGATTCGATGCGTGTCCAAGGATGCTGTATCATTCTTGAGACCACCTTTTTCGGCCACTGTTCCCGAGCGCATAACAATCGTGTTCTCACCAAATGAAATGAACCAGACTTTAGAGTCAATTGTTCTCGGAAACGACCCCAATGCTCTGACATGAAAACGCCCTAACAGAGCTTACTTATTTACATTTAGGCATTTGGCAGACGCTCTTATCCAGAGCGACTTACATTTTTTTTATCTCATTATACATCTGAGCAGTTGAGGGTTAAGGGCCTTGCTCAAGGGCCCAACAGTGGCAACTTGGTGGTTGTGGGGTTTGAACCTGGGATCTTCCGAACCGTAGTCCAATGCCTTAACCACTATGCTACCCCTGGCACCCTATTATTTGGTGGTTTGATGGCTTCTTTAATGCTATCCCCTGCACTGTCCTCTAACTGCTACGGAAATCCGATTCTCCACTTATAGCAGTCAGATAAAAATATCAAAAAGTGCCTAGTATCACCTAGATGTTGTACATACTATACAGTAGATCTTATCAGTATGCCTGCTGGAAATTCCTTACCTCATCACAAATCTGGGTCATCTACTCTCCTGAAGAAAAAAAAAAAAGGCAGAGATGATGGAACGGAGATAATATTGTCACTGGTGAAATGAGAAGTGATGAAAAGGTTATGGAAACCCACTGGGGACACTTATTTTCCCTAACGTGGCAGGAATGTTAATACCGGTGCGGATTTTAAACCCGTTTCCTGGTGGTTTAGTGCTTTTTAAAACGCTCTAAATCCTCAAGTGCAGACTATTGGAGCTCAGGACAATAATGGCACAGGATAAAAAAAAAAAGGAAGGCTAACATGCTGTGAGAGAGAGTTATTGGATCATTATGAAGCTGTTCGATTGACCTTTATTTTTAACACCCTTTTGTTTGAGGGTTTCCAATCCCCCTCCCCTGACAGTGGGGTGCTAGTTACACAGCTAGAGGACAAATCCGTTCTCTGGAGGACAGACGGCTTTGCGGCCTTGCATTCGTCTGCAGCTGTGTCCACGCCGAGCTCCTGAAAAGAGAGAGAAGTGTACTGAAGAAGAGAAAACAGGATTGTCGCTTGAAGGCCAGGGGGAAGCTAAGTGGCTCCTTGGTTGTGCAGCCTTTTTCTCCTGTGCCTCTTGTTTGTTTTTGGGCTTTGGGACTATAGAAGGCCTGGCAGATCTGTTTGTGTTTTCCCAGCTCTAATGTGTATGGACCGGGCGGGCAAGGGGGGAGGGCGGGGGTTAAGAGAATCGGTCACCTTGCCACTCAACCCTTGCAAAAATGTGCATTGTTTCGTTGGCCCCCAAACGTGTCGAGCTCTCAATAGCCGGGCTTTAAATCCGTGCGCAAACATTCCACCGAAAATGATTTTCCGCGGAGGAGGTGGAGAGACGCAACGGAACAAGCAGGAAACCACCCCAGAGAACGGGGTGGAAGAGGACGAGAGAGGAGAGGAAAAGTCATGGCGTTGTTTGCTGGTCCACTACACTTGCAAGCCTCATTGATATGGGCATGTCTGAGCGCCAACTGGATACGTTTCATAAATACTGATTGTGCTGAACCCCTGTGTCCCAGGTGTGTTTATTGTAGCAGTAATCCTGTGAGGCAATGCCTTGTTGTTCTATTGATTCGCCTCATACAAAACACGTGCGGTTTTGTTCACACAAACGGCCAGATCACCGAAGAGGGTGACATAGCACGCTTGTATGATGTCTCATCCGTTTTCTTTTAATGTACTGTACCAAGATCACACAACCACACACCCGTGTGCACACACCCTTCCTTCCCTTTCACAACTTTCCTCAGAGTGTGATGAGGAAATAAGGGTACTCTTTTTGGTGTCTCATTACTCATCTCGCTTTAATAGGCTCACAGGAATGAGGTCCTTGAAAAGGTGAATACAATGAACTTCCATTATCTCTCATAATGTTTTGAAGAATGGTGTGTTGGTTCATGTGTGCTTATGTGTATGTGTGTGTGGGTGTGTACAAACAGAAAGGATATGATGCACCATTATGGGGTTAAATGCGCCTCCGACCTTTTTAAGCACGCTGTGAAACAGGGCTTGGGAAAGCAGCAGCTTTTTTCACCTCACATTTTTCTTTAGGGTGACATAAAGGGCAGGCGATTATGGCGGTCCTGGTGTGGTGTGATGTGATTCGGGAAAGGAATTACCCATCTAGCTGTTTTTCATTTTAATTAATTTTTTTTGCTCTGAGGATTAATACTTGGAAGTTCCTTATTATTTTCCCCAAACAAAGAAAGTGAACGCAGTAGGGATGGACACCATGGCAAAAATCTATGCCGGTCTATTGCAGGGCACAACACACACATACCTGTACACACACTACAGGCAATTTGGGAACGCCAATTAGCTTAATCTGCATGTCTTTGGACTGTGGGAGGAAACCAGAGAACTCAGAGGAAACCCACTAAGCACGGGGACACACAGAGACGGACGCTGACCAAACCTGGCCGGCAATCAAACCCGGACCCTGGAGGTACAAGGCGACAGTGCTAACCACTACACCACTTAATTTTGACAAATTCTAAAACTACTTTTATTTCTCTTTATAATTCCCTGCTACACTAATGCATCCCAGCGTTTTACTAGTGCTTGCATACCATCAAGTAGCCATGACTGGACTGCCTGCATCAAGTCTGAAACACTGGCCTCCCAGGAACTCCTTTAATGGCCCAAACATGAGATCAGGGCTGTATGTGGGATGTGGCAATAACTCCTAGCTGAGTTCCTATAATGTGCAAGTGGTGTTTGTAAATGATTGTGTATACAGTTCTCACAGACAGATGAGTCTCTTCCGCAAGTCAGCAACCAATTATTCGTCGATTTTCAAGGATCAGGCGTTCGACTCGCTGCGAACCGCTGCAATGACGAGGATTCGTCATTTTTTCAAACGTTTGCACCATTCAAATGGCTGCGAGTCTCATCACTAAAGTGTGTTGTAAATGTTCAGCGATTGTACACCTTGAACATCCCTCGTTTTTACTGTAAGAATAAATGTAAATTGATTAAGTATCTTGAGATACCAGTATGTTGGCTTATCATCGAGTTCGGTTGTTGTGATGAGGTTTTGTCCATGATACTGATTCAGAGAACATATACAGTACAAACACTATTTCACCAACTGAATCACTTCAGGCTATGTTCATGCTGTTGTACTGTAAGTATCCTATACAGTAGCTGTTGAGGCATGAAAAGATGGACGCATGGAATGGAAAGACGGGGCAAGATTATTTGTAGGATTTGTTATGTGTAAAAGGATTTATCATTGACTACAATAGCGTTTGAATGATTCAGATACTTTACAGCATATTGAATAATTACTCTAGGGTGTGTGTGTGTGTGTGTGTGTATATATGAGACTCCTTATGGCTCTGCCCAGTGATGCGTGCTATAGGCTCCTGACCCCAGGTGCCCTGCAGGTGTGCCGGGGGGGCTGATTGGAATGTGGCCCCACTCTAAGAGATTCCCATCAGCCTGGACATTCCACATGCAGGGACATGGACAAAAGCCGGCTGTGTATGAAGCCGAGGTGAGACGGTCTTCGCTGAAGCCCCCCTGTCCACCTTGACTGTCTGTAGGTTATTGGCTTGTGTCTGAAAAAACAAAAAAGAAGGGGCATTTCCCCTGACCTCTGTTTCCACAACAGCCAAAGTGGAAGCAGGTGTCTTTTCTCACTCACAGAAAGCCAGAGATGATCTGTGACCTCTTTGTTAGCGCTAAGAGCGCTAACATTACGTCTACGCTAACAGCTTCTTGACAAGTGACAAAGATGATTAATATCTTATTTACGTAGAGAATATGTACACAGCCAGATCCAGCTACGAGGCCACATGAGCTATAGAGCTTATAAGGAACGCTGTACTGTATAATTTATGTATTTTTGCGTGTCAGAGTTATTTATGTGTTCGCTAATGACATTATCATACTGGGCGTTTCCGTTCAGAGCACCAGCGCAGCACGAGGCCGGGTTACGGTGCACCTGGCCAAAAAGATGAGTCGACCAGCTTTTCAAGTTCAGCTCGAGTGGCCCCTGGTCCCTTGTTAACATTAGAGGCTGTTCTCCTCCTCCTGCCAAGAGTGTGATCATTCCTATTCACTCTGGAGCTCTCCTTCTGTAAAATGATTTGAGTGAAAAGAAAAAAAAAGGGGGGTGGGGGGAGAAAAGTCTCATGGTGGTATGCTGGGTTAAATTAACACCAAAGAACCCATGTTTCACTCCTTTTTCTGGCGAGTCATCAGTATTCTCCCAAAGGTCAAGAAGCTACCGGGTGGGATTTCGCGGTTCCGTTCACGGAGATTGCACTGGGCTTAGCAGGAAGCCTGCCTAAGCTACGTCTCTACGTTTGAACAATGAATCCGTGTTATTTCTCAGTGCAACCAAATGGCTGAGGTTTTTATTCAAAGCGCCGAGTGCTTTTGTTCTCCTCGCCTCCGAGCGTTTCGTCCCCTGAACACCTTTCCTCAAAAACAGCTAATGAGTTCACAGGAATGTAAACTATGTGGGTTATGCACAGTTTACAACCAATTGTGCTCACGAGGGGGGAAAAAAAAGAGCCTTAGAAACGAAAACAGCGAGAACGTTCATTAATTACGTAAACGCCTAAACCACGACGCATTAATAAGACACATATGTGATTGTTCAGGGAAGTGTAAATAACACAGGGACCTCTCTCGCCCGAGCAGATGCGGCACAGCCTGCGCAGCCGACTCAGTCGTACAACACGAAACACGTCTCCTCGGTGCAGACAGGGTGACAGAAACGTCCTGACTGCGATGCTGCCAGATTCCCTATTTTTAGAATCGGAATCTAAACATTTTGTTTTGTGCGCAATATGTAGGAGACGCTCCGACATGATCTCCTGTTATTTCTCCGCGGACTCTGTTTAAATATTAGCTTTGTGCAAAAACAAACGTGGCGTCGGAGAACACAGGCCCCCTGTTGACCGCGGAGATGGTCGGCTTTTGGGACGGCGCAAATATTTTGGCGGATGGTTTATTTTCCTGTGAGAAAATAAACACGGTG
The DNA here is from genome assembly GCA_030522415.1 of Channallabes apus. Lineage (NCBI taxonomy): Eukaryota > Metazoa > Chordata > Actinopteri > Siluriformes > Clariidae > Channallabes > Channallabes apus. Next base: position 32,242,652 of record CM060113.1, read on the forward strand.
CGGTGTTGCTACGGTGAGGAACCCTGGGTGAAGCTCGCTGGCAGCAGACCCAACGGCCGGGGAAAAAAAAACACCATGAGAGTTTTTCATTACTTCAGGGGTGGGAAGAGGAGAATGAGTGCAGCTTGACCGGAGCGCAGCAGTGAATCACACCGCTGGAGCTGCTGTATTGAATGCTAATAGACGACGTGAGCCCGCAGAGGTGTTCGACTCGCGGGAGAGCTAATGGTTTCATGCTTAGAGGTGTAATATGTATACCGGAGAGATAATACAAGGGCAGAATTTGATATATTAAACGGCAGGTGTGAGAGAATAGTCACTCCCCATCATTTTAGTCCTTTTCTATCATATGTGTTTCCATTGTCGGGGTAATGGTCCATTTGATCAAAATAAACTATTGTTCCACAGGGGCCCTGAAGACATCTCCGCGTCTATTTCTCACCCTCTGCCAACATCACTGCCAGGTTCACAGGTGCCACTGAAGCCCAGCCAGCGTATTAGTCATTAGAAGCAGATCTGAAGTGTCAGCTAGGACATTTATTTTATTTTAGGTCCATTCTCTTTGTCTGTAGTAAGCCTACTTTTTTTTTACCTCTTTGGGTTGAACAGAGACAGCGAACAGGCCTAAATCTATCACACAAGCATGCTGGGTAATACAAAGAGCTGGACAGGGTTGAAGTTTTACAGTGTGGCAGTTATTTAAACGCTCAACCAATCTGGAGAGGGCCATTGTCCAACCCGTGTGAGTCAAATCAAAATACCAGCATGAACTTCTCCCATAATGGCGTTATCTGTCCAAAAGGAACGAGTTTTTCTAAACCCTATCTTGCGTCCCTTTCTGCACACAAGCTAGTCTTGTCTTTCGGGAATCCTTTTGTGATTCAGTTTCCCTGGCTTGGCGTATTTCCATAGCACCTGGTCCTGAAGAGGAACTCTTACTGAAGAGTCTTACTGAGTGAAATGGGATTGAATAGAAATTCTAGCCAGGGTAAACTTCCAAAGCGGCACAATTAACGCGTAATTTGTTCTGGATTGCTTTTAGTCGCTGCAATACCTCAGTGCGTAACCTTTCGAGCACTATGAAAACCCTTAGGATACATATATATATTTTTCGAAGTCTTAAATTCAAGGTAAAGGACGTTACGTACTAATTGGTAACCGACGTTAGCTGTTAATCTTCAGTTCATGGATTTAGCTTCGGGCTTTATTATGGATATAAAACATGCAAGGGAGTCTCCTCGCTGAGTTATTTCAGACTTTTGAACTCCAAGATGTGGTGCAGATGTTCCTCACGAAGCATAAATACAGCGCTTCGAGCTTAGTAGTGTCTTCGCAGATGAGATCTACAGCTCACGTAGGAATATGGCGAGAGCCCTGGGTGGAAAAGTTGGCAGGAGACAAGATCGCGTCCTGATCCAGGATGCGTTGTTCCCAAGTACCTTTCTGATTTATTCCGGCACAAAATGAGAGTTGAAGAGGTTACATAGTTAGGCAACAACCTTTCCAGACAATAAATGCCTAAAAAGCTTCAGTAAAGTGTAAATTCCGCATAACACTTTCATGCAGCGCGGAGCTCCGAGCCGACGTGTGAACAAATGTGTGTATGTGTGTATGAGTCGTCTAGGATTGACACACACAGTAGTGCACATCCTTATTAACTGTCTATCGTAATGAATTGCAAGAATTGCAGTGGTTTAAATTACTACTACTTTATTTATATTTTGGGATCTGGACTTATTAGAAAATATGGCAAACAGCTACAAACAGAAATAATAACTGCATGATTGGGATTGAAAAATAACCGCATTGCACAATTATTCAATCTGTGGTTGAAACCAATCATGACCTGGAGTGATGTCACTGAGGTTGAGGAATTCTCAGAGCCAGAAATCAGCCACAAAGCTGACAGCACTGGCATTTGTACCTCTGTGTAGTTTTCAGTTTGTTTCCAGCGGGAGCAAATTCTTACATAAATCTGTTTTTCTTTGCACGGTTTCAGTTTCGGTATCAGGATGCTAAACTTTTTTTGCTCAGATTAATTTTTTTGGCCACATCAGTTTGGAGATCGGCATGTTTTCTTATTTTTGTGCTGGGCCTCTGCAGCACTTTGATGCTGGCTTGTGGCTGTCACTAGCAGTAGCTGTGTGGGTGCAGGCTGATGGATGAATCTGGTTGTGGCATCTTCACCTCTAAATGCTCCATCACTCCCAGACGCCTTAGCTGGCTGGAGATCATAAGAGAAGAAATGTTTAACATTGATGTGACACTTGTAGCACAAGGATTTTTTTGGGGCGGGAGAGATGAGGGGGATCATTTTGTGTCTTGCTGCCGGACTGACTGACAACATACATTATGCTTTTTAAATTTGTAGCTCTTTTTAAATCCCCGCTTCCCCATGTGGCTACCTCGAAAATGTTGTAGGGTACAGACATTTTTCTGACAAATTGCTTTGGGGAAAGAATTGTGAAAGGAACCACTCATCTCTAAAGTGATGATCAGTCAGAACGTTATGAATTCAACAGCATTGATTATTTATTATATACTAGTAAACTAATGACTTGGCTCATGGGCACCCAAGGCGTCTACGGGGACCAAAGGCCAGCCCGTCTAGTCGGCACACACATAAAAGCCAATACAGCACAAATCAAAGTGGCAAAAAAAAGTCAGTGCTGGCCACAATCGAAAGGTATCCAAACACCTCATGCATCACAGCCTGCCATGTATGGGACCCAGCAGGCAAACAGTTCAAGGTTGTTGACCTGGCCTTCTAACTGAGCATCCATGGAATGCGCCGCAAAACAATTCCAATCCTTGGACGCCTTACCGCACAACCACAGCACCCAAAGGACCTGCTACTAACATCACAGACACTACAGCAAACACCCCCAGAGGTCCCATGGAGCATCGCCCTGAGGGGCCAGAGCCACCCTGACACCACAAGGGGAACCCAAGTTATTTCTGATCAGTGTATGTATATACTGTACACATATATTCAAACAATCAGGAAAGTAAGCCAACATTGTCAGGTTTTGTTCATTGCATGGATATTTCCAAGCTCTCGAGCCCAGCTAGCCCCCCCCCCCTCCCTCCCCTTCCCCTTTAAATCAGGGACAATAGAGAATACACCCACTTAATTAAGAATTTTAATTAGCTTTATAAATTTTTATTGGGAGCATGCAGCTCTTGCTAAATCCACCATAATCACTGCGGCACAGCCTCTACACTGCTATGTCCTCCTGCATCTTTTTATCTCTTAATAAGGGGATAACACTCTGAAATTGATTCATCTCCTTTCATACCTCGAAGTATTAGGCAAATTATTGTAGTGAGAATGACTTTTTCACCTTTACATTTGTATGTTCTTTTTTACAGCAAGTTAAAATGTGAGCCTTCATGCAATCATTACGGCAATTTAATGATGATAATAATAATAATAATAATAATAATAATAATAATAACAACATTCTGAAACTGAAATGTGTTTTTTTTAATAATGCTAAATTCAGTTAGAAAAATAAAGGAAGCTTCGAAATATGTTATCTTTATTACATTTGTTTTTCTTTGACACTGGAAATGAACAAAAGCTGTGACCTATTTCAATGCATAAACTATGGTTACTCAGTAATGTGGTGTTTATTTCCTTTCTTGTAAACACATCAGTTTTTTGGCATTTAGAGATCAGTGGGTTTGGTATTTCCCACATATAAAAATCACTGTGCTGTACAGTTCATGTTTTTTTTTTTTACATGTCCAAAAGTTTGTGGACACCCCTATGTGGGTCTTCCCCAAACAGTTGAAAGTTGCATTTGGATGTCTTTGTACTGTATGCTACAGTATAGCATTAGAATTTCTCTTCTCTGGAACGAAGGGGGTGAGTCCAAACATATTCCATCAAGAACTATGAAGACATGCTTTGCCAATGTTGGAGTGGCCTAACTCAAATGACCTAGACAGAGCCACATCGAACACCTTTGGGATGAACTTGAATCAAGTCTGCTCTCCTAACATCAGTGCTTGACCTCACTAATACTATTATGGCTGTTTCTAAATCCCCATAGTCATGCTCAAAAATCGAATGGGGAGCCTTTGCTAAAAAGTGGATATTCTTCAATAATATATGGCTTTGTGCATCAAGACTGGAATCCTACTTCTAAAACTCCCCTTTAGACATCAGGTGTGAACCTGTGACATGTAAGGACTTTTTGAGTAGGTGAATGCTCCTTTGATTCCTACACTCCCTCGGTACTCACATACTGCTCCTGTCGCGTCTCACCAGCTGCTACTTGTTCACAACACTCTGTGGTTTGGAAACTGACCTTCTCGGATCCAGCAGACGACGCCATGCCTGAATAGCTCTGAATGCCACGTGAAGGGTCGGCTGATTTGTTACGTGTTGGAATGGAATCAGAGACAGCTTATTTCCGTTGCGTAAATCTCACCTCTACCGGTTGGTAAGGAGCAGTATCGTAGTTTGACACTGAATACTACTCAAGCAAGCCTGGTGGGATGCAAGCCGTTTCTACAGAATCGATACTGGACATTTCAGGGTCTGGTTCTGGTTTATTTAGATTTTGTCAGGCCTCAAGGCTTCTTTGGATTCGCAGAGATTTTTGTGGTATGCCAATATTAGTTATTATTACAGTACTTACTTAGGTCTGTTTCAAAACATGCCAGAATCATGATGAAATATTTGTCTTGACTGTTTTTACATTGAGTGTTTATCAAGGAATGAGAACCATATGGGTCTTAAAAAATACTGGCAAACAAGTGTTCACTTTAAGCTGTCACTTGGTACCTACTTTTATGGGGTAATAATTTACAGAATAATGGGAGCTGGGTGCTAATATCTGACATTTCATACTAAAATAACTCACCGTAACACCTGAGGCAACAGCAATGGAATTTTAAAAGGTGAACTAAAAGACCACCCATGGGTAACAGCTCCACCTGTGTGAAGGTTCTTGTGCTGGCCAGATTCATAAGAACTACCTGGATGATTCTGTCGATGGTAGACTGGTATTCTGCTGACCTTATTGAGTGGCTCCAGAGACATACTTCCTATGTACCCTTCCTCTTTCAAAGTGAATTCCAAGTGTTTCCTTGGGTCATGTGGTCTGGAACCACCTACTGTAATTTCATTAAAAGGTCCAAACAGACAGGCACGGTGGTTGGACTTGACCAAGTTGGGCGCCTGCTGATGGGAGCCACTTTAGATTGCTTCCAACTCCAAGTGCTGTTGACCCCTGACCTGAAAAGGGAAGCCCTTTGGTGTTGCTCTATCATCATAGGTCTGGACATGGAATCTCTTGTCAGTATGTCAGTATGGATTGGCCGGACCTGAGCATGTGGATTTCGCGGAAAATCGCAGCTGCTTGCTTTTATGCTTTTGATCTTAGTCAAAGGTGTCAAAGATTGGGTGTGCCTGGATCTTGTCAGGATATTTCGCCTGCTTTTGAAGTACTGGATGAGCAGTGGGAAAATGCCCTTCAAAGTTCTTGGAAACCTGGAAGGCTGCGTTGCTGGCACACATCGCACACAATTCTTTTATGAGTCTCCATTTAAATGTTGCCACCAAGTCTGTGTTTACAACACCGCTTTATCAAAGGAGGTTCCAAAATGTGAGAAATGTGAACCATGTTTACAACAATAGTTGTAGCCTGATACATATGGTGCTATTTATAAAACCGTTTCTGAATTTGCTCTAATAGAGCATATCTGCTAAGCATCTAAGATGACTGGAGGCAACCTTTTTGATTAACTGGTTTGGAGAATAGCTATATTACTCTCCAAGTGATAAAAATGTACATTCTTGCTCGAGGTAGTTCAAACCCTGTGTAAAATTCACACTGAGGTGTATTTGGAATGATTTACTGTTGGAATGTTTTTACAGGTAGATGACATTCTCTCTCTAGAGCACTGTAATTGGCCATTTATTAGCACTAATGTGTCGATTACTTACCATTGCCTCACTCTGAGCTCTCAAAGGGTCAATTGCATATGACCTCAGAGATTAACAATCTGAGTGCTGATAACCTAAGAGAATTGGGTAAAGAGGAAAACTCTGCCCCTAAAAGAAAACCTTGAGACACATCACCTACATAGTGAAGAACATGTGTTCAGGAGCGTTGCCAAAAACAACAGTTTCCTAAACTATGTGGTCCCCCTGGGAGAGTGGTAGAGGTAAACCTGAGAAACCTGCAGAACTTAACTAATTTCACCTTCTGTAATGCCTTTAGCACGAGCTGGCGATACAGTGCATTAGCCCATGTTGTCTGTGTCCTATTGAGTTTTACAAGTTTACTCCGAAGGCATAGAAGTAAAGCAGTAAAAGAGCTTTTGTTCCCAATTGATTCTATGGATTGTGCAAATTTTATTGTACACACTCAACATGTTTACCTTCCAGGATTCTCTGCCTGATGCAGTGCCCAAGTAAAAAACCCAAAGAGACTTGAACCACAACTCATATTTATCCAAGGGAGCTTAGAAGAACACATGCACCATCTCTTTTGATATCTCAAGCTGGACAAGAACCCAGAAATCAGTCTTCATCTCTCGTTTTTACTGTCATCCCACTTCTGCATTTTAACTTTGGGGTTTTCTTAAGTGTATGGGCTCTGGATTGGACTCGTAAATGATCTTCAGTTCAATAACAGCTGGCATCCAGATGTTACTGAGCTGAAGTTACTTGACAAAACCCATCAGTCTACTTTCTTTTTGATCAAGGGTGCCGCGATCCAGCAGCAGAAATGGACGTCTCATTAACGCAGTTCACCTTCATTATTGTCTTTGTCTTATCATATATCTTTGTCTTTCTTCATTTTTCCATCCTGTAAAGCTAATTAAAGCTAATCTGGTATTCATAACCCATGCTGATCTTTACCAAATGAAAAGAACTAACGTGAACCATGACATGATGATCTGCAATCCACTGCTGGCAATAAAGAGTACTCCATACCGAGCATTGATGTTTTTTTCTCCTGGTGCTTTATTTCCTTAAATCCAAATATACCAAAGGTTGGGAGGTATTGAGAAAGCAAAACATTCATCCATTATGATTGTGCAGAAGGTTCTCATTTCATGTACAATAGAGAACATCTGTGGCTATGTTACAGCACATATACAACCCTCCCTCCCCACACACATCTAGTCTAGTATCAGTTTCCTCTGTAGCGTACCATCATAACAACCACTAAACGTTCTTCTCACATTTATTTTTAGTTTTTCATTGACTATTAAACAATAGTACGGGATAAATGATACTGTATGTACGGAGACCTGATGTAGCCGCAGTGAAGTGATACATCTCATTATATTTAGGAATGCCTCCATTTCTTGGGTGTTCTTTCAGTGTTCTGTTTAAACCCATTCAATTGTTACCAAAGGATTACCGATGCAGTGCCATGCGGTTCTTTGCCCCACTTTCTGAACACCCATGGTGTGTAAATGGAATCAGCCCTGCCACTTGTACATTTGCATTTCTCCTCCAAATGCTTTAATTTGTCCCTCCTTGAAATTCTTTTGATGGTTTTGCAGCCATCACCATTCATCCCATTTCAATTACTCCAGTGTTGTGGGGTGAAGCAAATCGCTGTGCTGGCCCCTTTATTCAACAACCTGCCAGAAAGGTCTCTGATTAGTCTGTCAGCTTAACTGTAAGACGGATCAAAAGATGAAGTTTTGAACAACTTCATCGGCTTTCGTTTTTTGATGGCGAATCAAGCAAATCTCCACTGATCCATAATCATCTTATTTCCGTTGCCCAGGATTAGGATTTCAGACTTAATAGGTGCGACTGGTTAGGAAAACCTTCTGACAAAAGTTTTAACACTTCAACAGTCCAAACGTTTTTTTCTGACAGTGATTAGGAGCAGGTGTTGGTGTGCAACTTGAGAATACCATGGGCTTGCCACTACATGGCTACAGCCATTACTAGAAGGCCTTGCTACTGATTTATGGTTCTGAGACCTTTGTGTTTATACAACATGCGTTGCCTGATAGCCTACGTATATCAAAGGCAAAGCAAACAGACTCTGAATATGTCTAACTCCATGTCTCATGATGTTGCGTGGTGGTTTTTGGAAATGGTTCAAAATGGACATCCAGTTCTAACATAACTTCACTTTAACACATTAACATTGATTATTAAACATGTCATCATGGGTATACATGGCACACCCATGCCAGCAGGGACCAAACAAAAAAGACGACGCAGCACAAATCAGCAGATAAACTTAATTCTGACCCAGACATATCATTGTGACAGTTGCCACTGCGAGCACAGCCTCCACCCTCCAACCTTTACGACATCTTGTTTGTGCAGCCTTCCATCCAGGGGTCAGAAAGTAGGCGGTTTTAGGCCATGGCATCCCCTTGTTCCTAAAACCCCACACCCAGGAGAGCACGCGTCACATGTACTGTAGCCGTCAGGACTCTCTGCCTGCCGTCAGCATTCCAAACATACCCTAAGCTGTCAGAATGAGTGTTTCCTCAATTCTCCAGTCCGCTTGTGCCAGCCTCTGGAATAGAAAGCCAGGGAAGGGAAACCGCAAGTTCCGCCTTGTAAGACAATTGTACAACCAGAAATCAATGTTCTGTTTTTATTTATAATTCCCAAGGTGGCTTTATTAGTCTTCTAGTTTTTCCAGAATATGTAGTCATACTTTAAATCATGATTACATTACTCCTGCGCTTTTCCAGCTGCAGCCTTTTCTCCCCTTTTTTTTTTTGGTTTTATACTATTGAGGTAACTTGTGGCAAACTGAAGCTAGCACTAAATCAGATTCAAAGGAAAGCAAGGTGATTTTAAAAGCATATTTCTCGTAAGTTTGTTATTATTGAGACAGTCTAAAAAAACCTCTACATCTTGTTTGATTAGACATGTGGAGCTGAGGTCAGGTGACGGGGGGAGGTGACGTTGGGGGGGGGGGTATTTGGGTTCACCCTGATGAATTGAAGCCACCTGTAAATGAATATATTTACCTTTCGAGTTGGACCAACGAGTAGGAGAATATCCCAGAGATGTTCTGACGTCAGCTGTAATTTAAACAGCATGGCAACTAGGGAAAGCTGCCACATGCTCGTGAAGGGAGCTCGGTTAACATCCGTAGCATGACAGCACCGCAGTTCCATGCCAGGAGTAGACAATGTCCTGGAAGGATAAACAGCACTATACTGTACCATTTCAGATTGTTTTGCATGTGTATCGGTATCTGCCTCGCATCTACAACAAAGGACTTACTTCATCAAAGGAATGCTTTTGATAGAAATCCAGGATTCCAGATTTTCTCAAACCGATGCAAAGACAAATAAAGCTCGAATATAACGAATGGAAATTTCTAATTGGGATAATTTACTGTCCTAATGAGGCCCCTTGTTTGTTGCTCGCTCCGCTTGAAACATTTACAGGTCATCAATTCTTGACAATGTGGATCAGATCGGGCTGCTAATAAAACACTTTGATGTCTACATCCTGGTTAAAGTTTACAGTTTTCGCTCATTTGGATCAGAGGTTGCAAATTATGTCACGATACACATTGCACACCCTTTTTCCATTAAATTCCCAAAGGCAGCAACAGAGTGATTATTTTACCATGTACTGCTACGATATCAAGCGGTTTATTAGATGCGCCGCTAATGAGTGCCGTGTAGCTAAAAGAATTCAGGACTGCCGACTGTAATGATGATGCAAAACCCTGCTGAAGGTTCTTGTGTGCTATAAAGGTAATGGCCATAAAACTGTGCACGCTTTTCTCTCTGCTAGCCCACTCACAGCTGGACATGACCTTTCCTGCCAGCTAATGCTTTCACAACCTTCATAGGTACATAAAGTGTTCAGGATGAACAGAAAATCTGGGGTATGGTTTTGGAAGCAGGGGACCAGCCATTATGCAGAGAGTGAATGATCAGAAATACAGCCTTCGTAGTGGGAATACACTATTAATACTCGAAATACATTGGCCACAACTGCTTGGCACGAGTTAATCAAAAGCTAGCATCGGGTCTCTAGAGAGAATGTGAATGAGAAAGCCAGTCATCTTTTGGATTAACCTAGGGAAGACTTGTTTTATTAACTGCCATCGGGAGATCAACGGGTTTAGTCATTCTGCTTGTTTTAAAAGGTGAGATGGTATTTCTTTAATGAACCTTAAAATGTGCATTCCGCACAAAGCTGTTTTGCTCCCCAGTTCTTCCTGGAGTCTGGCTTAGTATTGGCCATCCCAGTCCGACTCAGGGCTAGGGGCACAAAGCCTGATTGTCAGACTTCCTGATAAACAGGGAAAACGGAGATCTTTCTAATACTGTCAAATTTCTATGGATTACTCGAGGAATGCCAGTCTAGGCCCAGTGCATGACTCACAGCGAATAGGTATTAGGGTAACCTAATGCCTTTAAGACTGCACAGCTCTATCTAATGTCTTCTTTAATGCCAAAGAACATCTACGCTTGAAGCTCTGCTTTCCATATTTGCATGCATGATGTTCTTAGCACATGTGCAAATACTTTTCAGTAGTATATAACTTATATGGAAATATGTTGCGTTTGGTCAAGCATATGGAAATTAAACAGAAAATGGCATTTGGTCTAAGGGTTGGTTTTTAGGAAGGAATTCTATAGAGTGGTCTAACTAACCTAAGTAATGCATTCGTTATTTGCTGCTGTTGGGTTTTTGACTAATCTGAGATGGGTGTGTGGATCCTGGAGGCAGATGGTAAGAAGATGCAGGCAAAAAACAAGTTCAATGTGTTTTACAGTATTAGTCAGAATATACAGTACAGTCTTTCACACTAGATTAATATACTGATGAACAACAGACTACCTTATGCTGGGGGAAAAAAAACACTTTTCTTATTCATTTTGTTTTAATGGGCCACGAACAAGTGGAAAGTGTGTTTTGTATTGATGGGAAAATCATTGATTACTGTTGACACTCGGTTGCTTTCCTGTGCATTTCTAGTGATTTCAAGCTAAACAATTCCTGTGGGTTTTTTCCCCAGTTACTTTTTGTTAAATTTTACTCGTGTTCGGGGGGACATACTACACTTCATGATTTTATCGACAGACACCTACGATAATCTACTGTATGCACCTCAATTTTGCTGCTTTTTTTGATTAACATACCTGACTTGTCCCTTTAGAAGGACAAGAGGGAAGCATTATACTGTACTGTGCTGTTAAACCAAAGTACTGTGTGTTTTGTACTCCCACTCCCACCCAACCCAGAAAGAAACCCTCCCAGTTATTATTTTTTTATTCCCAGTTACAGTGGTGTGAAAAACTATTTGCCCCCTTCCTGATTTCTTATTCTTTTGCATGTTTGTCACACTTAAATGTTTCTGCTCATCAAAAACCGTTAACTATTAGTCAAAGATAACATAATTGAACACAAAATGCAGTTTTTAAGTGAAGGTTTACATTATTAAGGGAGAAAAAAAACTCCAAATTTACATGGCCCTGTGTGAAAAAGTGATTGCCCCCCTTGTTAAAAATTAACTTAACTGTGGTTTATCACACCTGAGTTCAATTTCTGTAGTCACCCCCAGGCCTGATTACTGCCACACCTGTTTCAATCAAGAAATCACTTAAATAGGAGCTACCTGACACAGAGAAGTAGACCAAAAGCACCTCAAAAGCTAGACATCATGCCAAGATCCAAAGAAATTCAGGAACAAATGAGAACAAAAGTAATTGAGATCTATCAGTCTGGTAAAGGTTATAAAGCCATTTCTAAAGCTTTGGGACTCCAGCGAACCACAGTGAGAGCCATTATCCACAAATGGCAAAAACATGGAACAGTGGTGAACCTTCCCAGGAGTGGCCGGCCAACCAAAATTACCCTAAGAGCGCAGAGACAACTCATCCGAGAGGCCACAAAAGACCCCAGGACAACATCTAAAGAACTGCAGGCCTCACTTGCCTCAATTAAGGTCAGTGTTCACGACTCCACCATAAGAAAGAGACTGGGCAAAAATGGCCTGCATGGCAGATTTCCAAGGCGCAAACCACTTTTAAGCAAAAAGAACATTAAGGCTCGTCTCAATTTTGCTAAAAAAACATCTCAATGATTGCCAAGACTTTTGGGAAAATACCTTGTGGACCGACGAGACAAAAGTTGAACTTTTTGGAAGGTGCGTGTCCCGTTACATCTGGCGTAAAAGTAACACAGCATTTCAGAAAAAGAACATCATACCAACAGTAAAATATGGTGGTGGTAGTGTGATGGTCTGGGGTTGTTTTGCTGCTTCAGGACCTGGAAGGCTTGCTGTGATAGATGGAACCATGAATTCTACTGTCTACCAAAAAATCCTGAAGGAGAATGTCTGGCCATCTGTTCGTCAACTCAAGCTGAAGCGATCTTGGGTGCTGCAGCAGGACAATGACCCAAAACACACCAGCAAATCCACCTCTGAATGGCTGAAGAAAAACAAAATGAAGACTTTGGAGTGGCCTAGTCAAAGTCCTGACCTGAATCCTATTGAGATGTTGTGGCATGACCTTAAAAAGGCGGTTCATGCTAGAAAACCCTCAAATAAAGCTGAATTACAACAATTCTGCAAAGATGAGTGGGCCAAAATTCCTCCAGAGCGCTGTAAAAGACTCGTTGCAAGTTATCGCAAACGCTTGATTGCAGTTATTGCTGCTAAGGGTGGCCCAACCAGTTATTAGGTTCAGGGGGCAATTACTTTTTCACACAGGGCCATGTAGGTTTGGATTTTTTTTCTCCCTAAATAATAAAGCTCCTCATTTAAAAACTGCATTTTGTGTTTACTTGTGTTATCTTTGACTAATAGTTAAATGTGTTTGATGATCAGAAACATTTTGTGTGACAAACATGCAAAAGAATAAGAAATCAGGAGGGGGGCAAATAGTTTTTCACACCACTGTATCTCCTTAAAACTCAATAAACTTGAAATATCTTTTTACTGTGGCCCAGTGCCACACTGAAACCAGTGCTGATTGTATGTAAGTTTAGAGCCATGGGTTCCATATCACTATCAAATCCCACTCAGCTACTGTAGATTCGAGTTCGATTATGAATAAGTATTTCAGCTCAAAGAGGATGATCCAGACTTGTTTTTCGATGCTACTGAGGCTGGATTTGAACGTGGAGTTAGGGTTAGGGTTAGGGTTAGGGTCACCTTGTTAATCTATCATTATGCCATAAGAAGTACTGCGAGCCATGCTTTGTGCTGTCAGTTTCAGCTGAGCCACCACTTACTGTACATCCTGGAGGAATTTGTATGTCCTTAAATAATGTGATAGACATATTTACAATTTTTCTACACTTATTTATTTACTTTTGTTTTGAACTAGGCTACCTGAAAAGCTTGTTTATTAGTGGAAAAGTTAACTTCTTCATCTTCTACACCACATATCCTGTGTACAATTGTACAGAGGGCACTGGAACCTATTCCAGGAGACTTTGGGCACATCTATCACACACACACTACGGGATTTTGGGAATACCGAATAACCAAATCTGCATGTCTTTGGAATGTGGGACGAAACCCACCAAGCACGGGAAGAACTTGCAAACTCCAAACACACTGAGACCCAAGGCAGGAATCGAACCCTTGACCCTGGACCTGCGAGTCCACAGTGCGCCAATGGACAAGTTCTGGCTAGGTACATACGTGCACCTGAATTTCCTCACACTGTTGAGTGTATTTGTGTTTGTACGCCCCGGTGCCGCAGGGGACGGCTCACAGATGTGTGCGGAGGCCTAGTCCGTTCCTTTCGTTGCTCACATCAAGTTTGTTCCATGATATCACCCTTCGCGTAGCAGTGCTAAAAGAGGGTGATACACTGTGTGCACCAGGTGGTCTAGGAATGATAAAGATGATGATATTAACCCGGGGTAGCTCACCTGGTTTGAGGAAAGACAGCGCCCCTGCTCAGGCTGCCGTAATTAGCTTCCGGCAACTTGATTACCTGTCGGATTTTAATTACCATAACCTGCCTGCTGGTTCGAACAGATATAATGGTCTACAGATGTTGCACTTGGAACTGCCCTGACACCAAAGCCTGTCCTGTTTAGTTTTTTTTCCCCTCATTTACCAGAGGATAAACACATGGAAAGCAGCATTAATTATGCAAAGATGTACTTTGTGACTCCAAGAACCCTCATGACAAGCTGTAGACTTCGCCGGAGCTGATTTGAGCCATTACACTTTTTGATGCTATAAAAAGAAAATATCCTTCAGACACGATTCTTCGCCACAGCGCTTTGTGTGTTGGCGAGAGAAAAGGCTTTTTCCGCCACTGACACGTCAGAAACACTTATAAGAGGTGTTAGTAGAGCTTGGACTCTGCCATGTTGATAATGTCAATGAAAACAAACTGGACCAGAATGTAGCCTCTAATCTGGGCCTGAGCGAAACCAGAAAGGCTGTCCTGCATTTCCCTGCAATTGCGGACTTAAATTCAAAGAGGACAGTTTGACGAGCTTGGACCAAAATATTCTACAGTATTGCAGCTAAACCCGGCTTGGGACTCTTTAATGTGCCGCAGCGCCAAATTACAAAGGATAATATCCAGCCCTGATGATTTATTTAGCCTTATATTGCTTGCGGTTCAAATCTACCATACGTAAAAAGGAGACAGTTATAAAACAGTTGTTGCTGTTTCACATGGGTTTTCCATCAGCATAGGGCCATCCTGATGATTTTACTATGATGTGCTCTATTCTGTTAAAGGGGTCCCACTTGACCAGAGCAGTTTATAACATTCATGGAAGAACAGACTGGAGCAGGAACTCCTCAGAGACCCAGGTAGTCAAGGCCACTGGCCTTAGACCATAGCTTGGTAGGGCACCCGTAAATGTTCTTAACCCAAACTTTGACCCAGTTGCTCTAAGGAGTAGTCGTCTGGTTCCGACTTCAGAGAATCATTGCTCTTAGGATGTCAAAGTGCATTACCTGGAGTGTTTTTTGCATGTCTTTACTTACTGTAAGGCCCATCTGTCTCTCTAGTTGAAGTAGCGAGCCAAGGATATATTACACAGCCTCATGTCCTATCAGCTTTGCAGATTTTTCCACTTGTGCCGATTGTGCTTTAAATCAGATTTTTCCCAGAAAGTTAGAACGAAAAGTTTCTTTGGCAGCAGTGACTACTGACCGCACTAACCTGACATTGAATACGATAGCATCCTGCAATTCTATTTGGAAAACGTACAAATATTTGGGCATTTGCGCTTTTAAAACCGTTAGTCTGTTTAGTTTATGCGTATGATGTTACAGGGTACAAGAGAGGAAGCAAAAGTGTCCAGAATGGTTTCAGTTAATCGCTGTGATGGTGTAGTTTCAAAATCCAGTATTCTAGCATTATCTAGACAGTCTGGAACATTTCGTCCAAAGGAACGACTTATTTTCCGAGAAAAGCGATTTGACTAAGAAGGCACATGATAAACTATCCTCTTGCTGCACGCTTATCTTATTTTCTCCATTAAATGCTTAAAAAAGACTAACTTTTAAAGACAAGATTTAGTGAAGTCTTTTTAGGCCAGTGGTTATATCTTGATCTGAAAAAACAAAAGTTTCGAATGCTTTATCACGCTAGATAAAGAGTAGTGATGGTGTGAATAGATTAAGCTGTGATTCTGGTGTTTGAAAAGAATGGAATACTGTACGTACCTCCTCTGTCTAAGTCACTTTCAGATAGTCCTGTTATTGGGATATAGAATTATATGCATATTGCATATGTTTGTTATTATTATTATTATTATTATTATTTATTGTTATTATTATCAGTGCATTAACTTAGGTCAAATAAAATGTTCAATAAACAGCAGTCCAGTACAATGAAAAGTCTTAGGGTTAATGTGGCATTTTTTTTCACTGTTTCAAATAAACACACATGATGACATTATCAGCTTCCTCCTCTAACCCCCTCTGGCTCCACCGGCGTGTGCGACGTGGTCTAGGGGAAAGGTGTCGGATAGGTCGAAACGAGAGGCTCCTCCGAGGCAGCAGCACTGATGAGAAACAGGCGGCTTCAAACATTTTCATCCTGCCTGTCAAGGCCACCGGGGCACTGAGACACGGGGCGCAGGGAGCACATCTGGCAAAGAGAGCAAAGCCAAGCTGAACAGATCAGAGCTGGATGTCTCAGTTAAAATGTGGGGGGGCGCAGGGGGATGTACATTTGTTCAGTATGCTCTAGTCGAATTAGAATATGAAATGTTGCCAGTACCGTTTTTCATTTCATTTATCTGATTTTCATAACTTTATGTCAAACAAGGAGTCGGGGGTTATTGTGATAGCGCTGCATTTTTATGCATGGAATCCTGCATTGTTTTTGTTTGTTTCTCGGTTGCCAAAGAATGAGAGGAGTCCCCGTGTAATTTTAAAGCAAAGCCCTGAGTGTGGTTTTCAAGATGGAAAATAGTGCCGAAGTCGAACAGCATGGTGCTTAATTAAACAAATGTGTTTTGTTGTAAAGCCAAGGGTTTGTTAAATCTACATTCATAATGCCATACAGACGCAGTTTCCGAACCGTGGAAAGGCTTACAAAGCAGATTCAGAGGAGGCTTTATAGGTTTATCATCATCAAGGGCGTAACATTACATTATGACACGACGCATCGCAATTCGAAAATGTGATGACATGCGTGGTGAAAATGCGCGATACTACAGTAGCATTCTGTTAATTATCGATGTAATGCACAGTTTAAACGCTAGATGTCCCAATCTGTAGAGCATGTAGAGATAGAATATATAGATCTAATATATATTCCTTTATGTAGATCATTTGTGTTCGTGAAGTGACCTCAAACCCAATAAGTCCAGGCTGCATCTAGCAACACACAACACACATAATATGGTTACATGCCCACTACACGTATACAGTATACTGTAAGCCGTTCCGTAAGTTTCAAACAACACCAACTCTTTGATTCTGTAATCAATGGTGCACGGGAAAGAGATACACTTTAAAGCTTTGTTTCTGCAGAGGAGCTTGTTATGTTTCAGTTGGCCATTTTAAAAGATCCCAGATTCTACACTTTTGTTTATTTGATCAAAATTCGTAAGAGAAGTAGAATATGTTTGTATTTCTTTTTAAAGCCATAGTTCAGGTTTTTACGGTATAACTATGGCATTTGAGGTACAATGCCATAGTTATACATTTTCCATTTTTATACAATTACCATGTACTGTAAGTAATAAGGGACCAAATTCTCGCAACCCTCGTTCCATGCAAAAATGCATTCCGAAGTTCAGTTGAAATTATATAAAGTTCAATAAATAAACGTTCCGGCAGACCTTAAGTTGGCATTTTTCAAAGTTACGGTGTATTTAGTACAAATATAACAAATACAGTATAACTCGTCTTTGCCTGTAAGTAGCCGCGTGAAGCAATTTTTCAAGCAAAAATTGTAATGAATACTAATATAGGAAAAAGTATTATAAAAAATTTTTTACTTTTTACTAATTAAAAATAATTCTTTCTTATTTTGGTTTAACAAGCAATGCAAAACAATGTGTATTTGTATTTATATTAAACTCAATTAATTGTAAAAGTGCCATGAACAGATGTTTAATACTACTGTATAAACAAATCATACCATATTTCCTTTGGAAACTTTATCATTTTTGCTCTTTTCTTCTGTTTTTGTTTTAATGCTTTAAAAATAAATCTTTCTTCGTTCTCCCGCTGTATCTCATTACTAGATCCCGGCCTCTGTGCATAATGTAGTTTTCCACTCTGCCCTTAGTAGAATGCCATGTATCCCTTTTAGGTACTAGATATTAATCATACTGCTTAAGTTAATGGGAAATTGACTGGAGGCAGACGGAAAACCATTATTAAACTGGACAGAACTGCTCCTAATCCACTATATCCATAAAATTCTCTGACCTTCAGATGTAACAGACGAATCAGTCTGCCCGGCAGACCCGCTCGAGTTCTGCTCAGACAAGTGGTCTGAATCAAAGATGAAACAGTGCTGTGCATCTTAATTGTTTTAGGGGTACTGTATGTCAGATTGAGTTAGCAGACAAGCCACAGTACGAGTTTGCAGAATGAATAAATCCACACAGATTGTCTGTTGTGAGCAGTCAAGATCTTTGAGGAATTTGCAGGCTAAGATTATTGCAGCAGCTCAGGAGGATTCAGCACCGGGCAGTAAAAGTCACGCACCTTTTTTTCCTGTTCTGTTCTGCTAGTGCTGCAGTACGGGCTCGGTAATGACCCTGCGCTATAGTCGCCGTTTGACAAATGAGATGTTGAGCTAGATGAGATCAGTAGCTTTGCTCGGATCGTTACTGTCTTTTAATAAAGCAATAAGTGGTTCATCCCTAATAAATAGCAGCACTATGTGGTTTAAAAGGAGAAAAACAAGAACGATTGTTCAAACCTCTTGTAATAAAGTCTTTTTCAACGCACACATGAGAGAACCTTGAGGAGATGCTGTTGGGAGATGAGAGGTGCTGCCCCCAGACTAAATGAAGATGCCTTGCAGCCAGCCAGCTTTGACTAGATTTCATGTTTAGCTTTTCAAGTGAAAAGTCCCATCCAGGTTGTATCCAGACCAGGTTATAGTCGGGACTGATGGATTCATACTGTATGGCACAGTGTTTGACCAAAGGTTCCTGTTCCTGTTAGGTTCCAGCTGCCGCAGCAGAGATTAATTTGGTGTAATTAGACTTAGTAGCTCCATGTGTTGGAAGTTTACTGACAGACACAACATAGACTATAATTGGCAAAAAGCAAATCAAAGGTGGCGTACAAGACACTGGTGAAATGGTTTGCATTTAAAATGAACAACTTTTCTTGTTTACCTTTTTCACTTACTGAACTTTTTTTATTTTGATGTTAATTAAGGATAGCAGAGAGCGGGAGTTTTGACACAGATTAAGCACACCAGCTGGGTGTTATCCTGCAAACATCAAACAATGAGGGAAACAGGTCAGAGGATGTGTTTATGGGTGTTCCACCGAGCAGCTGTGCCTTGCACTGCTGTTGCCTTGACTACTGGCAAGGACGGCACGGAAAGCCTGGGATATCTGGCCGAGCTTTGGCAGATGAAGAAGCGTCTGCGTCACCGTAAGGTTCGTGAGTCCGACTCATTTGTTCAGCCCGGCGACCAATCAATGATTGGATTTAATTTGGTTTTGTTAGGTTGAGTTTCCTAACTCTTCCAGGCCCTTCGACGCTAACGATAAATCCCCATCCCTGTTCCTCATTAGAGATCCATGCCGGTGTCTCTTCCTACAGGGTCGAAGCCAAAGAGAAAACAGCTCTTCTTGCCCAGATCTCACTTTGTGTGTAACCACGAGGTCGGGTCTCTTATGAACTTGTGTGTGTGTTAATAAAGCCTAGGGGAAGCATGTCATTTTTTCGCGGGTTTCCTCTTCTCAGCGGAAGGCAAAGCAAGTGTGTTTCTGGCTTGGCCTTTTAACCGTTAATCCAGGAATTCCTGTCCTTTCCAAAGCATGCCTTAACGCCATTAGTAGAACTCATTATGCTAATGCACTTTCCCTGACAAAACTACAGGGTCTAGATTAACACATATCCATGGTGGCTATTCATGCCTGTCTCCCCTTTCTAGATTTCACACCCTGATTCATAGCACTTATCTCTACTATTGATTTCCGGATGCCTGCAGTCTTTGCAGGTTAGGCCCACAGATGTCTTCATGCCACACTAACCTCCTTGCCTTATTTCATTTTCACTAAGTCAGACCAGCTTTCACTATGCACAAAGACAACAAAGTAGCTACAGTATGGAGAATGCGTAGAATCAGGCAAGAGCTGATTCCGGGTCCAGACCATGTACCCTATAGGCAGGGAGGAAGGCGCCACCATCTTTTGCAGAACCAACCGCAGCACAGCCTTCTAGCTGCCTGGAATGTAAATACCTTGACACTTTTTCAGTGGAGGAGTAAAATGTGGGCTGGAACTGAATGTTGAAGCATGCCTTTGTGTTCTTTATGCCTTCTCTAATTTTGTCATGGTGGATGTTTTGTTTTCTGGTGCCAGCACTGATAGTATCTTTTGGAACCTCTCCAGCTCAAATGCCTTCTGTCTTTCTCTGTCTTCCTAAACCTCTCCACAGGAATTTTACAAAACTGGCTGAGATGTCTGAGTATGTCTTTTCATTCGCTGAAAAATGTTCTATAGGATTCCCAAAGAACAAATTCTATTTCTATATGAAAATCCTATAGACCTTACAGTAAGTAGAAATACATTTGTATAGACAGAGTTAATGGTTTAATAATGGGTTATGGCACAACGTTTTATGTTTATGGCAAAAGACATCCTATTGCAGATGCGTAGAATTCTGAAGAACTCATAGCAGAAGTTCTATACACTAAAGTTCTAAAAAAGTAGCGATATATACCTGTACAGATTTTATTTTTCCATGGTTCTTGTTGCATGCTCTCATCTGCCCTTTTAATGTGTCAGGATGAAAACTAATAGTCAGGGCTTTATGTATGATTGCCATCATTTACCAACGTCACATCCACTGGGGACGCTGCTCCACAGAATGCTGTACACTTCCTGGATGGTGCCATTTGTCGCTGCTCACGGCAGCTTTGAGTTTATTGCTCTACCCATTACTGTGGGAGTAATGCAGTATCGAGACTATGCTAAATGACAGGAATGGGGACTCCAGGGATGCCTTGGCCAAGTGGCTTTGCAGAGGTCTACTCAAAAGATATCTCTTGATCGGCAAAGGTATTTTATTAGCTGAGGTTCAGCATTCAGAGTATTTCCTTTCGTTCTATTTATACCTTTCCCACTCTTTCAGTGTTTAAGATACAAACAGGCCAGAGCTCAATAGCAAAAGCTGGAGCCAGTGGAGAAGCCTTTTTCTCATTAACCATCCCTACGACAACTGCTGTTCTGACCTTGCACAGAGGTCACTAACACAGAGGTCACTAGAGAGAGACGCCATGATCCTTGAAAGCCCTTTGGCAGCATCTCACACGGACATCTTAGGATCTAGGTTGTAAATCTTTCAACCACCGCCAGTGCAAGGGAAACCCCCATCCACATCACACAACCCCAGCACCTGAGTGTTCTACCAGGCAGTTACAGCCTCCATCTGGAATGTTACCAACGGCTTACAGCAAGGCGGTACTGGCAAGACATTAATGTACATTTGTCAATCCGTTGGTCATGGAGATCAAAGGGCTCTTGCTTATTTATTTCAATTTCCCGCTTTAAAAAAAAAAGACTTGCAGTCCTATTTGGATTG
The DNA here is from genome assembly GCA_030522415.1 of Channallabes apus. Taxonomy (NCBI): domain Eukaryota; kingdom Metazoa; phylum Chordata; class Actinopteri; order Siluriformes; family Clariidae; genus Channallabes; species Channallabes apus. Next base: position 32,263,849 of record CM060113.1, read on the forward strand.
GCATCTTAAACTCTCAGGTCTGTGTCCAGGCCAGATTACTCATCATTTGGAGAGAGAAGCTATTTTAACTTCAACAGCACTGCAGCAGTGGGACAGGCTGACAAGTTGATGGATGCAGTGAGGAGGTCTGGACAATGAGGCAGCACTGGGAAGACAGGTTTGAACCACACTGTGGAGGTGTTGAAAGGATACATAGGCTGTACGGTAATGGTTTTGTGTTCGGATTGCTGTCAGACTGGACCACATACCCCTCTGGTGTTTTTCTTAGCTTGTGCTGCACCAACAAACAATCGACCCAGTGTCACAGCCTTTGATTTGAGTAATGTGTAGCTTGAGGGCAAAGGTGATCTCCTAGCCAATAAGCAAGGTGTATTCGGGGGCTGGGTTAAATCAGTTAAGGTGTTCTGGCTTGCCTGTGGTCCCCAGTGAAATCTGACCGGCGGCGTAAACATAGTGGACATTGTGTGGCATTTCCAGATGTTTACAGTCATTCCCACACATGGTATATAGACCCCAACATACATGTTTGTACACAGACACACGGCACCTCACAGCACAAGTCTTCTCAGTCATCGGAGACCCACCGACTCTAATCTTGGTCCTAATGAGACATGGCCGAATGGCTCAATTTCCATTGGCCTGGAAAGTCTCTGAAAATGAACCTAGTGTTTCCCTGGCACAGTCTTTCATTATATCTGCCTGGGAGGGGAAAGAGAGAGAGCGAGAGAAAGAGTGAGTATAGTCATGAAAGAGCCACACAGCTTTGCAGGGACAGCATGGCAGCCTGTTAGCATGCAACCATTTTAATCACATCTTGTCATGCTTCATTGCTCTGTGAATATAATTTTCTCTCTGCAAAAAAAAAGAAAGAAAAAAAAGCACAAACAGGTTCATAATTGGCAGAGTGGTAAACACCAGGAAGTCATAATGAGAGTGTTTATACTGTACCACCCGGTCATTTACAGAAACCCGGCGTATTAGCAGAGTCTGTCTTTCTAGATGCTACAGTATACCAAGGACATTTTTCATTGCAACTGATTATGTGATTTAAAAGAAAAGGAATTGAGGCATGACAACTTAGGCGTCGCGGCGATGTGGTGGTTTGCACTCTGAACCCGCTCGTCCAGGATCAAGGGTTTCAATCCCGTCTTGGGTGCGATTGTGGTCGTTTGCGTGTTCTCCCTGCTTAAGAAGCTTGGTGGGTTTCCTCCGGGTACTCCGGTTTCCTCCCACAGTCCAAAGACATGCTGATTGCGTAGATTTTCAATCTGCTGAACTCTGCTGATGAAAGCATTGGCAAACGATTTCAATACATATGAGGACTTTAGATTAAGCCTAGCAATTTTAGTGCCTATGAAATATGAGATCTCATGATCAAATGCTGGTTGCCTAGATCAAAGAAAAACACATTATTAGATCAAAGAAAAACACATTATTTAGTGGGATGAGGATGGAACGAGAATGTTTATAAAATATGGTGCAGATCGTGCATAGATCACTTAGTCTAGAAATGATGCGTATTCATGCATTCTATTGAACTGACGTAATTATTAGTCAGGACCATGGGATTATCCTTTATGCAAGTATAAGGATGTTTAGGAGTGGCAACTGAACCACGGTGTAATTAGTAAACAGCAGAATTGAACTCCACTTCCACTGTACGATTGAACAGCTTCCAAACCAAACCCGGATTGGCTGCGGAGGTAATACATCAGTCAAAATTATCTGCAGCCAAGACAGAAGGTCTTTTGGAGGAGACTTTCTTTTCAGTGAGGAATTATGAGAATTAATCCTCTGGTTTGGCTTAATCAACGTGGCACCACAAGAAGAGGATCCAGCGCTTCTATCCTTGCACGACTTCAAGCTCAAAGCCCTTCCATTGTGTGTTTGTGTGTGTGCCTCTTGCCTTAGTTACCTGATTTACTGTTGATTCCGTCTGTCAGAATGGGTGTGACACGCACACGCACACACAGAGACACAGAGATAGACACAGAGTAAGCTGTGGCTAGGGAGGGGAGACAGTAAACACTATTATCAGTTCACTGAAAGTATAACTGTCAATAAGCCGGTAGGGTCGATGGAGCTAATGCTGTTCTAATAATTCTTTTAAGCATGGACCTTTGTGTGAAAAGTAACACTCTGATTAATCAGTCTGTTATTGCGTCTCTCCCTTAGTCAACATAGCGCAGATGGGCGAGAGTGTCTTACTTGGCGGAGTTCACTTTCTCACATGTGCTGCACAGACTGACCACACATCGCTTTCAGGGAAGATAGTATTTACCGTGCAGGCTGCATCATTCTGCCGGATTGCTTCCATTCTTATTTCCTTTCTCTCTACCCACACACACACACACACACACACAGAGGGATTTTAAAGCATTTCCTGATAAAGTAGGTTTTAATACTAGTCTTAATGAAGCTTATCACTTTTAACATCCCTGACAGACACTTTAAAGAAGCACATTTCTCCCTCTGGGTGTTCTCCAGACATGAATTTAAGCAAGAACGTTAGCCGTATTTTAATTTAATCAAACATGAGTTGCTCGTGAGGCGGCGCGGTGGTGTAGTGGTTAGCACTGTCGCCTTGCACCTTCAGGGTCCGGGTTCGATTCCCGGCCAGACTCGATTCCCGTCTCTGTGTGCATGGAGTTTGCATGTTCTCCCCGTGTTTGGTGGGTTTCCTCCGCGTACTCTGGTTTCCTCCCACAGTCCAAGTTAGGTTAATTGGTGTTCTCAAACTGCCCGTAGTGTGTGTGTGCCCTGAGATGGATTGGCACCCTGTCCAGGCTGTACGCCGCCTCATGCCCTAAGCCTCCTGGGATAGGCTCCAGGCTCCCCGCGACCCAGAATACAAGATTAAGCGGTAATGAGAATGAGATGAGAGTCTCATGTCTATGTCTTTCTCCATCTTGGACCACGTATTGCCAATCTTCGTCGCCTTATTCAGCATCAGGACCCATCAGATAGCAGCAGGCATTTTGCATCACTGTTGTCTGTGTGTCCACTGCCAGCCAGACATCACACACATCAGCAAACGTGAGTGAACTACTGCATGTCTCATCGACAGAGCTCGTGTGAGTTGGGTGCGTGTGCCCTGCGGTAGATTGGCACCCTGTCCAGGTTGTACCCCGACCTCATGCCATATGTCTCCTGAGATCCTGTATACAGGAAAAAAGTGGTATAGACAATGAGTGAGTGAGTGATTATAGTCAACTAAAATAGGTTGGTTTTGTTGAAAATTTAATTCAATCTATTTCTCACAGGTTAAACGTGTCACAGTTTGAAATCCTACAAAAAGAAAATCACCAGGTTTAAACCGCTTTGAGTTATGGGCTCCGTCAGGAAAGCTGCACCTTGCTGCGTTTCAGAAGCAGAGAGAGCGAATACCGGCAGCTCTATCCAACTTTAAACTGTAACCATGAGATACAGAGCAGGGAGGGAGAACAGCAAGCCTTCCAGATGATGTGATGGTTGTGATTCAGAGCTCTCGGTGGGGCGGCGTGTCAAGTCTGCGTTGCAGGTCCGGCCCCTGATAATGGAAGCCTCATGAGGAGAGCCGATAGAATAATGAATAGGTTGATCAGGTCTTCATGTTGTTTGGGGAGAGAGCTTTTGGAAACTATTAAGACGCCCTCAGTGCAACCTCAACCCCTGAGTTGTAGGAGCAGCTTGTGAAGGATCAGAGAAGCCTGTACCTCGGTAATAAAGACTGTTGCTGAGTGTTTGAGGCACTGTGCCAGTCCGGGGTCTATTAATGATGAGATTCCCTGGCAGAGTACTCTTTAACATATTAGGAGTGTCAGGAGGGTTTAAGCCAACGGGAGCTCACCCTGAAAGCGGTGTACACATCTTGAAATGAGCTGCTGGTTTCAGACATCAGTCACCATGTACGCTTGCTTCATCAATCCGAGAAGAAAGCGCCCGGCAAAAGCTTGAAATAATGCTACTTGAAGTGCACCTATTGTTCCCCTTTGTTTTTGTTTTTTTTGCGCAAGGGAGATTAGTAGCACATGGACGACGGCCCATATTAACCGAGAATCGTGCAGCTACTTCGTTACACAAGCCGTGGGCAGTCCTAGAGCCAGGAGAAGAAACGTGTCATTTCCTATGCGCTTACCTCATAGATTTATTAGAGCGCTCATCTGTAATTGTCTATAAATATGTCCCGTCGAACCCGGGAAAGCAACAGTCATTTGAGTATTACTGCGCTTGGGAATGTTATGATACTTGTAACTTTTAATAGTAACCATCTCTGTTTGTGCAGCCTGGGGTATTACTGTCACCTCCCGCAGAAGGAAAATGATCTCCCTTAACCACATCAGTGGACCGCTGCACATTAAGCATCGCATGAGCCCTGTGTGTTTAATCATCGTTTCAAAAAAGTGGGTTTGGAATTGACGCTTTTGGTCCCGCTATCCAACAGAGCTTGAATTAAACAAGTAGAAGGCCTCAAATACCTCAGGTTAAACCAACTGCTTTTTTAAAAATATTGGCTACACACATAGACACACACACACACACACACACACGAAAAAACGAAACCCTACCGTTCCCACATGTTTATTGAAGCAGTCCAATTACTAGCGCCATAGCAGAACCTCATGCACTCTATTTACAGCCGTTTATTAAATATGAGATGAGAAAGAGAGACTTAAAGGACGGACCGTAAGAGGCTCTATAATAAAATATAACATGGCAAAGTGTTGTTCTTTTATTTATAAGCATCAGCTGCTTTGCATTTCCTAAATTGAATGGCCAAACACATGAGACCCTCAAACTCAAAACAGATTGTCTTACGTGGTAGTCTCGTGATGCTTTAGGCGCGAGCGCGAAGAAAGAGAGAAAGAGAGAGAGAGAGAGAGAGAGAGCTCAAGGTTGCAGTGTCTGTTTCAGATCTGCCACACTTAACTTACTAGAAAGGATTCTTAACAAATTCAGTGGTGTGAAGGAACTGCAAAGGAAGGAATCAACCAGCCAGATAACGTCTGTCTAATCCAAGCTTCCGGAGTCACTCTGTAATTGTGTTTTTAATCCTAAATTCTTGAGACAGAATCAGAGCGTGATGAAGGTAATTTACAGCTCTTCCAACACTGGGAGAGGCAGGGGTGGTGGCTCGGTGATAAGGTGTTGGACTCCAGATCAGGAGGAACCCGGTGCGACCCCGGTTCGAGCCCGACGCCGCCGGGCTGCCACTGTTGGACCCTTGATACAACCGGGTGTGGAACTGGCAACCCAACCTCATAAGTGGATATCTCTCCAGGGTGGGGTGTATCTGTCATCCAATGTCCAGGGTGGGGTGGATGAGACAACACTGGGAAGTTCCAGTATGTCCTTAAGACTGAATTTGTTAAGAATCCCTAACAACCGTCTGCATTTTTTTTTTATACGAGAGCTTGGTTATAATTGTCTTGTCACATGACTAAGTACCTCTGTATGGGCCCAAGCTGTCACTGGTCTCGCAGGATGGTTATGAGAAGAATGTTATTCACATGGTTTTAGTCCTGGAGTTTTCTCATAAAATCTATTCAGTAAGTACAAGATGTGTGAAAAAGAAAAACCCCAAAACTGGCAAACCAGAAGGCCAACCTTGCCAAAGGGGGCATTTCATTCTCAGGAGGTGGGCACATCGTTAGCGCTCGTCCTGAAACAAATATCCAGGGTTTTAACCAAACAAACAAAAATTCTGCCTCGGCCATGCATATGCAAGGTCAAATCTTGGCGAAACTTAAATAACGCTTATTAAGCGGCTACGGCGATGCTTCCTTAACAGCGGGACCTGGATAACTACGGACATAAGAACGCAATAAAAATGCAAATAGAATCTTACCTTCATTAAAACTCAAGCAGTTACGGTGCTTTGAGCTGAATCGCCTACTACTTTTAATTTTCCCTCCACCATCGAGCCTGTGGATTTTAATGTCAGTAAATAACAGCACAATATTTCTGACTTACTTGGTTGGTCTTTAAAACTGAGATCATGAAATAATTGATGTTTTTGTTTTGTAGACAAAAGGTCATTTAAATAAAACTGAGCTCACTTCCAATATTATCTACAACATGTTATTACTTTAATATATACTGTAGTACATTTTCAATACTTTTGCAGAACACTGACAATATTCTGGAACAACGTCAATGCATGGCAAATAGAGTTATGAAGTTTGGATTGTGCCACCCAAGTATTGCGCAATGTATTTGCATTAGTGTATTATGTCTATATTTTCACTGTTCTGTGTGTTGGTGCTGAGGTACTTCTCGCTAATGGAGAACAGTAGCTCTGTGGAGGGTGTAATCTGCTCTTGTAAACAGTGTGGTGAGATCCCCTTGGCTAGTAGAACCGCCGATGATGAAAAAGCAGGAAAATATGAGTCCTTGCTTTCCTGTTTGTACCACGAGCCCCACATGTTTCCTCAGTAGGCTGTGGCATACTGTCTATGATGTTTGCACACGATTTCCCCCTTAATCTCATTGGATGTACGCATTGTGCTCAGGTGTGTCTACATGCTTGTGTGTGTGTGTGTGTGGTGTCCTGAAAATAGAATAGGACCAAATCTGCCTTGAGCAAAAGTGAAATTGAATGAGATGATTTAACAATTTTGTTAAAAAAAAATAATAAATCCAAAGCAATCTAGGGTGGGACAGAGATCCCTAGCAGGCAGGAACAGGGCAGAAATAAATACGTGAGCCTTAAGGAACGTGAGGGAAATGATATAGTTATAGTATATGAGTAGGAATGTAGTGAGTGAATTGTAAGTGTTAGAGGAAATACAGTAACTAAGGCTACCCCTTAAATGGTATGTAAGGAAGGAGGATGTACAATGCTCGAGCAACAACAAGATTATCCTTTTCCTCATAAGCTTCAGGAGACGGCACATTTTCTCCAGCATCTAAATTTGTAGCTGTAAATGCTTTCTGAGTATGTCGTCAGATCACCCTTTGGCAATGTTGCTTTTATTAGACTTTACTGCCTAGGTGCATTGGTGGCTCAGGTGGTTGAGGCTCTGGGTTGCTGATTGGAGAGTCGGGGTTCAAGCCACTGTTGGGTGCTTGGGCAAGACCCGTAACCCTACTGTATGCCCCATATAACCCAACAACTGCATGCAGTGCCAGTCTCAAGCGTGATTAGGAAATGGAAGAGGCACCTGTACCAGATGTTGCAAATGAAATGATCCAGTGAGGGGATAAACAGCGACAAAGGGACAAAGAAGGCTAATGTGGCTGGTACGTGAGGATGAACCACTGTGGACCAGTTGAAGATATTCTAGCTAGCCTGAACACAAATAACTTTGACTTTCACCTAGCCTGTGACCCAACAGTCACGGCCTCCATCTGCCGCATTGCCGATTGTCTTACAAGGCACGTTATAAATCATGGATGTTTATATATTTAGGCTTATTCTCTATGGGCAGACATGAAGTGTTCATTATCCTCTAAAGTTAGCCTTCGACTATAGACTGGGACACTGTTATCATGTGCAAATCCTGAGACGTGCCATATGAACTCCGTGGAGTCATACACACTCTCTCTGTGCCCTTTCATTAATTATGTATGTACTGTATACAAACACTCCTAGTGTTTTTCTCATTATTTATACACACAAATTATCCTCCCACCACGGGCTCATTATTCAAATACAACAGCCTATCTCTGGAGTCTATTCCACGAACAGGTCCCTGAGCGGTCTAATCACTAGCACGCTCACTCTCTGTAGAACATGTGACCCCGAGGCTGTGATTAACTTAATTCCTATATTTGCTCGCCATGAGAAAACAGACATAAAACTTTTTTTCATGCCCTGGCCAGCGCACAGCACAACCCCCACCGACGACAAGACCAGATGTCCTTCAAGTACCCGGACCTGTGGAAAAAATAAAGTCTTTTTGTTCGGAACGGAGGGCCACACTGCTTTAACTCAAGCTGGTGGGCATGGCTGCTGAACATAGAGACATTCTAAGCTCCCCTGTCCCTTGAAAACTGCAATATGTAAGAGCTAATGGGGTCTCAGGAAGGTTGAAATGTGGCCTGAGGACCTGCAGCCGGCATGAACGACCCTGATTTATGATCCGGCACGTAAAAAAAATGCTCAGCAGTGCCACGCCACAGCTGAAGCCGATTTCAGCCCGGGTCTTGGTGTTAACGAGGGAAGACAAGCCGTTTAGCAGGTTTCCACACCACCGGCAGCTGTTGTTCTTCCTTTAATCTACATACGTGATTCCAGCGATCCCATGCACTGCGCTCCATAATGTAGCTACACCCGAACAGGGCACTTTTTTTCAAAGTGTTAAAATCCTGAATTATTACTTACTGGAATAAATCAGCTTTGCTGTTTCCAAAAATCCCCCCCCCTCCCCCTCCATCTGACATGCTGTATACGAGCTCCCTGGGGGGCCATTTCTTTAGCTCTGGAAAGGATGTTGGTGTTTATTTAAATACAGGACCTCATCAGCACACCCCAATTAATCAGCCAGGCGTAATGATTGCGTAATCAGTGAGTTCACATCCCCATTGAGGTAGAGCACGCCATCCACAGATTGTACCGCTTTGAAAAGGAGGGTATCAGTATATATATATAACGCTTGACTAATGACACGACTGTGTGGACAGAGACGCAGACAAAACCGCAACGTATGAAATCAGAGCCGAAAGTGGAATCGAATATGTGTTATCGAGTTACTTATTTAAAATAAGAAAAAAGTTACAACAACAATAAATTGCAGTAATGAAAATAGGGTTGTAAATCAGATTACAGAGACGGAATGTTTGGATAATAAGGTGATTAGCTCTAAGATTACAGTGAAATGTTTTTTTTTTTTTTAAAGGAAAATTTTTATTTTTAAGCAGTCCAGACAATGTAAGTGAAAGTAATGCAAAAAAAACTTAAATAAAAATCCCAATGCAATGTTGATGCTAAGCGTAACTCTTGGAGAAATGTTTATTCTTTTGGAAATATTGGTCAATTTTATTTAATTTTTTTTAATAATGTGTCTCTTAAATGGAAGGTACAGTACAGTAATTTGCAGAGTTCCTCCATGTGTGCATTATAGATCAGGCAGCTATCAAGGGTTATTACATCCACTAATACTAAAATTAATTTCTGCATCCAAGTATTTCTGTTTAAGTAATCTCATTATATTACCAACATTATTTCATTATAAAGCAAATGTCGTATAGCGCAGTCTTGAATCTGCCACCACAGTGAACTCAGTCTTGTTAACTCTGCCTGTTATGGCAATTAATTTGTCAAGTTCCACCACCATCACGTTTGTACGCGGTGCTCACGCCAAAGCACAAGGGAAATCCACATCTCACAGGCCTATATTTCATCACTGCTAAAGAGGCCTGGGTTCTGCTGCTGTGTAATGACTCTCAGTTTATATGTTTAGCAGCTGGAGGGCTGTGGGTAGAGCACCTAGCCTTCATTTACTTCTCTACATTCCTCGCTCAGGGACGTGGAATGGGAAGTTATTTTTGGAATGTGTTGAGTTGGAAAGAGATACCCATTGGCCCTCTGAGTGACATTCTGGAAACAAGCAAGAAAGCAGATAGGACAGGAGAGAGAGAGAGAGAGAGAGAGAGAGAGAGAGAGAGAGAGAAAAGGGGACAGGGTGATTGTGTATACCAGGATGGAGTACAGACAGACGGGAGCTGAGGGTCGCCGTAAAAAAAAAGAGAGCGAGAGAGAGAGCCAAGGCGGCAGTGCAGGAAGTGAGGGTGTTTTAGTAGAACAGGAGTAAGGGGTAGAAGAATGGTGGTCTCTGGCTGTAACATGACAGTGAGTGATCCAGATGTGATGTAGACTCAGGTCAGGGGTAGCTCAGTGGTTAAGGCATTGGACTACGGATTGGAAGGTCCCACGTTCAAGCTGCCATTGTTGGATCCTTGAGCAAGTCCTTGAGTTGGGTCTCTTAACCCTCAACTGCTCAGATGTATAATGAGATAAAAATAAGTCGCTCTGGATAAGGGCATCTGCCAAATGCCTAAATGTAAATGTAGACCAAATGATGCCCCATGTTGAAGTGTGGAGGCTGACTGGATTTCTTCGCCTATAAGGTCTGGCAGGTTTTAAGCGGAGTTGCACATTTTGTTTCCTGCCACAGCACCGACGCACTGAAGCCTTTGTGTGGCTCTCCACAGCTCATCTTTACCAGGAAATGGGTGCATGCTGCATGGCTGCTGATTTGATTTGGCGGGTGGGGGTTGCTGAGGTAAATTGAGTTTTGACACTAATCTCAGGAAGCAGTTAACACACCACATCCAGGCAACTGAGGCCACGTTCGGCATCAACCGTAATAGTAACAGTGCACACGCCAGCCATTTCTTCCACCTTATTCATGGTTATCTCTCAGGGAAATAGTGAGAGGTAAGACCTTGCCACCGGCAAAGAAATTGAGCATCTTAGGATATATGAGAATTATTATTATTATTTTTTTTTTTTACTCCAGCCACTCCACTAACGGCCATGAGGTGTGGGTAGCGACCGTAAGGTCATCAGTACAGGCATCGAAAATCAGGTTCCCCCTGCAGGGATACTGGGCTTGCACTCTGTCATAGGGGTAAGGAGCTCAAAATCCTGGAAAGTCTCTAGTGGCTGCTTCTTCAGAGTGAGGGGAACTAGAGTAGTTGAGATCATTTGGGACGCTTACTGTACGTAGATGGTCACCGATCAGCTCTGATCAGCACATTCTAATAGACGGAGGTAGACCGAGGACCTGCTGGAGAGATGATATCTCACTGTTGGCTCGGGTACATCTGTGGATCTTTTGTCTGAACAAACCTTCTCATTCTACGACCATGCATTCCATAGATTTCAATCCTATATCACATACTGTATCATATTATATAATATCACACCATATTATAGTAATGTTCTGCTGTTCTGCTCTCTGATGCTTTCTTCCTGCTAGATCACTACAGTATGTCCTACATAACTATGTCCCTTTCCATGTTGATATTTTAATTCTAGTCTTTTATAGAGGTGAGCAGCGAGCCGTTCTCCCCCACTGATATCTTATTTCCAGCAGCTTGATAGCAGACAGACAGCAGCATCTTTGTCTGTGTGTAAATTGGTTAGGAAATGAGAAGTGCCCCCCACCTTCCACACGGCTGCCCCTGCTATTCTATTATATCTATCCAGCAGAAGCTCAGCACAAGCCACAGTCACTCACGGAGTCCAGGACAGAATCGAAATGAGAAGCACCCACAACCACCCTGAAAGATGGTTTCTAAGTCGATGATAGCGTTGCCACTTGGATCACCTCTGGGTTGCTGTAACAAAATAGCAGAGGCAATGCTTTATTTGGCTTATTTTAAAATATACTTATCAGATTCCCATCTGATGATGAAAAGATCACAAAGGATATTAAGGGTTTATTCAAGTTGCATGTTATTTTCTGTTAACACCCTGGAAAAAAGAATCAGCAGTAGTGGGTAGTAAAGTCAAAATATTTCATTAAACTTTATTTCATGTCACTTCAGTCTGTTGTATTTGGTTTAAGTTATTTCCTATTTGCCTTAATGACCGGAGGCTATGTTCAGGCAGGAAGGGAAATTTAATTTGTACCTTAAATCTGAGAGTTTTTTTTTTTTTTAACACAGTGTCTGCATTACAAATTACACGTAACCAAATCCTATTTGTCTGCCTGATGTCACATAAACTCATGTACCCTAATCGGTTGCTATAGGAACCATATGGAGTTAATCTAAATATGTTCAGGCAGGTGAAAGCTATCAATTGATACATCCTTAAAAATATAAAATAATATAATATAATATAATATAATATAATATAATATAATATAATATAATATAATATAATATAATATAATATAATATAATATAATATAATCCCAGGGCAAATCAAGACTCCATTTTCCAAAGAAATGATAATATATCTATTGTAATAACATTACTAAAACAGACATACTGTACTGTATAGAATGTGCAGAATAAAGTAAGTTGGCTATTTATTTGTGTTGGAAAGTAAAGTACTGGCAGTGGATGGATGAAATAAACCATACACGAGGCTTGGTCTTTGGAGCATCAGTCGAATACTTGATCAGATTCAAATAACGTGAAAATGTGTTAACACTTTTTAAATTAGATCCATCACTGATCAGACTTTCCATAAAATGGCAATGTCTAAGAAATCTGATTGGACCAGTCAGAGTGAGTCAGATCGTTATGTTTTGAACATGAAACCGCGTAAAAATACAGCTGTATTTCATTTAGTCAAAAAGACAGATGAGCTTTTTTTGCTTCTTTTTATTCTGATTAGATATATATAAAAAATGTAAATGTACCTTAACATGTACGGTAATAATGAAAGAGGATTTTTTATTAAATAATTTAAAATGTTATTTTTAGTTTATTTTTATGATAACTTTTTCCAGCTTTTCGCATTTTTACTCAGCTATAACTGCTGGGTGCTGGGATACAATGCTGCTATAATTATCGACCATTTTATACAGTGACCCGGTTAGTGTTTGTTTTATTTAATTAGAAACTCATTTCCGATCTTCGTGAATGTTTCCTTTTTTTTACAAAGGAGTGCACGGAAGCTTTCCCACACAATCTGCAGGATTTGTTCCAGGGCCAGCTACAGGCAGTTTTACATGTCCAGTTTTCTCCAGTGTGCGGTTTGGAGAACAGTTCCAAGCCCAACTCCAGATACTAGGTGTCATAATTACCACCCTCTCTCCTCAGACCTTCTGTGTGTTAATGTGCTCGCATGTAAACGTGTGGGTGAATATTATGGCTCCCGGGGCACTTGGCCTACCCCAGGACTCCTGAGTCATTGTGCCAGCCTGTGGCTAGATGAACTTATTGATTGGTTGGCTGAAGGGTTGAGAGAAGCCAGGGGGCTCCATCTTGTGGTTGAGGAGGTGCCTGCAATCTATACACATCTCACTCTATCTATATATTTTCCTTATGTTCTTTATGTGCATGAATGGTTCCTTACTTTGACCTGGTGCCTTTGTTAAAAAACTGATATAAAACCTGAAACCTGCTGCGTGAAACAGAAAATTAATTTTGTTTTCTCGTGCTGTACCTTAAGGGTAATGAGGGTTGAGCTTGCTATTTTGAAATGACCCAAATGATCCAACATTGAACCTGAATGAGAAATAAGTAGCCTGGAAAAGCTTATAGTAATGACACATGTCTTTTCTTCCACATTAGAGACTGAGGTAATTATTGCTTAATGGAAGCCCTTGTGTTTGTCTTTCTCTGTTATGAATCCGCATTTGGGTGGCCATTGTTGGAAAGGAGAAGGGGGGATTTTTCTAACATAAAAGGATAAAAAAGAACTGTAGACTGATTGGGGCCCCAAGGGTCCTAGCCCGGAGTTCTTGTTCTGACTTGTTTTCACTCTTTTTCTGGATGCAGTTACTGTTTTCTCAGGTCAGGTTTCCCTTTCTGTGTTTACCTTTATGAATTCATATGTAATTACAGATATAAAAAGAAAAGGAGTCTTTTTGATCCAGGCCCTTTTGGATCATGGATTGCTCCCTTTACTCCCCATAAAACACCTCTAAAGATTTCAACCATACATGGTCATCCATTCTTTCATTCATCTTTCGAGATGACGTCACAATGTATCCAGAGCATATTCCAACCTTGTGGGACACCACTCCATGACAGGGCACCATGCACACACATTTGCTCACTCCATAGTAGACAATCCACTTAAACACATGTTTTTTTGGTGGGGAATTAGAGGAAATTGGAAGTGACATGGACAAAGGGATAAAAAGAAAACGTGCTCAGTATCCTGATCTCAGGAATGGAACAAAGCAAGGAACTGAATCAATGCCACTAGCTGTAACACCTTGGCCGTTAAAAGATTGTATTAGATGTCAGGTCCATAGGTATTTGAATAGCGAGACGATATATGGGATTTTACCCCTGTACAGCAGTACGGTATATTTTAAAACAAAGCAGTTAAGATAGGATTCTGCATAGTGCCTGCATTTTAAAACACTCTAAAGTAATTCAGCAATTGACTGATAAGCAGGCTCATGGCCAGGCTTTTTTTCATGACAAATTGAGGAGCTAAAAGGTCTGGAGTTGCTTCCAAGTGTTGAATTTGCATTTGGAAGGTCCAAAGAGGTGTCGATGCAAGTGAAGGAGGCCATCATTAGACTGTGAAAAAAAAAGCTGTAGAAACTTTAGGAATCAACAATTCAGTGCATTATTAAAAAGAAAGAATGGCAAACTTAGCCACGCCAAAAAGCATTGAAGACCATAGAAGGCAACTAGTGTGGATGATCACAGAAGTCTTTCATTGCTAAAAAAGTTAAGAACACTCTGGAGGAGGTTGGTGTATCAATGCCAACATCTATAATTCAGTGACATCTCCATGAAAGTGAAAATAGATGGTTTAACCACAGTTTTATTTTACATGCAATCCACTGGTAATACTCATGTATGGTCAGTTTGGACTGAGGAAGCATAAAATAACTGTAACCAGAATGACTAGAATAGAGGAATATGTAGAAGGAAAGGAAGGGCTTATGATCCAAATCCCACGACGTCATCTGTCAAACATGGTAGAGGTAGATGTATGGCATGGGCGTGTATGGATGCCAGTAGAACTGGGTCGCTGTTCCCCATCGATTATGTGACTGCCCGGAGAAGTAGCAGGATGACTTGTGAAGTGTATAGAGCTATATATTTTCTCTGTAGATTTAATCAGACGCTCCAAAACTGAAGGGCAGTCCTTCACAGTGCAGCTGAGGTAATGCCCTTAGTTGAATGAGTGCTCCCCATTATCTGCCCTGTATTTGATCCAATTTAGGAGTTTTGGGATTCGAGAACAATAGACCAGTGATCGTGATCGTGCATCCAACTGGCTGGTGACTACAAAGAGTCAGAGTCAGTCAAGTTTTAAACCAGAAAACCATCAGAAGTCATCTACTTATAGTTTGACTCACTCCATGGATGATTAGTTCTTAATGGCATGTTAAGGTGCAGAAATCGAATTGGTGTATGGTGATTGTGTTCGCCATCGGTTTGCATTGACAAGCCGCAGGATGCTGCTTTAGGCAGGGCTGCTTCTCTTCAACACAAAGCCTGCTTTGGCTCTTATTCAATTATCCTGACGCTAGCCATTTACTGAGCATAACTGGATTACTCTCATTATAAAGAGATTAGGCGTATTTGCCAACCAAGCAGCAAACCAAAGCACCCTCTGTCTATTCAGTTTCCAGCACGCCACATTTTGGGAATGTGTATACAGAATGTGCCTTCTGTAGATGCTTCATCATATTAGATAGAGCTGTTGGAAATGGGTCGTGATATGTGTTACTGGGTGGAGCTTTGGTTGCAGTTTTCTTTTTTCATTTTGTCATGATCTGCCTTGATCAAAGAACACCAGGGTTTTATCCTATCACGTCAATGATAGCACATGAGCTCATGCCTACCCTGACACACCGAGCGAGGTGATGGGACAGCAGGAGGTCAGAGGGAACAGAGGTGATGTGACTAGGCCATGGTCATTCAGAATATGTAATCAAAAATGGCACTGGAAACACAAATCTGTGCACAAGACGCATCACTGAAGAGGACAAACGGGACAGTGGTGGATTGTTTCTACTTTTCTGCTTATTCATGTACTTACATTTAGGCATTTGCAGACACTCTTATCCAGAGCGACTTACATTTTTATCTCATTATACATCTGAGCAGTTGAGGGTTAAGGGCCTTGCTCAAGGGCCCAACAGTGGCAACTTGGTGGTTGTGGGGTTTGAACCTGGGATCTTCCGAACCGTAGTCCAATGCCTAAACCACTGAGCTACCCCTGACCTACTTAGTTTTACCTGCCATGCCAGGGTTCGATTCCCAGCCAATGATCAAACCCCAGCCACTGGATACAGTGCCGGTCCCAAGCCCGGGTAAAATGGTAGGGTTGCGTCAAGAAGAGCATCCGGCGTAAGACTGGTGACAAGCTTGTAAATGTCCGCTGTGGCGACCCCATGCCGGGAGCAGCCAAAATACCAACAGCAACATCTCAACCTTGCTTTTTTCTAGACATTGGGCTGCTATGAAAAACAGAAAACTGCTACTTCTGTAGATTAATTGTACAATCTTTAAAAAAAAAAAAAAGATTAACACACAAAGAATACTATACTATGTGTGCAATTACTAATAATTTGTCATGTCCAGGTACATCAATTATTTCAGAATATCCATCCACACCCTTATCTTGTGTAGGGTTATGAAGGGCCTGGAGTCTATCCCAGGGAACTTACAGTAGGGCACAAGGCGGGGTATACCCTGGATGGGGTGCCAATCCATTGCAGAGCACGAACACACACGTACTGTACAGACACACTACAGGCAATTTGGAAACGCCAGTCTGGCTACACTGCACCAGTTCTTACCTCTAATCCTCTATATCTTAAAATAATAAGATGTAGTACTCTTTTGCCATGTACTAAAATGTGAGCGACATCAGTTTGGACTTTTGTGAACCCAGACAGAAGTGCATGTGATTGGAGAAACTGCAACAGGGAACCTGATACAGAAGCTGCTCTTGTGCGTGTTTAGAAAACTAAAGTCGCTGAACGACGGCCACTTTTTTCTGTACATTTATTAGATCTGCTGCAGTATCTTTCTTCTAAATAATCACTTCTGCTGATCAGCTGATAAGCTTGGCTGGATCTACCCGGTGCTCATAGCTGATATACTGTATATATGATATGTGTATTTATTGAATGTAGATCTGATGGAAGAAAATTAAAGAACCCCAAATGACTCCTTACTGCTTCGCTGTTGAAAACTTTAAACCTGTATTGATTTAACAAATGCCCTTATCCTTCAATTCTTACTGTAAGTACGTTTCTATTAAACATGATTTCAATGCTTTTCTCAGTTGCTGGTTTTACACAGAATTTTTATTTAATGCTTATATCAGAAAGAACCTCTGAAATCATTTAGGCATAAGAGAAAAGTGTTATGTAAAAAAAAAAAACAACGGATATTTACTGTGTGTTCGGTGTTATTCAATGCATTAATATGTATGGCAGTTCGTCCTAATTTAAAAGCAGTCTCTTGGAAAGTTTTAGCTGCCAGACATCGTGGCATTTCTGACAGGACTTTTGGAAACAATTTAACTTCACGCCTTATGCTGTGCGTTCTGCATTTTCCGTTAATTGAAAAGGCGGTGTCTCAGTCTGTCTATCTATCTGTCTGATGCAAACGCACACACACACACACACACACACACACACACATACACACACACAAACATATACACATAGACATAAATTGTAAAAAAAAAAAAATAATGCACTTACACAAAATAATACACACTCTCAGCACCACACTCGCACCTGCACCTGTTACAACTAGCTCCCAGTTAATTGGACAGGATGGCTCCTGGTCTCCGTGGCAACTGCGACCTGCCATGAGATGAATTGAAACTGTGCAGATACGCACACCACCTCCCATTACACCATTGTACCCCCCCCCCAGTACCTCCACCCCAGCCAATCTCTTAATCTCTTCAGTATTATTTATGGCTGTGCCACTGAGGGGCCCAGATGTGAGCAGAGAGAGAGAGAGAGAGAGAGAGAGAGAGAGAGAAGGATGGAGACTGAAGAGCGGAGTCATCTGTTTCGGGACGGCAGCACGCTTTCCTCTTAAAAGCTTCTCAATCCTATTGTTTGATTAGCAGGTTTATCCCTTTTGTATCTTTTCTGTCAATTATGAGTTGACTTTGAATAAGACTGATAGAAGTGCGGTTTCATCCTTTTTTTTTTTTTTTTTTTTGACGCACTCCAATCTGAAATTCACTCTGGCATATCAGGCAGGGCAACAGAGCTGCCTGTACGTATGCGGTCCTGTCATCTCTTATGACTGACATTTTATTACATCTCTAAATGTCTCTAAAAGCCTGCTCTGTCGCTCAGGCCCTGTCCAGGGGGAAGATGCGGTGGGAGAAAAGAGAATTAAACCAAATGGCAGAAGAGGAATAAAAGTGAATTAGCGAATAACAAATTGCCTTCCTTGCCCAACCTCTTTAACTATTCCTCCTTCTTTTTTTTTTTTCTTTTCTTTTTTTTTTCCCCCCGCCGTCCAACTCGTCTAAATTTGTTCGACATCTTTTGGGCCTGGAGCCAAAAAGGCTTTTATAACCATAAAGGGTATGGATCAGGATAAATCACATTAAACTGTCTAATTTAATTAAAGTATTGACAAAACATAATAGATACTTACACGGGTTTAGGGGTTCGAGGGGAGGTGGGCAAAGCTATTTCCATTTATAATTTTCCATACATGGGACTATCTCGGGAGCGGCACGGGAATGTAGAAGCTCAAGCGGCGAGCTTTGGGCACCCAAGGGAGCGTTTGAGGCCATTTACAATGATTTACAAGCTCTTCTCAATGCCCTCTACTACCAGCGGAAAGAAAGAAAGAAAGAAAGAAAGAAAGAAAGAAAGAAGAAAAAAACCATGCAGCAGCGTAATGAAGCGAATGGCTGTCACAGTTTGGCCTGCGTCAGCGAGCTGAGGATGATCAATACGGGAATATTTTTATTCATAAAGCTCGGAGTTAATTAAATCAAGAAGTCTTTGAGCTGGATGTAAGACGTTAAGCAAGGGCAGAAAGTTCGATGGCAGGAGTAGAATACAAGGCCTCATGCTGCCAAGCTTTGATCGGTACATCGGAGAAACTGATGTACATGTATGTTGTACTTTTCCTCTCTCAGTTCTTCGGCTTCTCGCACGCCTCTGCGTCACTCAGATCTCAACGCTGTTTGAGGTTTAAGATGCGTAGTGTACTGTAGCTCCTCCGCTGCCTAGATTTCCCCTGTGACCACATTTAAGCTCTCATTTGCCTTCAGCCTTGTACACGTCTAACAAGTATTAACCTACACTCTTCTTCTGTATTGTTTAAATCGAACAAACCAGAACCACAGCAGTATAGGAACAAGATGATGTCTTGCTGCGTCTCACTCATCACGACGAACGAAAAAGCCAGCGTGTGGTTCCTTGCCACCTGCCAAAATCTAGTATACGTCTCTTCGTTTCAGCATCGAAACCCGCAGTCGTAATTCATAGAGTACGGAACACAAAAGGCCGTTTTTTTTTTTTTTTTTGCAGAGAGCCACCTGCTTATGCATGCCTGTGCTATATGGAGAATACGAGGCAGAGGTCAGTCATGGTTCCTCACACTGAAAGCAAATGAAAACATTTGGCCTCAACCCTCCTGCTATTTATTATACTGTCTATTGAAAACGTGCCTCTATTCTCGGGTTTAATTAAGAGCAACTGTCATCCTGAAAGCCAATTACTGTTTAGAGTCTTTCAGAGCCAGAATCCATAGTGTTTTAATTTGTGTCCTTTTTTTTTTTTTTTTTCTGAACTGGCCATAAACCAAAAAAGGAGACCGCCACTAACTGCGGAAGAATCCTAGCGTACTGCTCAGCGCCCATCATAGCCATAACCACCACGGCCATAAAAGGCTGAAATATGAGTCGGGGTCTGTATTTATTATGCGCCGTCCTATGTATCTTTATATAATAAGTGTTCAATGAATTGCAGCTCTAGAAGTGGTAGGAGTGGCCTACCACTATTTCAGGAGAAAAGGGTGGATATCGACTCAGAGAGAGAGAGAGAGAGAGAGAGAGAGAGAGAGAGAGAGAGAGAGAGCACTCAGCATGCAGAGAGGCAACAGCAGCTGGAATGGGAATGTGCAGAGATTGCACCAGGGAGAATCGTCCATTGAAGACATCTTTGGTTTCATAAAACAAAATGCTTATGGAGCCCTCGGGGGGTCCTGCTCCCCCCCCCTGTGGTTCTGGCTGTGTCTTTTTTAATGAAAGAAATCAAAAATGTGCATCTCATAACGCCAAGTGCCCCAAGTGTGTGTGTGTGTGTGTGTGTGTGTGTGTGTGTATTCAGACAGAGTAGTGCCTGACCCTGTGTGGCCACTGTCTTAACCCTGTCATCACCCCGAGGCATCGCCGGTGCCTGATTCCCAGTGACACCCTGATGAAAAACAAATACGCGTGTGGCAGTGCAGCCTGAACCCCACGGTGCTCTGTTTGTCTCTCAGATATTCTGGAATCTTCATGCCGTAAATTTCCACCCCTAAACAATCACACACACACACACACACACACACACACACACACACACACACACACGTGTCAAACAACACATGCAGAATTCTCAGTTCATGCACTAAAGAGCGAGATGTGAAGACCTTCCCTGCAGCTGGAAACATCTGGTCGCCGGTTAGATGGGATATAAAGGCAGTGGGTTTGGTCACCGTTATGAGGGTCTGAGATTACATGAATAATGCAGAGTTTCTGGCATGAATGGCCATCGGGTATCGGTTAACTTTCACCTGTGTGCCTCTGTGTGTGTGTGATGGATAGATTTGATATGTAATGTACGGATATATCTGTGGGAAATGGATATAAATCTAGACGCAAAGACAGTCCTGTGCATCCGAGTTGTTGAAACTGTAAAGTTGTTGGGTGAAATGTAAAGAATAAACCATGTCAATAGAATCATACTTTGTTTTGTTTTTTACCATTTTTGATTAAAAAAAAAAACCATCTGCAAGAGTTTTACTATAGAAATGATACCAATTATTAACATGCATTTATACAAACAGCACTACTGTTAAACCTGCTGTTATAGGAGGTTAATCATCATCTTCCGACCAATCAGATTTTGGCACGAAGCAGTTCTGTGATATAGGGCAGAAATGTAATCGTGTGATATTTCATCTTTACAGAAAGCAACAGTGACATTTAAAGAACAGCTTCAATGCTATTCAGACTTTACATTTACTATAAATAGGGTCCAATCAATAAGAAGATTTAATTATTGTTATATTGGTATCATACAGTCCTGGTCACCCATCATTTCTTCATATTCTCTTTCCAAAGAGACAGACCTTCTTGTATTTTTCATTTAGGCATCAAGAAATAGTTCTCCAGGCTTCCTACTTTCTACTTTCCCTTTGGCGTGTTATTTGCTGACATTTTCAGTCCTTGATTTTCCCTGTACCTGACCAGTTTTAGAAATACTGGTAATGCTGAATAGTTGGAAAAGACAAGAGGGGAAATGAGGCTGCTGCTGATGTTTTTACATAAACAACCACATTTTAAATTGTCTCTTTAGGCAATTTGCAGCCTGTTTCGTAATTTTTTTATTTGTTTTTATTTATTTATTTATTTATTTATTTACACATTAAGCTACTACTTCCACTCAGTCGGGAGGGCCAAAGTTTCTTCCGAACCACGTGACGCCAGCCGTATAAATTTTATAATAGCGGCACAGTAGTGTAGTGGTTAGCATTGTCGTCTTGCACCTCCAGGGTTCCGGTTCAGTTCCCGCTTTGGGGTCTATGTGCATTGCATTTTCTCCCAGTGCTTGCTGGGTTTCCTCCTACAGTCCAGAGACATGCAGATTAGTAATAATAATAATAATTATTACAGCACTTTTATATTTATAATGCACCATAAATTGCTTTGTAAAGTGACATAACCAGAAATTAAGTAGCAAATGTAAGTCCAAGTGTAAACACAGACATTTAATTATAATAATAAATTCTTAGTTATTGAAAACATCTGGATAGATAGATAGATAGATAGATAGATAGATAGATAGATAGATAGATAGATAGATAGATAGATAGATAGATAGATGGGCTATTTGCCAATAAACATAAGTAGTCATAATAATTGGTAGGTAAAAGCTAAAGTGGAAAACAAAATAAATAAGTTCTAAGCTGTTTATTAAAACCCAGTGATAGATGAAAATTCTGTCTGATGAAAATTTGTTAGTAATGCGTTCCAGATCTTTGGTGCATAAAAGCAAAAATCTGCTTCATGTTGATTTATGCTGCTTCCATGCTGTACGTTTGAAAAAAGGTTAGCTCTAGATTATCTTAAGGCTCGATTTGGAACCTGGTTTCTCAGGCATTCAGAGATGGATGAAGGTCCTCCGTAATAAAACTTTATAATCAATTCTAAATGAAAGGGGCAGCCAGTGGAGTGATGTTAATATGCTAACTGGTCTAATACGATCTCGTTTACGGGTGTAGTGAAGGGTTGCAGTATGAAGAGTGTATAGGTGCAGGGAGTGTATGGTAAAGGGAATGCGGATTGATGTAGGTCGGGGTGTTTTTTTTTTATTTTCATAATGTGGGAAGGGATTAAAGGGTGTGTGTTCTTGTGGTTCAGGGTGTATGATGTGGATTTGCATGGAAAGGGTGTTGAAGTGAAAGGTAAAGGTGTGGTGTGCTGGTGGTGTTCGTGGGGAACAGGGTTATTCAGAGTGTGGCATTCCCATTCATTTATTTAAGTCAGAAAAAAACACAACGGTGACCAACAGCGGTGCGATAAAGGTGGTGGTGTAAGTAAGTAAGGATGATTTCACGAGGCCCAGAAGCTCTAGAGGTGACCAGAGAGATGACAAGTCTGTCTTCAAGCACAGGGCTCTACGGATTGATCGATCCATTCTTGATGCTGGTTACCGCGAGTGTGTAAACAGTAATCTTGTGTCTTAGTCTTGTGTGAGTGTTACTTGAGGTATAACGTTTATCAGGAGTTATAGGGTGTGTGTAAGTGTGTGGGTGTTGCGGTTTTTTTTTTTTTTTTTTTTTTTTACAAGGCTAAACTCAAGCCCTGGGTCTGAACCTGGCGCTCAGCTAACAGCTCGGCGGAGGAAAACGAGGCAACACCTGATACTGTAGATAGAAGGCGAAGCCAAGCCGTGGCAGGAGACATAGACGCAACAAAGTCTCTCCAGCTCTTCTGTCCCGCTCAGCTCATGATAAGGAAAATGGAGAGAGATAGATCCGTGCTTTGACTTTACAGCTTTAAAAGACTGGCTTTGAGCGAGGCTGTGATTTGATCAGGGGGGTTTGGGGGGGGGGGGGCGCTGATGCTGCTATGCTTCCCTGTGTTCGTGTTACAGTAATATGCTCTTTATCCTTGCTTGTCTTTGACAATCACATTTTGCCTTTGTGCCTTTCATGTCCGTTTCCTGCGGATAGTAAACACCGCGAGGAAAAAAAAAGAAAGAAAAGAAAAATCATGCCCTGAATAATCCAGCTCCGAAACACTTTATTCGATTTCTCGTTTTCTTTTTCTTTTTTAGGTGAAAGACGAAGGATGACATTTCCGAAAATGCGATAAACAGAATTGACCCCTAATTTGTATTTTTCTCTGCCTATGCCTTTTGTGTCACGCGATCGAGGACGGATTCTCCTTGCACTCCCGCTCCGTTATCCTCCGTGTTGTTGAGCTTTTATCAGTAATATGTTTTGGTGCTGCCAGGTTGTCTGGACATGGGAGGCTTTAATGGAATCAATAGGAGATTTATGGCAGCCATCCTGTGAGTCAGGAGGAGGAGGAGGAGGGCGAAAGGAAAATAAAATTAATGAAATTTGCGAGCAGATTGTCAGAGGCGAGAGACGAATGCACTCACCCCCCTACACACATGCCGTCTGTGTGCGTGTGTCTCTGTCTGTGTGTGTGTGTGTGTGTGTGTGTGTGTGTTTGAGAATTAATCTCTTCCATTCCCTGAGGCACCTCTGTAGGCAAACCAGTAGATGATTATGTGTACGAGCATGAAATCCAGTTTGTAAGACTAGGACTTGACAGGTGCTTAAAATCTGTTGTACGTCTACTCTGAGATGAAGAGAATACGTCCTGTGTTCGTAGCTCTTCCATTCATGCGACGTAATGATCCTCTCATAAACCTTAATTATCGCTTTATAGCTCCTGCTTTAAGTTTCAGGCTGTTATTCATTAACGTCACCTAGTGCCGCTTACTGCCACCGTGTCTTGAGTCCTCGGCCGCGAGTTACTCTCTCTGTCGCTCCGAAGAGCGAGTACCGCCTCGATCGCAGCTGGAGAGAGCGATAGGTTCTCATAACTGCTCTTATTTAGCTAGGGCAATTTGCTTTTTAGTCGGGGAAAATCCAGCTGAGTAAACAAAACAATAAAACATTTATTATCCATGGAAGTCCTCTCCTCGCAGCTTGGAGAGGAATCTCAGGCCAAGCTCCGGCACTCATAAAGAATTAAAAGTGCAGCCATAAAACGCATCTCCTCCGTCTGCCCGCGCTCCTCACGCCCGCTTCGCATTCATGCCATCAAAGGCGGTGCGCGAGTCATCAGATCGGCAGAGCCGTGGTTTCGCTCGAACCCCCTGCGCGGTAAACATCACTCGAAACTATCACTTTTCCTCCTCTTATGAAAGCAGGAGCATATAAGCGAAGGATGTTTACACAAAAGCACAAGCTGCTCACGTCAATGCAAGAGATGCAAAGAACATGTCAGACGCAATCAAGACACGAATCCATACTCCTTTACCGCTAAAGCATACCAGAGTTATTCATAATCATTTATTTTTTTCTTTGCGCTAATGAAACTTGATTGGTTCCTACATACAACTGCGTATTGGATTTTTCAGCAAAGCAAAAGAGCAACGTGGGTCCAATAAGTGCTCTTTGTATAATTCTCCTAAGAGGAAATTGCTGGCAGTCCTGTAGCTGATCCATCATTACGGAGCACACGGCGAGCCTGGCAGAATTCCTCGGAGTGTTTGGATCCGTGCCTGATTGTTTATCAGTGAAATTGGTTGGAGCAAGGGCAGACGGGTTAACCCGAGTCCGGCTCTCTCTCTCTCTCTCTCTCTCTCTCCATGTTACGTGTTGCAGCCATGACTAAGAGACAGACGCTCCGATTAGCCGGGCCGATATTCCATATCTCATTTGTTTCCCTCTCTGGCTAGTAATTGCATTCGGCTTTTCAAATCATATTTGCCGTTATCAGCCTACAAACAAACAAGCTTAATAGAGTTAAGCGAAACCATTCCGAAATGTCAAAAATCATTTGGCTCCTAGCTTGAACATTAACAAAACTATGTTGACCATTAATATTGATTCTGTGTGTGTGTGTGTGTGTGTGTGTGCAGATTTTAAATAGTTTTTTTTGTCCCTGTCTTTTTCTTTGTCATGTTACTCAAAGTGAATGTAATGTCTTCATTCATAATAATGGAATGCGTGTGGGAGAAATGAATGCAAACACACACGAATACTCACACATATTCACAATGATGGCGGATTCAAAGACAAAAAGCGAGACGTGACATTTATGGTCTGTTGAGCAATTTTGTTTTAGACTTCAAAGCCAAGGAGTATCATTCAAGAAAGGCCGGATTGTTTCAGCACCCATCTGGCCCGAGATGCTTCTCTGCTTCTCTGAAATGTGAAGTGACTTCAAACATCCTCCTAAAATTTCATCTCTCTCTCTCTCTCTCTCTCTCTCTCTCTCTCTCTTTCTCCAGGGACCTGAGTGAGAATCAGATTCAGGCTGTACCTCGTAAGGCTTTCCGCGGAATCACTACCGTCAAGAACCTGTAAGTCTGCCGCACCGCACTCCTCTAAACAGCTGTCATCCTAAAAAAGATTTAAACACTCGCTCCATTAAGCCGGAACGAAATGAAAAAAGAAAAAAGAAAAAAAAGTTCCTCTATTTAACACAAGTTCTGCTATGTTGCTTCATCTCACCGATGGAAAGAGGACAGACGCTTCCCAGGAGACGCAGCACATGCCTATAGCTTAGGTTGCCCGAATCATTTGTCTTAATACTTGATAAGCTTCGCAATCATGAGGAATCAGTTAATCAGTATGTCTCAGTAAGATAGATGTGTTCAGGATATTGCTATGAATAATGCTCACCTACCACTTGCAATTACACTAATGGACTTTGACAAATTTATGTTCTCACTAACAGATTCAGGCACTGTGCTTTTTTTTTTTTTTTTTTTTTTTTTAATACCCTCATTATGGAGATACAGTAGGCTAGCAACGTGTCCGATAACAGGCGTGGATTTTGCGCCAAATCACGTAAGGCATGTACAGTATATGTTTAAATGCTCTAGTTTCGCCGGATCAACCGTGATGCATTGACGAATGCGAACGCGAGAGCGTACCTTTTACACTTACTCAGCCTTTCCGTCTGTTTGTAGTTAAAAAAATCGGTTGTGGTACTGTATGTGACCTCGTCCTCCGTGTGACTTCCCCAGCCTGCGCATCCCAGATACGTATGCTGGAAACGTTACTGCTGTATCGGATAGTGCTTGCGTTCCAAGCCCAGTTTAAAGGGGTCAGTACAATCCTGCTACATGCTGAGAGCTGGAGCGTCGAGTTCTGAAAACTCACCTCTTCCTACTGCGCTGCGCTCCGTATTCAATGTCAGCCTGATCATTTTATACAGGTACAAATAATACAGAAGAGTCCAAAAGCTGCGCCGTGAAAAAAAAAAAAAAAACCCTTATGAGAAATTGATACAGTTGTGCGAGGTTATAATTATCAAAGCATGCTAATGAATTCAGTTTTTAGTCATTAGGGGATATCAGACATTACCGCTGTGCATTAGAAGAGCACATCAATAAGGCGGAATGTGTGTGAACGGATTTAGGGCACAAGACAACCCATTACAGGCCACGCACACACACACACACACACACACACTACAGGCAATTTGAAAACACAAGTCGTCACCCACACACAGTCCAGAGGTGAGATTCGAACCCTCAGCCCTTAAGGTGCAAGGCAACAGTGTGACCCACTAAACCACCGTTCCTGCATGTTAATGTAGATTTCAGGTTTATTCAAAGGGTGTTCAAGTCAAACAGAGACTTCTGATGATATTTCTAGTTCAAGCGCAGTATGCTGAGGAATGGTGCGTACAGTACGTCCGCGAATGGCGATCCCGGAGCCCGCTGCAGTCATTCCCACCAACGTTCCTTGAATATCTCCGATTAAAACGCCGCCACCGTTGCGGAGACCGTTCACACCAGGATACAAAGCAAATAGTGTTGTTTTTATTCATTAACAAAATGGTAACAGGCCAATTAAGGGGAATTAAAGACTTCAGGACATCCTGATATTACAGTAAATACAACCCGAAACCCGTTTCCCTTCGCCTTGTGTGCATCGCATCGTTGATAGTTAAACACATCAGGATTTTTGGCTTCCTCAATTAATTAAACATTATGAACTTGCAGTTCACTAATTGGCCAATGTTACATCACGGGGCTTATTAACTGCTATGTTAAATCTTTCAATGAGTTTTCAATTCATGCTTGATGAACTTGTTCATTGATTTATAATTGGAACAAATAGCACATAGTGGGAATAAAAAGTGTTTGTGACCAGGATTAAAAGATGGATCCGTGCGACGTATACTGTATGCAGAATGTATGTTTTCTTGTCGATTTAAACCGATGAGCCTTAATAGCTCGATTTGGGTGAATGATTGTGATTTCAGCGTTTTATTATAAAGAAAAACTGAGATAAAGATTAAAATGAATCTTGAATACCAGGCATGAGACAAGTGACTTTTTTCTTTCTTTCATGTTTTAAGAACAAAAGTTTTTGCTTATTCCACTTTTTCCTTAAAGGGATTTCTATCCCATATGGCCAGACGCTCGTATTGACAAACTGGTCTGCTGAAAACATTATCAAAAACAGAAAAAGTGACTTTGTTATGTCTGGGTTGGACAGCTGTTTTCATTAGCTAATGGCAAGGTTGTGCACAGTAATTGCATTGGTTTTGTGTGTGTGTGCGTGTGTGTGTGTGTGTGTGTGTGTGGTCTGATACAGTTAAACGAGTGCCACTCCCTGTGTTGACCTCGCTGACCCGGGTCAAACGACTCCCCGTGTGCATGCGCATGTTTACTAATCACTGCTGGTCGATGAATCTCTCCACAGACGCACACACGACCGCGCACACACAACCGCGCACACGCCGTTTCTTGGCATTACTGCCTCTAAATCAATGTGCACACCCTGTGCATTCCCACTCATATCCATTTTTCAAAATTCCCTCATCACCTGCATTTCAATGTCTGACAGTTATGTCCAGCTTCCCTTCCAATAGTTTCTGAGCGAGTGCTCGGAGAGCTTATCTTTCACTAGATGTCATGTACACGGACACGCATGGCTGGCCAGAGTGTGAGCACCGAGCAGATGAGCTCATTTTTCCAATAGCCGCTCCCGGGAAAGGGGAGGAAAGGGGAATACAACCTGCTCTTCCGGCGAGCAGCGGCAGAAAATGCGCAGCAAGGTGACTTTTGATTTAAGAGCTGGAATAGTACATCCTTTGTTAAGTTTTTTGCCGGCGTCGTCATTGTTGTTATTGTTGTTGCGTTAACCAGGAAACAATAGCGCGGCACCGGTCCAGGAGAAGCATTGATTTTTTCATGTATACGTTGAGTCCTAATGTGAGCCCGGCGTACACTGCTGTGGTGGCTGATAAAGAATCACATCTCTCTCTCTTTCGGTCGTAACCTTCCCCACTTCTCCTTAGCACACTTTGCACGAGTCAGCATCCTTCACCAGCAGCCATATGGCTAATATCGCCACCGGGTTGCCTTCCGCAGCTAACAAGCCTCCATGCGCCGCGCTTCGTTTCTCCTGTCTCCATTTCCAGTCGTAGCAGGTCTCTATACGTCTCACTGATACGCTACACCGATTCCAGTCAGACATACAGTACGACCGGAGCGCTTTAAGGTCTTCACTGGCCCGGAGTGGAGTGTCATTCCTCCGATTATAACACACCGAGGGCTGTGCGATGCTACATGTCTTTCAATATATGCACGTGTCAGCACAACCCCGAGAGCATCGCGTTATTGTGTCTATGAAGAGGCGATTAATAGTGAATGAGGCCCTCGCACATCCATCCTGCTGACATTGTTATTCATAGAGTGCAAATGTAGCGTAGAGCCGCATGAATTGCCTGCTCGCTGCGGGGGTGAGGACACTCTGTCACCTGCAGCCGAGGTGTGATTGAGAGAAGCCCCGCTCTGGTTTTTGTTAAGAGAAACAAAGAACGGATATAATTCACGCCGCCGAGCTCTGTGTTTTTTTTTTTTATCGCCAAGGATGAACATTAGACAGATGAAATATTTATATAGTATAATTTGAATCGTGTCACGTGGTTTATGGTTAGCGCTGTCGTCTTCCACACCCCTCCCAGGACTGGGGGTTCAAATCTCACCTCCCGTATGGAGTTTGCATGTTGCTTGGTGGGTTTCCTTCGGACGCTCCGGTTCCCTCACACGTGTGTTATCCAGATTGCCTGTAGTGTACAGTATGAGCATGTGTGATTCTTTCTCTTGGCTGCAAGAGTCTGGGGTTCTTAGCAAAGACCGCTGGCATGTAGTCAAAGGTCACTGCAGCCAACCAGCAGAAAACAATAGCAGATAATGATTTATAAATAAATGAATAATAGTCACTATGTAATCCTATATTAAATTAAAGCCTCATACAGTATAAGCTTGTTTGATGGTTTGTTTGTTTTATGCAACATTATTTTCTGGGCGATTTGTTAGCAAACCTAAACCCATATTATACAAGCCCTGTTCAAGTCAAACCGGGACTTTTAAGTGAATGAAGGAATAAAACTGATTGACATTTATACAGTAGGAGACTTAAAGAACAGTGAGACTCCTAGAGTAAAAGAAAGTAAAAGTACTGTTACTGTTTTGCTGAAGTACAAGTAAAGTTACCAGTATAAAAATCTACTTGAGTAAAAGTAAAAAGTAGCTCATTAAAAATGTCCTTAGAGTAAAAGTTGCCGAGTTACTTTTTTTAACAGCAGGGGTGGGATGGGGGATTCTAGTGTAGTTCAAAAAAGACATGCAGGTATAAATCTCAAACTAGTTGTTTTTAATTAAATTAACACTTTTGCATATTTCGCTTAAATATGACCGGGGGTTTGCTTCATCAGAATTTGATGGTATTTCGCTTTCAGCTGGGTCTACATCACTGGTGTCTTTTTTGTCCGTCTCCATCGATCTTGTGAATTTTCATTAATTTATTTTTAACTCAGTAACGAGTATGATTTAAAAAGTAGCAAAGTACAATACTTCAAACAAAACATACTTACAGTAAAAGAAAAACTTTACAGATTTTAAAAACTACTTTTAAAAGTAAAAGTACACAAAAAACTACCCTTAGTAAAAATTAACGTGAGTAAATGTAATTCCTTACTCTCCACCTCTGGGTGGAAGAACAAAAGATTTGAACGGTACAAAGATTTTAAAGTAAAGCCGTACGTCCATGAATGACGATCCCAGAGTTGAGCAGGAACCAAACCAGAATGCATGACCTCATACCGCTCACCACACCACTTGCACATTACAGGAACACAGCTGGGATTTATTGCCCCCCCCCTCATTCTGACTTTGCATTAAGTGATTTCCACATGTACTGTAACATGAGATGTGGGATACAGTACTGTATGTGCATTACTGTAGGAGCGGATTATAGAGATAAATATAGGTAGTTCTGTTATTCTGCACAATAAAAAAAAATCCCGGTTTGACTTGAACAGACCTTGTATATTGTAGTAAATGGTATTGTGCTATGGTATTTTGGTTGCACATATTTCTTCACCTATTGCACACCCACTCAGACACATCCGCTTAAAAAGTCTAGCAGTGTGGCCTAGCAAAGCATGCGAACTCTCTCTCTCTCTCTCTCTCTGTTCCTTTCATTTCTTTTAAAGCCTCTTCTAGGGTTGCACGGTGACCTTAAGCCTGAACGGTTCATGACTTTCGTAAGTACATTATTCGGGGCAATGTTAGCTTTTGTTATTTTTTTCATAGTTTATTCTCACGGCAGCAAACAGAATCTAATCGCATTGCCCTTGCTCAAATTTGAATGAATTCTTCATGAGGTTGAGAGAAGAGTGTAGACTGGGTATGTAGTGTATATTTTCACCTCATGCCCAGTCTACGGTCTATCGCATCCCTGACCAGGATAAAGCGGTTACTGAACATAAACGAACGAATGAATGAATGAATGTAGTACGGAAGGACCAGCAACTAACGGCAGTTTTGTTTTACATTATTAACGCGGGATTTTTTTTTCTAGCTGCCTCCACCTACTGTAGTCTTTCTCTTCCTGTTTCTCCTTGGAATCGTCCAAACTCGATCAAATGATTAAAATACAGATTAAATCGGTGCTGTCCAGCATTCCTGTATATCCTGAATGTAAGGAATTGCTTACATTCATATGCATTAGAAAATACTAACACCATATTTGTTTTGTTTTTTTTAAGGTCTCTGTCACTAAAAGTGTCTGTGCCGTAACCGTCCTTCTGTCCTGTCCTCCTTCCAAACAACTGCCAAGGAAAATGTCTTTAGATGGATTCAAATAGATATTGTGTACATTAAGATGAAATGTAATTACTTGGTTGACATAATAGTTGAACCGCTTACAGGAGGCTTTTCTGTTCCAGCATTGGTCAGCATGTCTTTGAGTTCATCTTCACATTCCTGCCAGCAGCATCACTTAGTATTTGGGAGAAGGCTTAATGTGCTTAGAAAAAAAACTTGCTTGAAAGATTTTAGACATCTTACAGTATATATATACAGATATCTGTATACAGAGAGAGAGAGAGATCAGTACCTGTTTTATTGAGATGAATCTGGGGCTTCTCCCTGAAATCCTGGGCAGAAGGTGAGGTGGGATCACTCACCTCAGATGGTCCGCCAGTTCATCACGGGCCACCGTTCTCACATTCAGTAACATCTAGGGACAAATTAGCATAACCGCTTTTGGCTGTTCGCCAAAGTTCAGCAGGTGACGGTTTTCCCACCCTCACACACACACACACACACACACACACACACACACACACACACACATGCGTAGGCTCATCCAATACTATTCTTCCAAAACATTATTTCGCAAACATGGCGTTCCATTCAACAGTGACCGGCTGAAGGGCTTCGCTTCTACAGATACAGATGATGATTAAATTGCAGGTCAATTTACCGTTACCGGTTACAGGTCTGCTGGTTAGCAGCAGGTTGTTTCTGACAGATTGATAGTGGGGCAAGTGCTTCCTCTTTTCTTCCTCCTTCCTCTCACTTCTGACCCTCTCCAGATGGGCCACTGGCAGCGCAGGAGCATCAAACTGCCAATACGGCCCATGCCTGCAATGATTAAAGGCCAATGTAATTAGATTGGAGGAAATTAAATTTGGGACTTCCATTCTGCACCACGTCCCACCTCAGATGCGGACAGATGCACAGAGATCATACACATGCAGACACATACTGTATGCACGCGCCAGGCAGTAGGGCATGCATGAATGAGTAATCGCCACTGTGTAGGTTAAAGATGGAAACAGTCTTGAATTACTTTCCTGAAGGATTTGGCAAGTATAAAAGAGACGCTGCGATGTTATACGCTTATACAGTTATACACCACGGGTGACTTTGGCTGCAGTTTCCACTGTGTACATAATACACATATTAAGTTCCATTTGAACATAATACGGTAGGTTTTAA
Source organism: Channallabes apus (assembly GCA_030522415.1). Classification (NCBI taxonomy): domain Eukaryota; kingdom Metazoa; phylum Chordata; class Actinopteri; order Siluriformes; family Clariidae; genus Channallabes; species Channallabes apus. The sequence goes on from CM060113.1 coordinate 32,296,188, forward strand.
GATTTCCAGTGATTTAAAATAGTTTTATGTGTGTTTCACCATCATTTTTCTAATTGTTGATGTCAAATAACAATCTGGAAGAAAATAAATCAATGTGAACGTACATACTGTAGATCAGAGGATCAATGATGTTATGAATCTTTTTATTTGGTTTAAAAGTTCTTCTATTTTTGTTGCATCGTCCATCTTCTGTGTCATCGTTTAGTTTCTCGATCTCCATATATATAATGATTCATTTATCTTTAGGAAGTGTTGTACTGTAGGTGTTGCACATGAGGTAGGAATACAGTTTGGATCTCTGGTAGTAATGGCATTTAATAAGGAAAATATATGCAATAAAATGAACATTTTCAGTTTGAACCAACGTTACACTTACAATATTTAATGCAGAAACTCAAACCTAGGAAATAAATCATACTTGCACTAGAGTGTCCTGGTGTATAATTATGATTTCCAAGATTCAGTTACTTTAGTTTTTTATTATATATATATTTTTTTTTAGCTTAAACTGGCTTGTGTGTGTGTGCAATACAATATCCATCCATCCATCCATCCATCCATCTAGGAACCTCTGTAGTCCAACTAGGACTATGGTGACCATTTTATTTATTCTTATTTTTTTACCACCATGGTAGGACCTCTGATCAAAGTTCACACACGCATTCACACTTTATGGGTAATTTGGGAGTCTAATCTGCATGTCTTTGGACTGTGGGAGGAAACATACGGAACTCCATGCACACAGACCGACGAAAACTAGTACGAAGTCCAGTCTAACACCACATATGCAACATAGGCGTCTAGACGTTTTTCCCCCTTCACGTGTCCAAGAAAAACAAATAATACTCACTTATGTCACATAGAGAAGGAAACTCACGTCACTCCACATTTGCAGTCCCTTCCTTAAAGAAACACTTATCCAGACGGGTCCAGTTCGTCATTTGGCACGAGTGTGTAAACTTTAGCTAAAAGCATCGGTCAGTAGTATAAGTAGCAGGCTGCCATTTTTAATTCAGCTCCTGACACTTATTTTATTTCCGCAGTGATAGATAATGGGCTGCTTGTAGGCCATTTCATTTGCTCTCCTCTTGTCTTACGGAGACAGATGGACATCTTACTTTTTGGGAAGACGAGAAGAAAGGCAGGAAGGGGCGGCAGCTTGATTGCCCCGTCCTGTCTAAAGAGGCAGAAGTAGCAGGTCTGTAGCAGGTCAGATGTCATTGCTGCCTTGTCGAACAAATGACTCAACAACAGCATATTTTTTTTGTGGAGTGACCTACATCAATCTCCTCCAATTTTTATTTTTTTTTAATGGATACGAGGTGGTCTGGGTGGGCAGAAGAATAAAGGAAGGGGCCTACAAATTAACGTGAAAGACAAGAAAAGGAAGAGGAATGAGTGTTTTATGTGTGTGTGTGTGTGTGTGTGTGTGTGTGTGTGTGTGTGTGTAGTAGTTGAACGTTGTGACCCAGCCTGATTTACCAGACCCCCTTCTTTAATGAAATTGTTTCAGTGGCCGAGCTGGTAAAAGCTTGTAATGGATTGGGTGCTCTAATGTAATAAAATTACTCCCTTTTCTGACTTAAAAAAAAAAAGGAACACAGAAGAGGGGGAGAGGATGGATGGATGGAGAGAAAAGGGGAGGAGGGAAAGAAGGAGAGAAAATGCAATTAATATTTACAGAGTTGACAGACGGGGTGGGTCGTGCACTATAGCCAGCCTCCTGTTCCATCTCCTTATGTCTTACTGGCTTCTCTCTCTCTCTCTCTCTCTCTCTCACACTCACTCACTCTCTCTCTCTCTCTCTCTCTTTCTCTCTCTCTCTCTCTCTCTCTCTCTCGCTCTGTCTCACTTAACTACTTTTTTCTCCTTCTCTTTTTATATCTTTTACCTTGTTTCCTCATGATGTCTTACAGCAGGATAAATAGAGTGGGATGGAGAGAGATAGAGAGAGAGGAGGGAGTAGAAGAGAGAGAGAGAGAGAGAGAGAGAGAGAGAGAGAGGGAGGGGATATGATGGGCTGCAGCCAGCCAGGCCACTTTTACTCATTTGGTCCTTGTCCCTGACTGCAGGGAGAACTGTGGAGGTGAGAGTGCTGTGTGTGTCTAGTGTGTGTGCTGAAGTGTCTGGCTCCGTCCTGCATTCCCCCCCCCCCCCACCACCACCACCATACTCCTCCCCTCAATTCCTCCACCCTCCTCTGCCTCTCTTCCTCCGTGTCCCTCCCTCAGCCCCCACCCACTTGTCTGCAGACCCACCGCTGACTCCTGTCTCTCATCTGCAGGCAACTGGACAGCAACCATATCAGCTGCATTGAAGATGGAGCCTTCCGAGCCCTCCGCGATCTGGAGATACTGTAAGTCCCGGTCTCTTTTCTCTTTTCTACATCCTCTCACTTCATCAATTCTTCCTGTTGCTTTTCTCTATGTGTGTTTGTGTATTTCTGTGTACCGGTGCGTTTTTTTTTTCTTTTTTTCTTTTTTTGTCTTGACTGTCCTCAAAGGACAAAGTGTGTTGCGCGTGAAAGTGCCGCGCACCTGCGATGCAGACGCAGCAGCGGTGTCACCTCGTCTAATCTGTTGCCACTGCTTGTGTGTGTGTGTGTGTGTGTTGGCGTAATGGCTGTGCGACAATGAAAGTTGCTCGTTTGTCATCCCATGCTGCATTGTCGAATCACACCATCGGCTCCACTCAGGATGTTGTGTCCCTATTGACTTTTCCGCGTTGTTCCCAGACATGCAGTGTACTCCGTTTTATGCACATCTGTCCACACATCTGTGTCTTGTCGAGACTTTTTTTTTTTTTTTTTGTTTACTTCAAATCATACTTTCTATTCACTTCACATCCTCTGGATCAGTTTCAAATCGGTGTTCTTTCACATTGCACCATTTTTGCTTTAGTCTTTAGTTGGACAAATTGATCACTTTCACCTTTCTAACCTTGCTACGCTCAGGAAGGATTCGGGTCCTCCAATGAATTCCTAGATACTGCAACAAAATAATTCGATGTTGGAGGGGGGAAAAACAGTGGTGACACTGAAGATAGGATGTTAAAATCCAGAGGATGTGAAAGAAAGGAGAGAGCAGGAGGCGCTGAGCTCCACCGCAGCCCCATCCATCAGGCCAGTGGCAGAGTGCTAAGTGCCAGCCTCATCCTCCAAACGAGCTCAGGCAAGAGGGGGGGGGGGGGGCAGTCCTCACCGTCCATTTATCCAGAGCAGACCACGGCACAAGCACTTCATCACTGTTAGGCAGGCCGAAGTTTCTGAGACATTATTGAGGTGCTAAAGAATTGGGAGAGACTGAAGCAGTAGAGGCAGAACGGAGGAGAGAGAGAGAGAGAGATGAGTCAGAAGACAGAGAGAAAGAACGTGAGACGATCAGGAATTAGATGTAATTCCTGTGGAAAAAAAGAAACAAAAGAAGAAGAAGAAGAAGAAAAAAACATGAGCGAAACCGTGTGAGTGAGTCAGGAATCAATTTTCATTAATAATACAGAATATCCTCAGATTCCACCAAAGCCCATTAACAAATGCCCAGCCATGAAGAACAGGGAAATATGAATATGCACTGCTCACTGCTGATTGAACCATCCATCCATGTGGTCGTCAGCAGCGGTGTAATGTATCATCCAACCAATCATGATGTGCTAACTCGGTGCATTGGACTCATTAATTCACACCCTATATGTCCTTTTAGTGCAGGATTTCACTTAGACGGATAAAATGTTAATATCGGCGCTGACAGCTTTGTTACTCACAATGGCGAACTAGACTCCTAGGGAGTGTTAAGGAGTGCTCAGGGGTGTTCATGGTGAAAATGGTGTCCGTGAATCACGTTTGCTGTTTTTATCTCCTGGATTAATGCAGCAGTGCGTCTCACAGGAGACCTTAATGAGTCCTTTCTCTTGTCCGCGCCATGGCTGTGCTGTGACGAGGCTCAAGCTGACCCTCCCTAAAGATAGAAAGGTTTTTAGAAGGCAAGTCTTAAAGTCTCAAAATAGCCAGCACATTCAAGATGTGCTTCGTCATAATGCCGAACAGGAAAAAATCGTTTTTAGAGTATGTCCAGTTCACAGTATGTCAGATATATCAAACTATGGCACCGGCAGTAAGATTAAAACCACCAGCTTTATATTTTTTCACGTGCATATTGTGTAAGACCTCTAAAGGTCTAAAGTTGTGCTGTGGAGGTCTGGATTGGACTTGCTTGTTTGGCCGCCTGATCAGATTGACATCTGGAGATCAAGTCAAGCCAACACTTTTTTTTTTTTTACACATTCCTGAATGGGTCAGAGCACAGTATCATGCTGAAAGGGTTCACTGTCATTAGGGAATATCATTTCCATGAAGGTGTGTACTTGTTCTGCAACATGTCAGGTATGTAGGTGGTCAAAGTGACATCCACATGAACGCCAGGACCTGAAGAAAATTCCCGCCTTCTTTCTCTTCCCCAGGTAAGAGATATACACATAGACACCTCATAAGACATGATTCATCAGATCGGATGACTTTCTTCCGTTGATTCGTGGTGCTACAGTAAGGTGCCCATTGTAGGCGCGAACAACACTGGACACAGGTCATAAGGGGCATGCTGACCAGGCTGCTGCTACTCAGCTCCGTTTGCAGCAAGCTGTGGATCGACTGTGTGTTCTGACACCTTGTTATCATAGACAGCATGAACTTTTGCAGCAGGTTTGTGCTACAGTACTGTAGCTCTTCCACAGAACTGAATCTCACAACTGAACTGAATCATACAATGGTAACAACCCACAAGACCTGTCGCTTTGGAGGTTGTCTTTCTATTGGCTGAGAAAGAATCGATAATGTTCCATATGACACAAGTGTAATATATAGTGTAATATATATATATATATATATATATATTATATAGATATTAGAATTCAGTTTTATTGGTATAGCAGCGGTTTTTAAGGATAGACACAATAGACGCATTTAGATGCAGATTTAGATCTGTAATGCGTCAATGAAACGCTTCCTGTTCTGAAATAATGAAGAAACCTTGAGAGGTTCCCAGATTCTTCTGGGTGACATTGAATAGTAAGATTATAAACCATTATAGATAATAACAATGAGCTTCCAGCTAAGCTTAATCCGTTTCTTTTCTCAGGTGTACGTGTTCATTTTACCCGGTAAAAACGTACAAAAGATAAAAGATTGGGTGGGGGGGGGGGAGATGCATCAAAGAACCAACCTCCATCTATTGGGTCGTGTCAGATGTTCAAAGAGTTTCCTTTGATAGCTAAAAATCCAAAAGGCCAAACTTTGCAACTAATCGCAACCATCATTACGAACAAGTATTTCATACACATCGGGCCGGTTCAAAAAACGTCCGCAGATATAACACCCTTTTTTTTAAAGGATGCTGAGCACTCCTGATTTAGAAAAGAGTCTTGATCTAGCAGGAGCGCTACGTGTCAAATCCCAGACCTCTCGTACCGACTGCTTGCGTGTGATTTAACGCCTGCCAAGGTTCGCAAAATAAATGATTGGCCCTTTCTGGTGATGAATTGTAATTTCTATTTAACATAACTGCGCTAATGATTGAACTAATGACTTCAAAGCTATCTCAGCCCCCCCCACCCACCCCCCCCTGACAGGCCATGCCTTGCATCTTAATGAGACGGATAAAGTGCTGTGGCCAGCACACTAATGAGTAAAATAGTTCATTTGCAGGGAGGGTGCCTTCGAGAGCCTCAACCTGTGTGTAACGGACCCATAATCACCCTGAAAATTTCACATTGTGCTGACTTTTGGGTTTTCAGCTAATTATGTCTTTTTTGCTTCATCTGTGCTAAGACAGGAATATTCAATCTTACACTTCATATATTTTACATCACACCAAATTTACAAGGTATTTTATTGGGTGCGTTTGATGGATTGTAGAAATGCAGAAAAATCATTTAATCACTTGGAGCTCTTATGGTATCCAGCATTCATACAGTGTGTGTGTGTGTGTGTGTACTGTATGTTGGTGTCACATTACCAAGGTCACGGTTTGGAGAAACTCTCATCAATTTGAAGTGGGGTTAAATTTATGTTACTAAGTGATTTTTTTTGTTGTTGTCAAAACCAATTTACATGGCTCTTTGAAAAACCAAAGAGAATGTTTAATATCGTGAAAAATTTCCGAGCCGAGGCATAGGTCAAGAGCGAGGCAATATCTGCCATGAGTTTGGTTTTCAAACTATAATAAGCGTTTAACACTGAAATCATACACTTCCATTCAAAATATTTATTTCTGCTCAATCAGACGTGTTCGCAGAAGGATGGACTTGACGCTGAACGCAAAGCGGGTCCAAGCACTCGCGTTTGAGATTGATTTATGTTGAAACTGAGACATAGGGAGTATATTTTATTTCCAGCGCTGTTATTGTACAAGATCGTAATATCCAGACTGTACTCTGATTGTCAAACTGTACGTTTTTTATAATACTTTCAAGATGTTAAACTGGGGGTTTAGAGGTTTATTCTGCAATAAAAATGGCAGAAACAAATTTTTAATGTGGTGGGTATTTGAGAAAGTGCCCTCAGGTTTCAGATTTGCTTTTGCACAACCTCCCACGCATGCACGCGCACACACACACACACACACACACACACACACACACACACACACACACACACACACACACACACACAGAGCACTCTGCAGAGCTCTGGGACATCTGCATATTTTATAGCCACTTTGGTACAGGAAAAGTCTGGCCCCGAATCAAATGTCAAATCATGTGAATTTTTTTTTTTTCCGCCAGGACTGTGTCATTTTTTTATGAGGAAGAAAAATGCAGAGATATTTCCGTGCCATATGCCAAAGGTGACCTTACCTCACGCCACGCTTTGACATGAGGCACCAAATTTTCACATTGCTGTGAACCTCTCTGTCCTGCCAAATGCTGTCATTTGTCAGTGTGTGTGCATTTCATTTTTTATTTTTTTTTTGTAGCTTTTTTTTTGGGGGGGGGGGGGGGGGGGGCAGCTTGGCACGCAGGATGACGTTATCATGGTAGTCTATTTCTCAACGGTATAAGCGGCCTCGTTGTATAGTGTATCCAATTTACATTCATTCATTCATTCATTCATTCATTTTCTGTACCGCTTTATCCTTATATACAGGGTCGCGGGGGCCTGGAGCCTATCTCAGGAAACTTAGGGCACAAGGCGGGGTACACCCTGGACAGGGTGCCAATCCATCGCAGGGCACACACACATACTCACATACACACACTCATTCACACACTACGGGCAATTTGGAATGTCAATTAACCTAACCTACATGTCTTTGGATTGTGGGAGGAAACCGGAGAACCCGGAGGAAACCCACCAAGCACGGGGAGAACATGCAAACTCCATGCACACAGAGACGGGAATCGAACCCGGACCCTGGCGGTGCAAGGCGACAGTGCTAACCACTACACCACCGTGCCGCCTATCCAATTTACATAAGACATTAATCTCATTTTGATTAAGCAGCGCCACTCAGAGCGGAATGTAGTGTGATTGTAGTTTAGAGGAACGCGGCCCATTATCATTCCAAATTACGGCAAGCATAAGGGGTTGCTGTCCGTCCCAGGCGAAAATCCCAGAGCATTTAGTCTGGTTTGTCTAAGACAGAGATTCTCAAACTTTTTGCAACCTGGGACCCATTTAACTGTAAAATTATTTCCATTAGACGAGTAATACATTGCCCATTTACTGAAGTTTTTTGTTCCCTTACATTACGTTTACGGCATACTCCCTTACTCCGTTATCTAGACTCCCTTATCTAGACTCCCTTATCTAGACTCCCTTATCTAGGCCCTTGCTCAATATTGGTAGCTTGGCATGTCCTTGAGTTTGAACCTATGACTTTCTAAATCTCAGTCACTGAGCCACTCCTGCTCTTAACTAAATTTCTCTGGGATCAAATCCATACATTTATAAGACAATTAAATGATATGACAGTGATATGAAGCATTTATGTATCAGACTTCACTGCACTGATGAAAATATTTAAGTTAAAATGATTAACCTTATTTAAAGGCTCATTGTGTTCGAGCAATTCAGGTTTTTATTCAATTAAATGCATTTTAATTTAAAGGGCCAGTCAAACAAATTAATGATTATTTCTTTAGGGGGAAAAAAAGTTGAATAAATATAAAAACTTGTATAATACGCCTGGGTTGTGATTTCTACCTCGTAACATAAAAAAAAAAAAAAAGAAAAAAGAAAAAGAAATCACACACCTCCTGGCTACACTGGCAGACTCCCCGGACCTCACTTTGGGAAGGGTTATTTATTTATTTATTTATTTATTTTTTAGGTAACCTGGGAGACCAATTTCCGTTCAATTACAGCTCTGGGGAAAATGAGTCAGGGTTTGATTGAGGTCTGGATGTATGACGCAGGAAATGTAGTACATGACTTACGACGAGGTCACAAATATACATAAAACGCTTTTCATAGGAGATGGTTTGGTTGTTTTGGGTTTTTTCCCCTTTTCTCCTCTCACTATGACCTTTTGAATGCAAGGTCCCAGAGAAGTGGACCTTGGACCTTGGTGTTTTTCAAATTCCATGCCCTTTTATCCTAATCATTTCAACTTAAAAAACCATTAGTCATGTTCTGCTCTGCTTAATGCCCTCTCTGCTGGTAGTTACAGAGTGATGGCCCCAGTGTGGTTAAAGAATGGTGGGGGGCAATTAGATATTCCATGCATCCTTGATTTCCAACTCTAGTTCACCCTCCCCTAAGAGAGATCTGTCTTGTTTCTGACATGTCTGATTGAAAGGTTGCCTTTTGGTCAATACAAGGCTTTATGTGACAACAAGAGACAGGCGAGTGGTGGGAGCAGGGCCGTGGCTAAATGAGGCAACGGATTAGAAGAGAGGAGCGGGAGGAGGAGGACGAGGAGGAGGAGGAGGGAAACTGTCATTAGCCTCAGGAAATTGCCTTGCCACCACGCACGGCCCTGTTGCTTTATCCCTGTTCGGTCTACGCAAAAGCCTGGTTCAGGAAGGGAGCCATAAAATGGTGGCGACTCAACAGTCGGACCTGCAAAAACAATTAATCAATTGGTCCTGGACACCTGGTGAGAGCAGGATGAGACACATGAAGAGGGAAGAGTGTAGAAAGGACAAGACATAGGGTGGTATCTGTAGGATCTGTTCCTGTTCCTCATCTGAACCTCCAGCAGATTTTTTTTATTTATTTATTTATTTTAAATTCCAAGAGCTCTTCTAGTATAATTATATTTCTCTAATGATCAAACACTTAAACCCAAACCACATGCATGGGATTTAGTGTGTCGGATCATGTTTATACATTTTTTTTTCTTCAGTTTTTCCTCCAAGATTTATTTGAATTAGTACAACAACATCTGATTGTGGCTTTGTGTTGTAGTTAAAAAGGCAAACATTTCTACTCCAGCATGGATCCAGTTATACTTCAGTAGATGATAGAGCCTGGGGCTCTGGAAACAAATCGTAGAGGTAATTGGAAGGCATGTGTATCCTTCCATAGCATGTGTTCACACTAGCAAGTGACAAGCTGCTCGTTCGGCTTATTTGTAGAGTTCTCGTGTGTATGCATGTTCCAAATAACTTTGACATGATGAGATGAAAAATTGGGGTCACGGGATTTGGTTTTGGATCAAATAGATGATGATTGTCGAATGGTACTGAAATCGTGTTGTGCACGTGCATACAGTACCTCTCACCCTGTTGCTCACTGGTGTGAACAGAGGATCCGCCCCAGGCTGCTGCACTGATGCTCTCTTTAGGAGCACCAATTCTGCAAATGTCACCTCACATCTCAGGTTTTACCATCAGAGGTGAAAAGGATGGCAGTGACCCTGTTTGGCTATGAGGTATTACAGGAAAGAAAAAAAAAAGTGTCCTGCTTCCAGAATCGTGAGAAACTTTACCTTTCAGCTCCAGACAGTGCGAGTGAGGAACAAGAAGAAACCTTCGATTTTCTCAGCTGTACGAATGTGTCTCTGTATCAGCAACAGACAGACAGCTTCTAGTGCTCTCCTTCTCTCTCATTTTTCTCTCTTTCTCTGTCTTCCACAAGCTCCTATTTAATGCTCCGTCCTTCACACAACAGCCCCTCTCTTATTTCACTTGCCTTCAAGAGGGACGTACCCAGGGTCCTCTCCAAGCTCGTCTAATGAGGGACCGGAGAAACACTGAGAGCACTTGAGACTTTAGCATCTGCCTTTCTGGGACTGTGGGAAAGCTTTCTTGACATAGCTGAGGAGAGAGAGAGAGAGAGAGAGAGAGAGAGAGAGAAACGAAGCCGGGGAAGAAAAGGTGTTCCATCGAGACAGTCCCCGGTGTCATTGGAAGGCTACGGGATTGAGAGGCTAATGGCTACTCAATCCCATCGACTGCCGTGTCAATAGAGCTTTAAATCAAATCATAACGTTGTATCGTTAAGCTTCACGGCATGTTATTAGTCAGGAGCCACAATTGATTTGATTCTGTTTAAGCTCGAATGCACGTTCTCAGGAGACATCATGGACTCATTGATTGTTCCTGGTAACAGTTGGATTTTCACACACACACACACACACACACACACACACACACACACACACACACACACACACACACATACAAAAACCGTCACGATCAGCCAGAAATTATTCTGTTACTCATGTTAATTACAAGGAATTAACATTAAATATGCATACAGTAGTCTAATACTTGATACTTGATTTATTTGTATTATAAACCTGCAATGTTGGAATAAAGAAATGCAAGACGAACTGGTTAAAGGAAACAGTAATATCTCAAGCATCATCATTTAACAAATGTTAAATATAAAATCTCTCGAATAGCACTGCATGCCCTGGCTGGCCAGTATGGGGTGTGGAAACTCACCAACGGAGGGGCTCGAACTCAGATCCGAAAATAAACTATATAGAGCCTTAGCCACATGAGCCACCACTCCCACAACTTCCATCCAATGTGGTCTTGTTCTTCTTTGTTCCCCTTTATTGTAGCTTGAACACACAACTTTGGTTTTATCCAAACTTCCATCTATAAACTTGCCGTTCATCACACCTGATGATTTTTCCTCAGTCAGCTTTTTATCCGCGCTAAACGTGCCGTAATCACACAGCCAGGTAACTGTGCTGCGGTTATGTGATATAATAGTAATGTGGTAAATTGTATAGATCAATCACATTAAAAAAAATGTAATCACATTAATTAATATTAACCGCCTTAATACACCATATATGACTGCGTTCAATTGCAAGGAACCACAGTTTACAGTACATGTGTCATTGGCATGGTTTAACGCCTCTGCGGATAACGGATATGTAATACCTGCTGAGACTCAAGGGCTTATCACTCTCATTATGCCTCAAATGTGCGGTCAAGACTTAATCTACTCTAACCCTGGCTACGAGCACAAAATCCATATAGATTATTTTTATGATGGCTTAATATAGCTGGACCCTGGCCAGATGAAATATAGATGAGTTGGAAAGCGCTACCCCTGTTAGGTACACTTGGAGGGGTTCGGATTGTTTTGTTCCCATATTGCTTTCTGGCTGCATTCATCCTTTTGTTAAGTTTCCCAGCCAAAGCCACAAGAACCTTTTTTTTTTTGTGTGTGTGAGTGTGTGTGTATGTTTTTGCTCACTCGGCTGTAGAAGAAATGGAACCAGCGATCACAAGTGTTGGTTCTTCCACTGCAGTTTTTCCTCCACTGTGGTTTAGTATTGCAGGTTTTAGCCGAGCGTCCCTGTCTCGGGCTGGGCCAGAACCTCCACTACTCCCAGCCTCATGGTTTGAGCGCTGGCTCTGAGTTTAAGGCCTTGAGAAGGGGTTCGCGTTCCTTTCCTTGAGAGAAGAGAGGTTTTTGTTCAACTTTTCACAAAGGGTGATTCCTCCTCCCGGCGCGCATTTTTTTGGGGTGGAATAACAATCATTTTCCATGCCATTTAGAAGTCTTTTCCTGCGTCTTAATAAAGTGTTCCCCTACTGAACCATGCCAAAATAAATGTCAAGATTGTCATTAAATGTCCACAAGAATGTTTTGTTTTCGAGGGATTTGCGCTCGTTTTTTGCGGGGGAGTTCTTTCTTAAAGCCATGCTGTTGTTGAGGATGGGGATTTTTTTTCCACTGTCGGGATTGCGGGTCCGATGTCAGAAACACAGAGACATATTATCCTGCGGTCATATCCATCTTCCACTCTCGTTTTTAAATGGAGGTTTAGGTCGAATTAGCTGCTTGCGAGTGTAACGCGCAAGCTTAGCGGGTCTGCTAGCACGCATCGCTGGCGTCACCTCAGCGCAACACTGTGCCACAGTTCTCCACTTAACAGGCCCGGATTGAAAAACCCTGGCATCAACTCTCCCCCCGGTGACCCTTAGATTACAAAGCACAAAGTCCAACTCCCTCAAACCCTGAGTACAGCATTCAGCACTTTTATCAGGCAGGCAGGAACATTATAGCAACAGTTGAGCAGACGCAGACCCCGCCGTGTCTTTCTGTACAGGGTGGGTTTAGGCCTGGTGACTGTGGGATGGCTGGAGTACAAGATTAAGGCAGCTAACTAACGTTAATAAGGAGGGCTGCTGCTCTGGCAGGAAGCGCAGAAGCCTGCCAGCCATGTTTACAGCTGCACACGCCGCTGATGATCTCATTTTAAAGCCGATTACACGCCGCGGCGGACACACACCGATCATGCATTATGTGCACCGCGACAGTTCTGGGAACGACTAACACACACACACAGTGTTCGCATCGCACACCAGTGGAGCGAAGGATTAGTCCAAATTAGGAATTGTTTTTTATGTCTTCATATTTTAGCCGTATAGAACACTCCTAATCCTAATATCGGCGTTATACACACATTGGTCTTCATCTGTCTGCTCGTCTTCTGCTCATTTTCAATACCTCGGTTCTTTTTCTTGAACTGCAACACTATCCAGGCTACAGCGGATCAATACAAATGTCTGATTTTTGATCTCTCTTTTGCTTTCTAGCACTCTCAACAACAACAACATCACCCTCATTCCGCTGTCCAGCTTCAACCACATGCCCAAGCTGCGCACTCTGTGAGTATTGCACAAGATTTATATTCACATTTATTCACTGCTGCAATATTCATATTTCCCATTCTTGCAGTTTGCCATTTATTTTTGAAATGGAATTTTAAGTAAATAATAAAACAAAAAAAGATTTTTAATTGAATCATCCAGAACTGAGTAAAAAATAGGAAACACGATCATTTCTATTCCAAATTTAAGTGTGGGCGTAACACGAAGGGCGTTCGAGTTAAACCAGGACTTGTGATGAAATTCCGGATGAATGAAGGTGTGAAACGGATTAACGTTTACAGAAGACGTCAATCACAGGACGGCGATGAGACACTTCAGTGAATGTTTTTAAGAAAGGCGTACATCCGTGAATGACGATCCATCCAGTGGAACACCTGATCCTTGAGTTTCCGACATAAAGCAGGAGGAAGTCCTGCATACTGAGAAATCTTTCGACCTTTGATGTATTCAAACACTGGGTTAAGTGTATTAGTGTGGCGAGGGATTACAGTATGTCGAGAAATACAGGGAGGATTTACTCTTATAAATGTGTTCTGTGATTGTGCACAATGAAAAGTTTAGTCCCAGTTTAACTCGAACGCCTCTTGTAATGTTATCAGCTGTGCTGTTGGGAACTGCTCGTTGGCACGAGGTGGCAGTCAGGAAAATCCAGCTGGTGCAGTTTAAAATGATTTTGCAGTTTTGCAAAAAAAACAGTAAAAACCTCACACAGTATTTTTTTTCCTGATGCAAATTGCCCGTCTAATGTCTGCATGGCTAATTTTATCACCTGCTTAAAATATTTGAACATTAAATGCTAGCAATCACAGAAAAAAAAAAAAAAACCAAGAGATGAATAAATGATTTTATTACCATTATTATGACTTGTTTGATAGGTCTTTAATTTTTTCCACCTTTAATGCATATCATTTTTTGGTTGAATCTTTTGGTGTTAACTACTATGTGCTTGTCTTCATTTAACTTGCTACAATAGAAAGAGATGCCGTAGCACGTGTCCAGTCAAGAGAATACAGTATGAGATTTCATGGCCTAGAATGAATTCAAAACAGTTGTTTAAATCATTCCAGGGTCACATGGTGCCCATTTTAATGTGGAAAAAAATACTGCTCTTTTGGTGTTTTTTGTGTAATGAGATCTCATACTAGGGTTCCAATACTAGTGTAAATTGTAGATGTTGACAATACAGCGTAAACATCAATAATAATAATAAAAACTGTTATATTGCACAAGCTAATTTTCCAGCCATTTGTATACGAATGAGCCGAGCAGAGTCAGCAATCTCCCTTGACTGCCTCTCTGTGGCTCTCTAACAGTCCTAGGAATCGAACTCCCAACCTTATTGATGAATAGACCTAGCCAGGACCTTAACCGCTGAGCTACTGATCATCACTTGCTTAGAGCTTAGTGATTTTTGTGTAATATTTCTGCTACTAGTCTCTTTCTAAAATGCATTGCAGATATTATACAGATCTTTGTGGTATACCTATTAAAACCCACACACACATATTTAAACAAACTTAAATTAAATCCCAGAGTCTTCCGTCTGAGCTCTGAGGTTTGGCGCTCGGTTGGGAACCCCTCGCTTGTCTCTGGGACTTTGGTAATTCTCAGACGTCTGTTTGTGCAGGCGTCGCTGTGTTCGCTGCGTCGGGTGAGATGGCTCGGGTACAAACCCCTGTCACTACACCACTTTTGTGCTGTCGGATTTAACCGATGCAAATAATTCCGCGACGACCAAACCACGCCTGGATGGATCCCATGTGTGCCCGAGTTTGTGTATTAGAATGGAATCAGGGTGGCTTTTCTCATGATTTGCATGCCGTGAAGAATAAGGGTTCAGGAGAGACATAAATAACAGAGGTTGTCAGTGGTAAACACTAGTTGTACTCTAGGTTTTAGGGGGACAGACAGTCTAAGCGCGTGAACCCCAAAGACCAAGGCGCTGTGTGGGCCGGTAGGCGACTGGAACCTTGCCACGGCTCTCTGGAAGCCTTGGTTTTCTCTTCCTCTAAGCGTTTATGAAGGGGGTCTACGGCTCCAAAGCCACTGCATGGTCCTGCCTCAGACAGCCTCCTCTGCATTCATCCAGTCAGTTTGGCCATGCTCCCATCCATCAAGAAGCCTGACAGACTCGCCCCCTCGCGTGGGGGATCGAATTTGCTGACGCTCTGCTCCCTCAGGCTGTATTGAATTATCAGCAGTGAGGCCGGCTCTGCTACCCAGTACCCTCATATCGAATTTTCATCCTTTAATATCCCTACAATCTCAGTATTGAATTTGTTTGCTCGTAAAAACATCTTATTAAATCAAATGTTTGGAGAAGATCTTTTTAGTAGGATGGGGGGTTGGGTGGGTGGGGGGTGGGGGGGGTATGGCACTGGGTCTCTGAAGAGATAATTTGGCTTACCTTAAACCCACTTCCCCATCCTTACAACCACCCATTTTGTCCTCTCCTCCCCCGGTCTCTACTCCATCTCTTAGTGCAGCAACCATTCAATTAGATCAAATGATATCACCCCATGGTGCTCGCCATTCAATAACTCAGCCAAATAAAAAGAGCGAGAAGACTCCCGTGGCTAGACGAGTAGTCATTTTCTGGGGAGGCCGGTCAATACGCGAGGTGCACTGAGCTGCTCTTTTGTGCATGCTCAGAAGATACAAACCTTACACACCATAGACAGCTGGGATCCGTGCTCTGTATGGCCTCCATCCCCGTAATCCCGCTCATCCGGAATTAATCCCCAACAAGATGAAGCTGTAAACTGGATCTATAATGAGAAAGGCTCTTGTTCCTGTGGTTATTCTCAATGGGCAAATTCGCGACCCTTTCCCGTAAAAAAAAAGGATTTTACCGTACTATCTAATTTGTAGGCTTTTGTCAAGGTTATAGCTGTCGTCTTTTGATTTGCTGACACCACTCTTTCTGCAGCTCTTCTCCCCCTCTGTGGCGCGTAATGGCCCGTAGAGGTAGATATTAAGATCGCTGGTCTCATCGGGAAGCCGCCATGCTGGTGGAGACCTTGAAGAAATGACACCATTGGCAAAAGCGGGCAGTTTAATCCACAGTCTTGTGTTGTGGCCAGAAGTAAAGTGAATGGAAAAAAAGGTTCCCTGGATTGTGTATTTTTGATACATGGAGTGGTGGAGGAAATTGCTAGGATTTCCCAGCAGAACTCTTTTAATTATGCGCTTTGATTTTGGGATTCCTCCTCAAATTATGATCCAAATTGTGTTTGATGGTGCGATGTCGTATTTTCTTTGGCGGTAGAACGATGTGAAGACATTCCAGCGCAATTTAAAAACGCAGCCGTCAGTATCTTCTTTCAGCATTAGTGAACTCTATTCCAGTCATTACGTACTGCTCAGTGATCGCTCATTTACCAGGCAGACAGCCCCAGAAAATAAGAATCTCTACTGAGGCGCTGCACGTTTGGATGTCTGTCCCTGTCTTTATTTCATTTATATCCCGTCTCACTTTAAGTCTTATTCTTGCTCCCTCTCTGTCTATTCCCTCTTCTCCCATTCCCGACTCTTCTGTACGTTATTCCTTCCTTTTAATTTTGCATCTCTACGGTACTTCTCGAATGTACTGTATCTCGCCTCGCCGAAATGATGAAATAACCTTCCTTTCTGTCTACGCACCATCCCCAGCCGCCTGCACTCCAACAACCTGCACTGTGACTGCCACCTGTCGTGGCTCTCTGATTGGTTGCGCCAGCGACGGGGCCTGGCCCCCTTCACTCAGTGCATGTCGCCCACCCACATGAGAGGCCTCAACGTCCCTGACGTGCAGAAGCGCGAATTCATTTGCACAGGTGCGAGACACACACGTGCACACACATCGTTTGTCACCAATGAAAGCGCTCGTTTAGTCAATAATCTTTCCGTTCCCTGAAAATACTGCTTATCTTGCACCATCACGGAATGTACGTTAAATGATGCATAATGTGCCATCATTAGCCTGTATAATGTAAGCAAATACCACTTTGTTTTCTTACAGTGTTCTACGCTTTCTAATGGACCTCACTGTTTAATTGGTAAAAATATTCCCATCCAGGCCTCGTTAATTAAGCCCCTCTGTCTCCCCCTTCTCGTTAATCAGCTGAGGAATACGATGAGCAGGAATAATTAAGCAGCGAGGAGTGACAATAAAGCGACACAGGCTGTGTGTGTGTGTGTCGCGATTGTACTGCTTTATTAAGTGCAGCAACAAACTTTTTTTTTTTTTTTGGTGCGCGCACGCTCACACGTCGCCTTCGGTATTTACACTATTTCCGTTGCGAAACTATATCTTCACGTTTCCGTGAGTCTTGTGTTTTTCTTCCAATTTATCGACGTATAAGATCTTTCTTTCTCCTGCAAAGGCCCAACTCAGTCGGAGCCGAGGTCTTGTGCTCCCCAAGCGTCCGTCTGTCCTGCCAGCTGCACCTGCAACAACAACATTGTGGACTGCAGGAGAAAAGGCCTGACGGAAATCCCAGCCAATCTGCCCGAGGGCATCGTCGAAATGTGAGTATCCCCGCCCATCAAATCAGACGCACAGATTTCTCTCTTAGCTTTCATCTGTCTCTTTCCTTCCTTATCTGGCACACACTCCTTCGTTCCGCTCTCGTTCTTCCCCTCCGTCGCTCTCTATCTCCTGTGTAGTAAACACATAAAGTCACTGTGATAATAGCCGTGTTCACTTCTCCTCTGCTCCTGTCATGGTGCGAAGGCCATTAGCACTGCACTTCACAGCCTCATTAGCAGGAGCATCAGAAGTCTGCCGGAGCTGCGGCTTCCTCCGGCTCGAGCTACTCAGG
The DNA here is from genome assembly GCA_030522415.1 of Channallabes apus. NCBI lineage: Eukaryota > Metazoa > Chordata > Actinopteri > Siluriformes > Clariidae > Channallabes > Channallabes apus. The sequence continues at coordinate 32,314,067 of CM060113.1, forward strand.
GTCCTTCACATTCTCCTCCGTAGTTCAGGACAATTATGCACGCAGCCAAAGAGCTGGAGTCAGGCGAATGAAATCGCTCCCGGACCCTGTTCTAATCAGCAACCCTGCAGTGGCCTTAACTCAATCATTCTAACACACACTCGCACTCGCAATCACACACACAGAAGAATAGCTTACAGCTTAGACATCTATCCACTATAGTTGTAGATCGAAGTTTCAGAGGTTTTATTCCCCCGGAGTGGATTAGTCCATAATATTAGGTTTTAAAAAATCACCTTGAAGGCACTTCCTGTTCGCTACGTGACGGTGTTGCGCAACATGCATTTAGCTACTTTAGTATGTTAAACTAATTGAACACTAATGGAAAACTACCTGCATACTGTATAAATATAACTTTTAAGATCGATCTCATTCATAGTCAATTAGAAAATTGGAGACACTAAAAAAAAAAAAGCATGACGTAAATTCAATTCATTTATTCAAGGACTGCCTTGTGAAGGTTTTCAAATGACATGCATTAGGCGACTAATGCGAATATGCATCATGCATATTCAAATGCAGAAACGTTCATTTAGAAAAAAAACGTTAATCGTATTTGTATATTTAATCAGACATCTCTTGCACACAGCAGTGGTGTACAGTATACTACTATACATGCATACTACTGTGTGTTGATTAGATTCCTACTGGTTTGCAGTGTCTCAGCATGTGTATTTGATATACATATTGATCGTACCGCTCTTGTTTGCACCAAAGGACGGATGCGTAATTGCCCTGATGTGTACCGTTCCCCGTCCTGCACTTTCTGCCAATAGTGTATGACCTTTGCGTAACAAACGGTTGCGCTCTGCTCGATGCATTACTCAAGCGGTGCCCCTGGCCAGAAACAAATAGCTCTAATTGAATGATGTACAGGCCGAACGTCGCTGGGCTTCGGGCTCATTTTGACCGAGCCGGGTTTGCCGTGGCAGCTGCCAGGACTGAATCATGGCGCGTGCCAAAGGAGATTGAAAACTCAAACCCATTTCCTCTCAATCTGCACCAGTCTCTCCATCTGCATCGAATGGCTGGATGGCTCACTCAGTAATTCACCTGTAGGAGCTTTTAACTGCCAGCCGGAGCTCATCCATACAGAAGTGAGCCAGGAGTGTGTTTGTGTTCGTACTACCTACAGTATAAGTCTGCATGCAGGCATGTGTGGGGTGACAATATGGATTAGTTTATGCAGATTAACAACTCTGATTTTAATTCATCTTTATCTTCAATCTTTAAGTCTTTTGTGCAACAAATATACAGTACAGTATATACGCCATATATACAGTAGTCCATTACAGTACATGTTAAATAAAACATGTGTATCCTGATAACTTTAGACTCTCTTACACAATGCTATACATTTTAATTTCCTCGAGTTGAAAGTAATAGTCGTACATAAGACATTTGTCTTTTTTTTTTTGCAGTCGTCTGGAACAAAACCTGATTAAGAGCATTCCACCTGGGGCCTTCTCTCCGTATAAGAAGCTGAAAAGAATGTGAGTATTAGCCTTCCCGAGAGGGGCATTTACAGCAACCTATGCATAGTAGTGCTGTAAACACACTGTTTATGTGTCATTCCTTTTCCTACCCGCATCAGCACTTTCTATCCGTTGCACGGTTGCACGATTTCCAATAACCTTCAGTAGGCTGTTGCCGGGTTGTGTTTGTAATTTGGCTACAATCTTTTCTTTTTCTTAGGGGTCTGTGTAATGCATTGACCTGTCACCTCTGTTTACATCGCAATTGATGATATGACTGCGAAATGTGATTGTGCTGTCCTGCTGTGTGTTAAAGACAGTTTCAAATAAGGAACAAAAAAAAGACATATTCTGAACTCTCTCTCTCTATCTCTATCTATCTCTATCTCACTCATCTTCTATACCGCTTTATCCTGTATTCAGGGTCACGGGGACCTGGAGCCTATCCCAGGAGGCTTAGGGCACGAGGCGGGGTACACCCTGGACAGGGTGCCAATCCATCACAGGGCACACACACACTCATTCACACACTACGGGCAATTTGGGAACACCAGTTAGCCTAACCTGCATATCTTTGGACTGTGGGAGGAAACCGGAGTACGCGAAGGAAACCCACCAAGATATTACGGGGAGAACATGCAAACTCCATGCACACAGAGACGGGAATCATACCCGGACCCTGGAGGTGCAAGGCGACAGTGCTAACCACTACGCCACCGTGCCGCCATCTATTTATCTATCTATATATACAATATATAGAAACTTTATAGCTAATCAGATTTGAGAATTTACCAGTGCTGGAATATAAGCTGTCACTATTTCAGAAGGTCACTGTAAAAAATTACCTAAATTAAGACATATCCAAGACATTATTAAAACCTGGAGGCATAGTGCTGAACCAGCTATTTCATGGAAGAAATGTGGTCAGGGGGAAAAAAAAAGAAAAAGTGAAAGGTCGTGATCGGAGATCACTTAGACACTTAGATAAGTTGCATAGTAAAAAAGCAACTGTAAAAAGCACAGCTATGTTTAATAGTGAAAGCAGTTCCATACACAGTGTGATGAGGAAACTCACAGGCTTGGCACTAAACAGCTTTGTGGCCATAAGAAACCCCATTAGCAGGATAATTAATAATCAGTAAAATAATGATAATACTTTGCTAGGGAGAATAAAGATTGTGCTGTAGAGCAATGGAAAAAGGTCATGGTGTTCTGATGAATCCAGGTTGACCCTATTCCAGAGTGATGGTTGCATGAGGGTCAAAGTGCCCCCTGTACCAGCCTCTGGTGGCAGCGTTATGATCTGGAGAGGCTCCAGTTGGTCAGGTCTAGACTCAGCATCGTTATGTGGCAATGACGACCCGAATGTACAGAATGACCAGGTTTTCACATCAACCCAATCTCGCCCCTGAGGGAACAGTCATACTGTATACGTACTGTAGCCCAAGATTCGAATTGTGAAAGCGTGATTCCAGGAGCATGAGGAATCATTTTCACACATGAACTGGCCACCACATTATGCAATGTAATCAAAACTAAAGGCAGGCCAAGAAAATATTAGTGAACGTCTGTTTTTTTTTCCCCCTTGGCTAGGAAGTGTATTAATAATGCATATTATTGCAAATAAAAGCAAACGCCAGCGACGGAACGAGGGGAATGTTTCAGGGATACAGTATGTTTAAATGCTGTTCTCTTTCTTGAAGCTCAGTGTGTTTGGGATTTTACATGCTTTTGCTGAGAGACGTCTCGATTCCTTTAGCCACAGGCATGTGTTTAACATCCCGGTTTCATGTCTGCTTTTCAGAGATCTGAGCAAGAATCAGATTTCAGACATCGCTGATGACGCCTTCAGCGGCCTCCGCTCGCTCACCTCACTGTAAGTATTTTGGCATAAACATGTGCACAGGCACACACACACACACACACACACACACACACACACACACACATAGACCCATGCATAAACAAATGCACTGATATCTGTGCACAGGCATGTTTTAAATTCCTTCACATTTTGCGCATTTTTCACATCAGCTAGCGGGTCTGTGTAAGGCCTGATGTTGATGAGACAGCTGTCAAATAAGGGAATTAAATCAGCATGTAGTGCAACAGTAACCTAAGTGTGTGTGTGTGCGTGCGCGTGCGTGATGCTGACATCCACCATGGTGTGAACACAAGAGACGGCTCCCATTTACATCACCTGAACAAGACAGAAAAAGACATGAGCCTCGTCCTGTGCATATTAATTTCCTTACAGCCGTCTCCGTGAGTTCAGCCCTGGCAGCTGGAGCCACGACAGGCCTCAGTCTTTCAGCACTCACTTATTTCCTGTGCTGCAATTAAAGATCTACTCACTTACACAGACTATATTTACATTAAAGGATTTCTGTAACCCTGAACTCATTTAGATTGTAGGTTCAGAATGAAGTGTTTACAGTATACACCCTGTAATGTGTATATTCCTTTCTAGAAATAAATCCATGAAATAAACAATAGTATCTTTTATCAGAATAAGTCCATTTCAAGCTTAAAGGCAGTCGTATGGGTTCGAAACTATTTTATTTTTAGCATGGTTTTATTTCATATCAGGTTTGATCATGGTCTCCGTGAGGAAGACTATAACATTTTCACTAAGCAGTTTTGTAGAAAGCCAGACATGGATAAAGATCTGTAATGAGCCATCCAGATGTGATGGAGGGGGGAAAAATAAATAGTGGGATAATAAATTATTACTCTAAGTTAAACAGTGCTAAGTGTGTTAAAATGATGTTTAGTATAATAAAATTGTGATAATAAAAGTCCTGAGATTGGGGAAGTCTTAAAGCAGCAATTATCCACCGAAGCATAGGGGAAACACTTCTAATACACACTGTATATGGAGGTGCAAGGCGACAGTGCTAACCACTACACCACTGTGCTGCCAGCATTATCACCAAAAACATTAACACATTAATACTCATTATCAGTTTTATACCAGTAAATTAGTGACAGGATCATGGGCACCCAAGGCTCACCCATGCCCTCAGGGACCAAACCCCAGCCCATCCAATCTGATCCGACAGAAAAGCCAATACAGTACAAATCACAGAGAAAAAAAAATCAATACTGGCCATGATAGAAAGGCCAAGATCACCCAGTGCATCAGAGCCCAACAGAGAGTCCAAGACTGCTGACATGACCTGAAAATTCCCCAGATCCCAATCTGATCCCGCACCCATGGGACAAACAAGTCCAGTCCATGGAGGCCCCACCCTGCAACCCACAGCACCCACAGGATCCACTGCCAGCACTCTGGGCTCAGACACCACAAAGGGAACCTACACAATACTGGGCATGATGTTTAGTGAAGTAATATTATATCCGATCAGTGTACAGTATATACTGTATATGTGTATATGTGTAAATTTCCTGTTTTATCACAGGACAGCTATGAACTCAGTTTACGCACATGCATGTGTATGAACATATTCCAACGTTAATCAATTAAGCTGTACATGTACAGCTGTATATATGTATATGTATATGTATATATGTAAGATGATCAGGATAAAGTCCTGATGAAATTTTCATTCTTCAATCCTCTACTGATAGATCTGAAATTAAAGAAAAAGCGTACTTTCTACTTAATCTACTTCTACTTACAAAAAAAATTGTTGCACACTCTAATATTTCAATTGACCTCCTTTAGCTTTGATTACAGCGAACACAATGTGGTGGACAATCCATGTGTGAAAATCATTGCTTACTGTTTGCTCCCGGAAACTGGGAAATTGAGTCCTGGAATATTCCTGTGCCATTAGGAGAAAACCTTAATGCAGTTCGCACCCATAAGTCTGGAATAGGGTATTATCAGACCATATGACCCTTTTCCATTTCTCCAAAGTCCAATCTTTAGGCTCCCTAGCAAAATCAAGCTTTTTTTTTACATTAGTCTTGATTCGATCACCAGTATTGTTTTTTTTGCAGTTGATGCTGGAATTTTCAGGAATCCACTGCCATCTAGCTAATGGTGGCTTTTCAATCCATGCCATAGCAGCACTCGCACTGACATTTCTGACACTTTGGCATTAAATCGAGGATCACATTATGCATATTCGAAGATGTCCAACCTCCAGAACAAAGAATCCTTTTCCGAGGTCTGTGAGAATAACTCTGGTGAATTCTTCTGCAGAAGAAAAAAAAAAGTCCTATTAAATCTTATTTAAAAGATTATCCACCTCCATGGACAGAACGGATGTTTCATTCAGATCGACCTTAGTCGTTTTATTCTATTCCAGTTTACCTGCGTAAATAAAGGTGCTGTTGTGGATTGTTAATTGATTATTATGCTGCGTTCAAGCCTGTGAAGTAGAATATGTGTAAAGGGCGAGTTTTTTAAAAAAAAAAGGTATTTACTGTATTATACAGTAGGATGTGGATTAGACTCAGTCTTAGTCTCAGTCATCCTGCTGAGGTGATTTCTTTGCCTTTGTTTCTGTGCCTGTACAGGGTGCTGTACGGGAACAAAATTGCTGAGATCCCCAAAGGCTTGTTTGATGGCCTTGTCTCCCTGCAACTGCTGTAAGTACTGTTTCTATCACATCTGCAACCAGTAGCAACAGGATAGCACGTGCATGGGTGTGTGTGTGTGTGTGTGTGTGTGTGTGTGTACTGATCCAGTGCAGACTCTGCGAGGACAAAACCTATTTAATTTCCCCTAGCTCCTCTCATAAAACAAGCTCAAGCAAAAAGATCTTCTTGAAACCTCCAAAACTCTCAAATGGACCATTTGGACGACTTGTTAGAGGAAGACACATCGATATATCCTCTGGTGGTTCTCCTCCTCCTCCTGAGGAGTATACCTAACATCATTAGCATTTAAATTGGGCCTGATTAGAAAGCATATCTCTCACACCTAGTCCTATTGATGTAGACACGGAAACATTGTTCAAACATGATGCCTGTGTTTAGTGGTCTAATTCGAGCAAATCTGTATGTTTTAATGACTTTGTCTGAGCTGCCTCTTACAATTTACGGAGATATGGGTACGTTGGCCGCTTTCATGCACGTGCATCACCGGATCGAGCCGGGCGAGGACACGTCAGCGAGTTATTATCAGCACGTCGATTCCGGCTCTTTCGACTCTTTGCCTAATGAGTCAAATTACCTGTGTTTGCGCCATTTACATTTTTCTCCCCGTAATGCGCAGAGTGCTCCTCAGAGACCCGTGTTTGCTCCACATTTCTGCTTTCTCACAACTCCCAACCACCAAGGGCTGTCTTAGAAAGAAAAACAAAGCACTCTTTAAGCGAGCATAAAAGTTCCTGAGCATTTCTTGCTACAGCAGTTTTTACTAAAGGATAGAGGGCGGCGTAAATAATCTTAGATCAGTATAAGGGTTGCCCTGTTGCTCTGGGAACGGTGGAATGTTTCAGGAACGAATAAGAATTGGATGAATAAATCAAAAAAACAAATTCACATTTTTAATATTCAAATGAATAAATAATAAGTCAACATTGCATGAAAACACATCTACAGTACAGCGGTAAATACTATGTGGTACTTGCTAAGGTACCACTAAACCTTTATACTTGGGTTATGAATGGTACATTATTAATTAACCATCAAAGTGTTTTGACAATGCAGACTCCTATCCCTAAATGATATTAGAAAGAATGCATTACTGAGAACGTCTGATTTGCATCACAGCAGCTTACAGTATACAGTATTTCCAGCTTGTTTTTGATGCTTAACTGCATTTTAACTGTGGTGGAGAAAAGGAGGTGTTGCATTTTTTATTATCAATTCACAATAACTACAGCCAAAACTATGCATTTTATAAAACTCCCATTTTATAAAACAAACATTTTAACTTGTCGTTCCGGTATATAAGATTGTTTTATCCACTTAAATTGACTTTTAAACGTTTGTAAATTTGACACAGTTGTGTATCAGTTAGCACTGTTGCCTTGCACCTCCAGGTCCTGGGTTCGATTCCTGGGACTTCGTACATGGAGTTTGCGTGTTCTGCCCGTGCTTGGTGGGTTTAGTCTAGATTAGTCTAATTGGCGTTCCCAAATTGCCCATAGTATGCGAGTATCGACTAAATGCAATGGTCACCACTGGCCTCCAATGGTTGCCGTTGGCCTCCACTGTCTCTAGTTGGACTATCTGGTTCCTAGATGGGATGGATGGATGGATGGATGGAAATTTTACTGTAGGTCTTCAGATTTTGGAAAATCTGGACGTCTCACACGTTGCACCATTCCTAAAAAAAATGGCACCTGTAACGCATGCCCATGTTTTTGTCTCACCTTGTTGTGAATAGGTTTCCCTCGTTTTCTTTTTTTTTTTTTAATCCCCACACCTAATTAGCTCCCCCAGTGAGCAGGCTAACGATGCATGCATTCACTGGGAGACAAAGCCTCATTAGGACGGCTTTCCGTAATTAAACACAGGCCATGTGCTAGTCGATTGTCAGGCGGTCTAAGTAAGTGAGACATACTGTAGAACACTGGAACAAAGACCAGGGCATGTGGACATAAATTAGACAAATAATGCAAACGAGTGCCTCTGATTTACTAAATATCCTTAAAAAGTGTACTAAGATTTTGGTTATCTAAGTTACTGTGGATTCAAATGCGTATTATCTACAGTATACACTATATATAGAAAATTGTAAATGCCTTCCAGTAAACTGTATGTTTTTGCAGCAGTGTGGAAATTTGGGCGAAGGAAAACACAGCCTGTGATTTTTCCATTCTGGTTTACAGAAATAACTTCTTAAGCTATTTGTGATACTGCGCTTCTCTGTAGAGTTTGGCATGCCAGCGCAGTGGCATCATGAATTTACAGCATCTCTGACTCTGCTGGCGGCTCCGGGGACATAAAAGCGCTCAGAGCGAGACGCACTTTTGTGCTCAGCCCTGAGAAGAATAAAAAGTCTGTGTCCTTAAAGTTGTCAAAGATTTTGTGGTGGAATTGCCAGGAAAATTGGCCTTCAGACTTATCTGTCTAATGTTTAGATCTGGGCCTCACATTCCCTTTACCTAAAATCCCATAATACGTAACAATACACCCATTCTGAACAGCGTGGCTGTGAAGAGAAATCACTTCGATATATAGCACGGCTCGAAGCCTCCGGGCTAATCGAAAGGGCGAATAGTAAATTTGATCGATGACAGATGGACTCTCAGGCGTATTATGTTAGTGTGTAGTGTCTTCTCACTCACCACAGCTCTGACCGAAGGATAAAATGTCTTTTTGTCCATCCAGGCTGCTTAACGCCAACAAGATCAACTGCCTGAGGGTGAACACGTTCAAAGACCTACAGAGTCTCAATCTACTCTCTCTCTATGACAACAAGCTGCAGACCATCAGCAAAGGCCTGTTCACGCCACTGCGCTCCATCAAGACCCTGTATGTCTCACACACACACACACACACATATACTGTATACACACATACGCACACATGCCTCCATGTCCACTCTAGTTTACAGGCAACCACTGCTGATACACACTGATTTCATACACTCTTATCGCTCGATTTTTTTTTTTAATCAGTAAATTTATCTCATAGTGGAGTGAGAAAATAAAAACCCATCACATTTTCATGCTGAAATATAAAAAGAAATTTAATAAAAATATTTTTTTAGATAATTTTCCTCTTTCTCTGTGCCACATATTTCTCTATTTATTCCGTTTACCTGCACAGACATCTTGCTCAGAATCCCTTCATGTGTGATTGCCACCTGAAGTGGTTGGCTGACTACCTGTTTGACAACCCCATCGAGACGAGTGGAGCACGCTGCAGTCACCCGCGCCGCCTCGCCAACAAACGCATCAGTCAGATCAAGGGCAAGAAGTTCCGCTGCACAGGTAGACTTAATGCAACTGCATTCTCTCTCTCTCTCTCTCTCTCTCTCTCTCTCTCTCTTACACACACACACACACACAAGGACTCATAGGGTCCACTGATTCATACTTCTAAGTTCAAGGACAAGATCAGAGGTTTGGCAGATTATTTCAGGAATGTTGACATTCCAGCGAACAGAACCATCTAAAATTATATCTTCCCAGACAAGCCATGGAGACATGTTGGTTAGATCCATAAATATATATGTACGAAAACCTAGATACCAGACATAGAGTGCAGCATTGACAAAAATGTTAACGATTTTAAGTTAATCTAATAATCTAATCGAACATTTTATTTTACAATACTGATTAGGGGTGCTTTCACATTATGTTTGACTGCAAACTTCGGAACGTTTGCGTAACACTCTGTAGTGCGCCCGGGCACGGATCAGCGTACTTCATAATCTCGATCATGGTCTTGATTGTGGTACGGTGGCTCAAACCAAATATGAAAGCAAAGCGAACCGTAACACAAAAGTTTCCTCGTGTTAAGTGCTTGAACCCCTATTAGGTGCATACTGCCACCTGCTGTATCAGAGAGTGTAAAAGCGAAAAGCAGCTTTACACAATCAAAAAAAATATTTAGATTTGTATGAGATGTGAACGTGTAGGAATCAAAATGATAAGACTGTCCCTGATGAGCAAGCCGAGGACAACGACAACGGTGGCAAGGAAAAACTCCCTGAAATGGTAATAGGAAGAAACCTTGAGAGGAACCAGACTCAACAGGGAACCCATCCTCATTTGGGTGAAACGGATAGCAGGGATTGATCTGCAGTCATACTGTGTGAGACTGGAAGTTCAGTATGACGGGAGATGTGTTTAAGTTAAAATTGAGTCCAGTTCGTTATTGGAGGCTCAGGTAGACTCAGGAGCAACATGTATAGCTCGACAGAGAGACAGGTAGAGAGAGAGAGAGAGAGAGGAGAAGAGAGAGAAGAGGAGAGAGCAGAAGAGAAGGAGACATGGAAGTTAGGTATGGTCACAGTCAAACAATGTATAATTTGAATGTATATTTACTGTAGAGTGCAAGCAGAGACTCCGGCAGGACTAACTATAACAGCATAACTAAAAGGGAGAGCCAGAAGGAAAAACAGACATGAGGGGTCCCTGAGATGTAAAGCAACCAATCACTTCACAAACCTGAGTGATCAATGAGAGTGAGGAAGACAGCATCTAAACATACCAGTTCACCCTAATACTCTACACCCAATAGTCCCTGAAAACTGATTCTTTACCTAAGGCAAATCTATTTACAAAAATGCTTGGCTAAATAAATAGGTTTTTAGCCTAGACTTAAACACTGAGACTGTGTCCGAGTCCCGAACACTATTTGGAAGACTATTCCATAACTTTGGGTCTTTGTAAGAAAAAGCTCAACCACCTGCTGTAGTTTTCATAAGACGTGGTACAACAGCTTTCATAAGACGTGACAAGCAGCCTGCATCCTTTGATCGAAGTAGGCGTGGCGGATTGTACAACACAAGCAGTTCACTCAGATATCGCGGCGCGAGACCATTTTACCCTTTATACGTCAACAGTAGTATTTTAAAATTAATGCAAAATTTCACAGGAAGCCAATTCAGTGTGGATAAGATAGGGGTGATGTGCTCGTATCTTCTGGTTCTAGTGAGGACTCTCGCTGCTGCATTCTGGACTAACTGAAGCTTGTTTATGCGCCTAGTTGAACAACCAGACAGTAAGGCGTTACAATAGTCCAACCTAGAGGTGATAAAAGCATGAACTAGTTGTTCTGCATCGTTTAGTGACAATATATTTCTTATCTTGGCAATATTTCTGAGGTGAGAGAATGCTGTCCTGGTAATATTATCTACATGAGCTTCAAATGAACGGCTGGGATCTATAATCATGCCAAGGTCTTTCAATGGTGCACTTGATGGAAGAGAAAGGCCATTTAAAGTTACAGTTTGATCAGAAAACTTGCTTCTAGGTACTTGTGGTCCTATGACTAAAACTTCTGTCTTATCAGGATTAAGCAGATGGAAGTTAATTAATATCCAATCTCTTGTTCTGCACACATTGATCAACTTTAGTAAACTGTTTTTTTCTCGTCTGGTTTTCTGAGACGTATAACTGTGTCATCAGCATAGCAATGAAAACTAATACCATGCTTATGAATTATGTTGCCCAGAGGAAGCATGTAAAGAGAAAAAAACAGTGGACCTAAAACTGAACCCTGTGGAACCCCAAACTCCACTTTTGAACATGCAGAATGGTCACCATTTAAATCTACAAACTGATAACGATCAGTCAAATAGGATGTGAACCACGAGAGGGTCGCTCCCTTAATTCCGATTAAATTTTCTGATCTGTAAAGAAGAATACTATGAACAATAGTTTCAAAAACTGCACTGAGGTCAAGTAACACAAGTATAGTGACGCAACCCTGATCAGAGCCCAATAGGTGGTCATTTACTACTGTACTTCAAGTGCTCTCTGTGCTGTGATGAGGCCTATATCCTGACTGATATACTGTAGTTTGTTTATGCCATTTCTATGTAGATATGAACATAGTTGCTGAGCTACTATCTTTTCCAGAATCTTAGAGATAAAGGGGGGGTTTGATATCACCTGTAATTGAACACCTGACAAGGGTCAATGTCAGGCTTCTTAATTAGCAGTTTAATAACTGCTAATCTAAAGGATTTGGGAACATACCCAATGCTGAGTGAAAAGTTAATTATTTTCAATAGGGGTTCTGTTATTGCTGGTACTCAACTCTGCTTGAGAAAATGTGTTGGTATAGGATCTAATACACAGGTTGACGATTTTGAAGAAGAGATGAGTGAATATAGTTCACTATCTTCAAGGGAAGTAAAGTATTCTAGGTTATGATGTGGTGTGGTTAGTTTATCATCTGTATAACTTGAATTTCCTGGTTTCAAAGCCTAATATTTCTGATTTTGTTATTGACAAAGTTCGTTAAATACTCACTACTATATGTTGTTGAGGAGATTTCTGCAGTGGTCTTGTTTCTAGTTAATTTAGCTATGGTATTTAATAAAAATCTAGGATTATTTTTGTTATTTTCAATAACAGTGGAGAGATACAATGATCTAGCTTCACTGAGAGCTTTTCTATAGTTCAGGATGCAGTTACAGATGGAGGTCTGTAAAAGATAATTAGTGGGATCGACTGAGCTGACTTCATATTTGTAGCTACACTTGTTATATTACAAATGCATTAAATTTGAGTCTGTGTTTTGTACGATAGACAGATTATCATTGTAAATAACTGCGACGCCTCTTCTTCTACCAGTTAGCCTAGGCTGGTGTATGCAGCTGTATCCAGGAGGACTAGCACCATTTAGAGCTACAGTACATACTCGTTCTCTTTAATCCAGGTTTCTGTTAAATATAATATATCAAACTCCTGGTCTGTGATAGTGTCATTAACATAATCATTTTTGTCTCTATATTAGTTAAATTATTAAAACAGACTTTCTGAGACTTTCTACATTTTTGCTTGGTTTGGGGAACAGACACAGTCTCAATATGATGAACCCTGAGTGACGACTTTATGCAGCTAGCAGACGGTTGGTTTAGCCTGTCTGTCTGCTCCTTGGCCTGGGCACTGGATTGTCACCGATTAACTAGGCCTCTTCTGAGACTATGAGCTATACTACAGGAAATGAGAGCAGCGCCTTCCTGAGTAGGATGGACACCGTCCCACCCTAACAGGCCACCTTTGCCCTCAAAGGTCTTCCAATTGTACTGTATATGAAGCCCACATTATTTTTGGAGCACCCGAAATACACACATGTACCCAAGTATGGAACAATATTACTAATGTGAAAACCGGCAAGGAGGGAATAAAAGAAGGGGAAGCAATCATACGCAGACAATCATACCTAGTGTAAAAGCATCCTAAAAAATTTTTTGTTAAAAAGCTAATTTCTTAGGAAGTTTGCTAATATTAGGTGTATGATTTAATAGATTTTACCGAAAAAACATAGCGAACAAGATAAATGCTTTCTTTATGTAAATTTCTATTAGCCAGCTTACTGTATATCAGCAGTGAAATTTGGTGACTCTAACATCTGGTTCTCTTGTAAGCAACAGAAGAAAGCAATAGAACGGATGTTTTACATTTACATAAAACCTAAAACTAGTGATAAACCGTAGGATTTTTTTAATTTGCATTATTACACAATTTATTTGAATTTGGTCAGGTTGCTGTCTGGCTTCATGTAGGTGCCTGCCAGGATTCTGCATGTGTGTGCGTGTATACTATATGTGTTCTTTTGTGGGTAAATGTGTGTCTTTTCCCTGGAGAGGGAGCTGTGTGGCATCCTCAGGCCTAGAGCAGTTCTACATACACACTGCCAGGCTTCAGAGTGCTCATGGGACATCACCAAGACACGCTGCAGAACAGAAAACCATCAGAATGCATTTTTTAATGTTCATCAAGATCTGTGGGACATCGCAGTCATGAAAATGGCCATGAAAAGGAACGGACTGTTGCAAGCGTACTGTAATGTGTGTGTGTGCTCGATCCTGTGCCCAACCGCCACTTGCTTTGATATTAACCCCAGGATTTCCCGTAATTACAGCTCTGCCTGTGTCCCTATAGCAGCACAGTAACAAGCACAGCAGGAGAGCCAACACACACTCAGAGCCAAGGGTTTGTGCACGAACCAATTGTGTTTGTGTGTGCGTGTTTGTGTGTTCCATTGTGCACAGCAGCAGAGAGCTTCGCTCCACTCCTTTTTGTCCTGCGTGTGCCAGTCATATCTCTGTCTGTCCTGTCATGTACTATCTGTCTGTGCCCTTGTGTTGTGGGCGGAGCTATGGTCCCCACCATAACAGAGGCGGGGAAAGTGATGAACGCTTTTCTCGGCAGCTTCCTGCTCTCTTCCTGGCTGCTCTTGCACCTCTCTCCTCCTCTTGCTCTTCTCCTCTTCCTCTCCACTCCTGGCCCCGGGCCCCCAAGCCCCTGGTGCAGCTGTCTCTTGTGCTTGATCTAACCATGTGCCGCCGCCTACACTCGCCTCACATGGTTCCGTCAAGCACCAGGGACCGCTGGACACACTCGCACGCAGCATGGCATTCTGGGATAGGGCACCTCTTGCCCATCGCAAGGAAGAAGAACAAGGCGGCGCTTGTCAACTCAAATTCAAGAGCGACTATCGAGGACATGTGCTGCATCTAAGACCTTCTGCCTTAGCAAACATGTCCTGAAAAGGGCTTAAGCGCTAAACATGGGTCTCCTCATTTTCCTAAAGTGTTCCTAGGTCAACAAGAGTGAAGTTTAAATTAAATGCAACCAGTCAGTTGCAAACTTAATCATCTGACATCATTACAATTTTTTTCCCTGTTATTACATATGTTTTATTTTCTTTTGCTAATTTGTTTTAAAAACATTAGCTAAGCTAGCAAGCTTTCTGCCTTATGCTAACTATTAAGCCACTATTATGTTGTGTATTAAAATACTTTAGCTAATGCTACTTAGCTTTCTAGTTAACTAAGACAAAATATTTATTTTTGGTATTATTGATATTTTGCTATGTAATTAAATATATTTGCCCAGTTTGCTAGATAAAAATATTTTATCCAACATTAGTCCTGGCTGCTAGCAAGCTAGTTAAGTTTAGTTTTGTTGTTTTATTGTATTTTGTTCCACTGTACTAAGTAATTAAAACACTATTTTAGTTTTAGCAAGCTAGATGATGTTAGTCTGAAAATATTTAAGAGGCCTTAACAAAGTTTGTTAGCATGCTAGCTATCAACAGTCAAATTTGATTGTGTTTAAGCTAGCTAACATTAAATGCTATGCGGCTAATTTCTCTAACATGTTGTCAAGCACTACATGAAATATTATTGCGATCTCATTTGATATGGTTTGCAAACGACTAATAAAATGTGCAATAAGCGAAGGCCTTGTTGACGCCCAGACACTGCTGTAGGACAGTGAAAAAAGAGGAGAGGAGGAATAATATAAACAGTGCCTGTGGAAAGACATCGGTCATGTGACTGAGATATATCTCAATAAACCAGCACCTCCTGCTCCCCAGAATCCTCCTCTGTTTTTATGTCAAAACACATCTCTGGAGCAGACCTCCGGCGAGTGACCTCGCGCTGTTTGGTCCGCTTTATCAGCACACACAGCCGTTCCTCAGAAGAAGATGGATGTTTGTTTAGGACTAGCCGTGTGTGGGGAGTTCATGTTTGTGCATGGGTATAGGGTGTCCGAGCGTGATCGAGTATATGAAGATTCTGTAACGTGTTACCGTGGTGCAATGTTTAGATATATGTTTCATCAGATATGAGTGTGTGTGTATGTGTGTGTGTCAGTGCAGACGTGTTTGTGTAAATAAGCATTATGGCTGCTCTCTCTCTCTCTCTCTCTCTCTCTCTCTTTCTGTCCTGTGTGTCAGGTTCAGAGGATTATCGCAGTCGTCTAACAGGCGAGTGTTTCCAGGACCTGGTGTGCCCTGAACGCTGTCGCTGTGAGGGTACCGTGGTGGATTGTTCCAACCTCAAACTCACCAGCATCCCTCCTCACCTTCCTGAACACACGACTGATCTGTAAGCAAAGTCATACACACATTTACACACACATACATACACAGGGAGACCTCAATTTCAATTTATTTTCTAAATGAAATTTATTATTTTATAAATGAAGATAATCAGATGAACACATCATTTCTATTGTACAAACTCTGGGTCAAAATGTTCCATGAATTTATTGCAGAATAAAAAGTATCCCTGGAACTTTATTGCCTGGTGTACGGCTCAAACACACAACTTCTTCCTCCTACTCACATACTGTAGCTGACTGACTCCACCTTGTTCACATCTCTTCCTGCACATCACTGCACCTCTCTGTCCTGCTTGTCCATTCCATCTCCTCTATCTACAGTATCTCGCTCTCTTTCTCATATCTCATGCTGGTTGATTGCGAATGACTGCCACAGGCTCTTCCTGGACTGTTAGGTTCCCGCTATCCGTGAGCCGTTCCCCAGATGCCGCTTGCCCTTCTGCTCATGCGTAGAGGACGCAGCAGGCTTTTCCCTCTGCACTCCCATCAACTTCACTCATCAATCACACCCTAGGCCTCCTTTACCTGCTTGCTCTGTCTGTGTCCTATTCTGTCTCTGTTTCCTTAGCATGAGACAGCAACCCAGTTTATGGGAACGTTAGCTGCCTTTCCTTATCCTTCTTGTGTGTCCACATCCTCCCACTGATTCATTTTCCTCCTGTACTGAAATTCTGTTTCATATATTCTGTCCTCTTTTCATTTCTTCCCCCAATTACTTTCACTCTCTAAGGTGTTTCGTCAAGGTTCCTTTTTGGATCCTGTCATTGTCTTTTTCTTTTTCTTTCGCTCTGCTTTGTCTTGTCATCTCTCTGTGAGGTTTTCTTTCAAATCACAGCAATATAATCTATTCCTAAAAGAATACTCACTCAAGGTGTTTTTTTTTTCCTAATTGTTTTTTTATCCTCTGGAAAGAAGTGCCTTTAATGAAAGGTTGAAATATACATTATAGCGTGATATTCAAATAGTTTTGACTATACAATTAATGAAAAACATGTTTGTCATACAGATAACATCATGTTCCCTTAGAATTACAATATAAAATAAATATAAAGCAGTTTTCCTTTAGCAGCAAAAGACGTAGAGCCACATAGAGCATGTACAGTGCATGACCTCAACATTACACTTTGATCTAGATTATACAGTACTGTCCAGAAGTTCATATTTTGCTTCCAAAGACACTGACTTTCTTGTACTGTATGTTTAATGTGGTCTTGAGGAATAGTTCTCCAGGCTTCCTAAAGGACTATTCTGGCTCTCATTTTTGGCAAGTTTTTGTCTCTTATTTTCAGTCCAATCCCTGTACCTGAGCAGTTTCAGCAGAATGTTTTTTGTTTGTTAAGCCATAAATTGACCTATGCATCATTCAAGCATAAAAAAAAATAACAAAATAAACATTTAACTTAAGGCATAAACCAGGTGATTAGTATACTAGTGATGATGAATGCTGAGTGGTTGGGAGAGACGAGAGGGGAAATGAGGTCGCTGCTAAGGTTTTACTGTACATAACCAACCGGCGGTTTCCATCCTGTCACAGCAAATCATTTGTTCACATTTCTTTAAATTAATCTACATCATTTAATTTAATCTGAAGAAATGAAGGATGGCTGGAGACTTAATATTTATCCTTGTCTCTGAGCGGCTGCATGCTTTCCATATATTCTGTGACGTCTTTTTATACATCTAGTGTATTTATCCCTCTTTTACTCCATATTATGACTCATCCTCTCACTGGTGTATCGTTAACCTTTCTTTCCACCTGCCCCCTCCATCCCCCTTTTCGCTCTGTCTCTTCCCGTCTTCCCCAGGCGCCTGAACGACAATGAAATCTCATCGCTGGACACCATAGGGGCCTTTAAGAAGCTCCCAAACCTTCGGAAGATGTACGTCCTCGTTTATTTCTTCAATTTCACTTTAAGAGCTGGTGTTGGGGGGGGGGTGGGTTGTCATTTGGGACATCTGGCTGTGAGTTTTATGTCAATAACTTTATGCGTGATGAGCCACGTAGGCGGCGTGGATAGAGAAAGCAGTAGAATATTGAGCTGAAATGGGTGAAGGCGCAGTGGGATTTATTGTCTGGCAATTTTTGCCACCCACTCTGAAGATGGGAAAGCGGTGGTCTCTTGGAAAGAAGACCAGTGATTTATCAGGCATGAAATTGCTTACGTTATAGTGCTGTCGAACTCATTACAAATGGGAGGCATCTAAAAGTTCCCCTCCTCACATTTTTTTTTACTGGAGTACAGATTGCAATCAGCAAGTGAATCACTAGAACACAGGTGAGATAGCGTGCAGCCAGACGTCATAAATGTACACTCGAGAAGCCATTAAATTCGATTCTAACTTATGATTATGAATAAAGAACACATTTAGAATGTTCAAAACTAATAAACCGTACGTTTGTCGTGAAATCCCGAAGCTGTTTCTGGTTTACAAGTCCTGGTGGAAATGTTGGGAGATTTCAAGCCAGGGTCGATAAAACTGGTTGACAGGTTTATGTTCATATTTTTAAGTAAGAACCTTCAAGCATGACGACCTCTGTTTGTTGTTTTATTCCAGAAACCTGAGTAACAACAAGCTGCGGGAGATTCGGGAGGGTGTGTTCGATGGCGCCGGCGGCATCCTCGAGCTCCTGCTTACAGGAAACAAGCTACAGGCTGTCCACGGGCGCATGTTCAAAGGCCTGAGTGGCCTCAAAACCTTGTGAGTCGAAACCTTTCAGTTGTATCTTTCTAACCCTGCACGGGGGCTTTAGATTTAGTATCAACACACACGAGGAGCCACTAAATGACTTTCACATTCACAATTTTATTCCATAAAAAAACGTACTCTGTTATTATTATTATCTAGAAATTAGCTTGTTTCTTACGCTAGAAGAGCTTAATGATCAGCTACGCCAAGCAGATCCTGGGTTCCTGTCACAAGCAGCACACTGCGGCATCAAAGACGCTAAAGTGATGCGTCTCGTGGAGGCTGGGAGTACAGAATGGCTAAGCTCTGCTGTCCACCTAATTAGCCAAATTGGAGAGAGAGAGAGGAGTGTGGAGGAGCAAATGAATGGAATCATGGTTCAGCAGTATTGAATTTCGTGGCTTTTAAATCCCAGGAACATGATGCCTAAATTGAGTTTGCCTGTCTCAGGTCCCTGTTTGTCAGGGTCTAATGCGGAATTTGCTGCTTTCACATTTGCGTCCCACCAGCCTCTGGTTTGCATTTAGGCCATTTCTGCAGCTGGGTTGTTTTGTTTTGTTTTTTCATTCTCCTTTTCACCACACACATGTTTTATATATAGTATATATATTTATACTGTACTAACAAAGGACATACAAGTCAAGGCTGATGATGATAACGAGTCAGTTATAAGAGTAATAATTCCCTTTATTTTTCGATACAATCCCCTGCTACAGTACATTAAATGCGCTCATCCAAGTGTTTCCCTAGTTCTTGGATACCAGCAAGGTAGAATGATTTCTTAGTATCCCGGAGCCATGATCGGACTGCCTGCATCAGGTCTGAACCACCTTTTAATGGCCCAAACATGTGGAAATGGCTGGGGTGCAATAACTCCCAGCCGAGTTCCTGTAATGTGCAAGTGGTGTTTGTGAATGATTGCGTGTGGAGTTCCTACAGACTGATGCAAGTTTATGACAAGTTATCCATCAGTTTTTAAGGATCAGGCATTCCACTCGCTGAATGTTCACGGGAATGACTGCGGTGGTTCTGAGACACCCCGGGCCTGATCATCGCTCACAGACATACGGCGTTCTTGAAAACGTTTGCACCGTGGATGTTTTCCTTGCAAACGTTTGTTCAAATGTTTTACTGCGACTGAGAGTCTCATCACCATACTGTGCTTGAAGTCCTCAATAAATGTCAAGTAAATCCCAGTTTTAAGTCCTTGAACATCTCTCATATATGTAAAGCAACTTAAAGGTCAAACAGAATAAAATCCGATCATCATGGGTTTCCCTTATTTTTTCGAAAATCTTTGTCACCCTAAATCAAACTGAACAAAACTTTCTTTTTGAAATGACTCAGAATGTGAATATGGTCTTCGTGACAGTTTTACTGCAAACAAAGCAGAGATGAAAATTTCAGCAGTCTGTTTATGGCAGTCTGTAACATGCTAGAGGTGACATATTACATCATAAAATAAGTGTAAGTGCCAGACATGTTCCAGTATGCAAATTGTATCAAATTTGCATGAAATAAAAAAATGCTGCAACATACCGTCCTATCTAACGCTGTACCTATTATGTGTGTTTCTACAGGATGCTAAGGAGCAACCTGATCACTTGTGTGGACAACACCACCTTCACAGGCCTCAGCTCCGTACGTCTTCTGTCTCTCTACGATAATCGCATCTCCACTATCGTCCCTGGAGCCTTCTCCACTCTGAACACCCTCTCCACCATGTGAGTGCTCACCCGTATATGTCCAGTATATACACACACACTCACAAAATAACTGTCTGTAACGACTAATAAGTTGATACAAACCAAAATTTGTTTTTGAAAGTGTGTAGAAATGTTTTGGTGCGTGTATAACCCAGATACAAGTATTAAATAATTTGTTAACCAATGACTGGTTAAGATGTTCATGCATGTCCTCTTGCACAATTTTTGCTACCATTATGACCCAAAGTTTCATGTATCAGTCAATCTCTGCTCAGTCAAATATCACCATTGCGGTTGGTTGTACAGTATGTAGCCTTGGGGGAGCTTTGAGTTAAGAAACTGGAGTTTGCTGTATCAAGCAGTCCCAATCATACTGCTATTATAATCCCATAGCATGTGGTGCAATCAGTGCACGCTGAGCTATTCTTTTGGCATTATTGTTTGCAGATGCCTTACTAAATTCTGAGGTTGTTTTCTTGGTCACTCACCGCTTTCACTCCAACATCTGATGTCAGTATTTGGGTTTGGCTTCCTTCAGGCATGACGAACAACATAAAAGTCCAAAAACTTGAGCTATTTTTTTTTTCCGTCTAGAAAACAAGTTTAAACATCGTGTCGATGGCGTCCAAAACATTTCCATCGTATATTATTATAAGCTCGTAAGATTACGAAACACTTACATGTCAGCATCAATCATTACTAAGATTGCGTTGGCTAAAATGGCGCCAACATACAACATGCTGTTTTGTTGTTGGATTGAAGTGTCGAGATAAGTATTGACGTTTAAATTGAGCTTTAGTATTTATTAAATGTCATTTAATTGGGTAGGTGGCTTGGGGAATACTGTACATAGAGAAAATGACGGACAACACGAAGAATAAATTTCACATTTGAATTATTATTATTTAACTCAATTATTGATTGCAGTATAGAAGATCATGTGAGCGGGTTCACTAAGTATGATTGCACCTTGGAGCAGTAGTTGAGTGATTGGCTTTTGTTTACTGTAACATTTGGTTTTCCAGGTAAGGTTTCTTTCTCAAAATGTGCTCTTTGCATTCGTTGGGCATTATCGTTCAGAGAATGTTCCCCAACTTTTACATAATCTTTTAGTAACCTCTAGTGGTTGAGAAAATGTTCCCCTAATGCTCTGGCAACCTTTTAGTAATCCTTGCTATAACCCACTTTTAGAACGTTCCCAGAATGTTATGAAATGCTTCCGAAAAATTCTCAGAGAACTGAAAGAGAACTAAGCTGCTTCCTCTGCATTTGATTCGCCTTTTATTCGTAAGATAATGGCCCCATCCGATGCTTTGTTGCTCACAGTGCACCGTGTGAATAATTAAAGGCAAACACATGGCGAGCCTGCTCGGGTATTAACGTGCGCTGCTGCCTGCAAGCCCTCACGCGTATGTTAGCAGTGCACTGGAAGGTCAGCTCGCTTAATTAATCCGTGCTGTAGGGTAGTGCGGAACAACAGCCCTCAGATGCACCATTTGCTGCTTGTGAATAAAGTGGCTCCACGGCAGCTCCACTAGTCAGTCGGCTGCAGTCGAAAAAAACCGGGACGCTCGAACACTGCATCAGTCAGCCAGGCCGCTCGCTTACAGCCTCGCTGACTCATGGCCAGTGACACCTTCAGCTGGAGGCTAAACTTTTATGATTTAGGTCTTGCTTCAATAGGCGAGCTTTTGGAGCTCTGACAGGACCTATGAAAAATGGGTCAGTATCTTGGTCCTGAAAGCTCGACTCCTGTGGTCCATTTAACAGACTCGGGGATAGAGGTTAGAGCCTGGCTCAGCCCCGATGTGATAAAAATGTGTCTCTGAATTATGTCTCTGCCCTGTGTTATGTCTTAAAGGTGGGGGAAGGGGGTGGGGAATGTTGTCTTGCAATTCTGCAGTAAATTTTTTGTTACTATAATTATTACTGTAATTATAGCCTGGAAAAGAAATGAGTTGACTAAATAGTGTCATTATGGTGATTACAATGTTGCTTATACACCAATCAGTCATACCATTAATAATATAAACATCTAAATAGTTTTTTGGGTTTACTTCGTGCCACCGGGGCAGGTCTGGCCTCTGGTGGTGTACTCTGGGGTCTAGCACCAAGACATTAGCGAAAGATCCTTTGGGTGCTGTTTGTTGCAGGATGTGGATGCCGTGGCCTGGACTCATTTGTCTGGCACATCCCATGCATTCTCAATCAGATTGAGGACTAGGGACTTTGCAACAAGCCTTGGACCTTTTGCCTGCTAGGCCATGTGCACCGCGGGATGTGTCGCACTCTGTGTTCTGGTGTGTTTCTATCACGACCAACGCTTCGCATTTCCACGATTTATGCTGAAAATCTAATTTGAATGTTATGGCTGTTCAGTGTATGCAAACCAAAACATAGTGCATGAAACATGATGAGTGAAGAGATGAGATTCAAGATGAGTGAGGAGATGGTTTCTCTGGGTTCTCCGGTTTTCTTCTTAAACGTACTGTATGTAGGTGACTTGATTTCTCTAAATAGACCCAAGACGTGAGTGTTTGTGTGTGAATATAAGCATGGTGTCCTGTGATAGACTGGCGTTCCATTAATACCCGGTTTTGCGCAGTGGCCGTAAGTACGGTTCATCATGAGTTTGGCACAGTGATTATGTTTCCACCTTTCCACGTTTAATTTTTTTTTGCCAACCCTTGCGGAAGCTTGCGGACCTTGTAGAACTTCGCGGAATTTCGGCAGCCAATCACAGCGACACTTGGTGCCTAACACTGCATCTCACCACGAGTCAAACTGTATAGGTGAGATAGGGGTATTACAGTAGGCTCTATCCCATCTCACACCCCCTAGTATTCCTGGGATAGACACCGGATTCACTGTGACCTTGATCACAATAAAGCGGTTGTTTACGGTTCAGTTGTTTTCATATTTTTCAACAGCAGTTGATAAAATATCAGCTCAGATAATCACTTCTGTATGTCTGAGTTACTGTACTATAAACCACAATGAAAGAATGTTATATATGACAAAGATTCTTAGCATCAAACCAGCCAGGGAAAGGGGGCATCTCGAATTGGGTGTCAAGTCATGTTGCCTTAATGTTCCTCACAGTAGCATTTCGGTTTATGAGCCAAAGCATGAACGATTTGGTTCAGTTTGAGTTTATCTTTTTAAAACAGATAACGTGAGCTGACATCCCCCAAAACCACTGACTGTACCTTTAAACACTCCCGAACAAGTACGATCTACAGTATATGAAGAATGCCTGTTTTTTGTTTTACCTTCAATCCACAGTAACCTGCTGTCCAACCCATATGTGTGTGACTGTCACTTGGCATGGCTGGGGCAGTGGCTGAAGAAAACCAGGGTGGTGAGTGGAAACCCCAGATGCCAGAAGCCTGCCTTCCTAAAGGAAATCCCGATACAGGACGTGGCTATGCCTGACTTCACCTGTGATGGTACGCAGCTACAGTATGCAGTTTTTCAACATAGTCCTTATGCCTTATTCATGATTCTGTTGACGGACCCATGCATCAGCTTTAATTTGAATGTGTACACACATATATCAATATAACCTTTCATGCACATACCATCCAGCCTGCACACGGGTTCCCAGAGGTCAAAACCCAAACCACATGGCAGCACTTAATGCATCCGGGCTCCTTGAACTTTCCTCAACTCAGAGGAGCACGGTCATTATGTTATTATCGTGTACTCTTTGCTTAGCATTACAAGCATCTTCCTGTCGAATCATGCTAGTTTGATCAGAACAGGACGTTCTTTTGGTCACCCTTCAGACCCATGGATCACTCCACACTCCATCTCTGAGCGGTTCCTTCGCTTTAAGAATGGCCTAGACGCTGTTCAGGATATGTATAAATCTCATGCGTCCCCTTCCCAGCACCGCGAGGGCATCGGGAGTGCAAATCGGTCCATAAGACCCCTTCATTATCAGGCCAGCTTTTTGAGGCATGTAGCGGCCATTTCTCTACAGACACTGAGGGAGAACCGCTGTCCTGCTGCACCGCTGTAAATTTTAACAGAGAAAAAGGAAATGTGGTTTGGCTTCTGTCTGGCCAGAATCGCAGATAGAGTCAGGCCTCGTCGCCAAAGCCCAAGTGTTCTGGGGGGAGCAGCTCTTCTGCCGCTTAAGAGCTTCGGGGAATAGGCAGCACAGATGTAGGCAGCCGAACACTTTGAAATGAAGAGGTTCAAAGGGAGGGAGCTCGGTAAGAAAGTAAGAGGGCCATTAGTTAGCACAACGCATGCGTTCCAAGCTGGCTTTGTGCATTAGGCTGCTTTTTTTTTTTTACCTCCTCTAACTTCACTGGGTTTTTCTTTAGACCTGAGCAAGAGAGGTGATTAAGAGGGTCACACAGTTTTTCATTCTGAAAAGAATGAAGAAATTAATTACAATTACAAAACATCCCCCTATTTTTGGAGTGCTAACATTACCCATAAGCTAAATTGACTCTTCAGGATGATATTTTTTTTGCAGTTCAGGGAAACCCAATCAATAGAATAAAATTAGTTTCTCTCGCTCCCTCGCTTTCTCTCTCCCTCGCTTTCTTTCCTCAGTCTTCACTCAAGCTGTTATTGTTGGAGCAGACCTGAGCTTCCATTACCTCTCATTAATGTCTTAATTCTTTGTTTCTTTTTAATCTGGAGAGCCGTTCAGTTCCTTTGTAGATAGCATCTCTCGAGTGAAATAGGCGAACCGGGAAGCTGCGAGGCCCGGCCGAGGAAAAAGGAGAAACGTCAGCCAAGCACAACATTTGGTGGACAATCTTTAACTCCTGTGTGCCGTGTCGCTTATTAGGTGAATTAAGTGTTTCTGGTGCTGATTGTCAGATATCTTAAGAAGTGGGATGTTTTGGCAAGATCGCCACTTAAATTAGTTTTGGGCCAGTTAACATAGCACACATACACACACTTACATTCACACACACACACACTGGTGTCATGCCAGTGGTTTCGCGGCTATTCTGTTTTTTTTTTCCTTTCTCTGTCCTCTTTTTATCCCCCCGTTCTCTCCTTTTTAAAGTATTTATGAATGTCTATATTAAACCCAGTGATGCTGGCTCAATTTTTCTCTTGCGTGTGAGATATCTCGGTAAAAGAAGCATTAAAAATTAAAGTCTCTCTACGGATATGTTCAGACAGGCAGCTCACAATTTTATTGGCATACGTGATGTTAGGAGAAATGATTTTCTCTAGTATGACTGCCAAGAAAACGCATGAAATCAGAGTTTTTCCAATCAAGTCATATGTGTTTAAGAAAACAGACACTCAGACGTTTGACTCGGCCAAATCGGATTTTTTTTTTCTCTCTTCTGTCATTTACTACACAGTTCGTCTTGATGTTGGAATTTTGCGACTAGGCCAAAACCCATCTAGAAGGCAGGTCAGAGGAAGTCAGTGACCTTGTTAATGAAGAGTTGGTCTGCTTCCTGTCTTTGAAAATTTTACTTTTTCTTAGTGTTTGCTCAATTCAATATAATCAGTTGTGATGGGACAATAATGTAAAACATTAAAAAGCATTATGTGTAAGGTAGATCTCCATGTTGCCGACCAGAGCTGTGGGATTTAATCGATTATGCAATTCAATCAATTGTTTGTTGATCCATTAATTAAAGCAATGGGTCATTTTTCAATAAAAAATTTATGCACACTTTTAAAAATTATTTAGGGAAACTTCCATGAGTTAAATGGTCTGAAATGTAATACTGTAAGTCTTTAAAACTATACGACAGCTTTTGCTGAAAATACAAACACACTGGTTCCATCCTCTGCAAATGCAGATTTATGAACGGTGTAGTGATGTGTCGTTCATGGATGATTCGTTCTTTTTGAACGAGTCTTTAATGTGACTCAGAAGAACGAGTAGTCTCGGAGAGTGATTCATTCATTTTCTACTGGGCGAGCATGCGCAAAGCATCGCAAAACCTCTGTAGGTTATGTACAGGAAACAGAAATGAGTAGTTACCTTTGAGTCTTTCGGTCCGAGTCGTTCGTTCTTTTGTCACATGACTCCCATGGACGCTATGCGGTGCAAGAGATTCAAAAGAACGATCAACTCGGACCAGAAGATATGAGAGGTGAGCTGCTCATTCTGTTTATTATGATATGTCCATAGCTGCAATGTAATATTTTCATTACTGGAACTGTAGCCAAATCTTGTGTATGTAGACGTATTGGGGGTCTGTTTACTGAAAATGTAACATTTTATTTTATTTCTGAACAAAAGAATGAAATGATTAAAAAAAAAGATTTGTTCATTTTGATGAAAGACATTCAAAGAACCGAGTCACTAAAATTATTCTACCCATAATTCCCATCACTATAACAGTTGCTGCAATACCGCCACCTACTGGACTGGAGTGTGAAACAGGAGAAAATTGTAACATGCCATTTAAACAATCAGCAACACAAGTTGCACAGCAGTTTCAATGCTCATTATAATCTTTTAATCACTGTAATATTAATAATCATGAAAAATATTTAAATGCTGTAGACAAAGCAGACACTAAACACAAGCGTTATGGAATTAAATCGAACTGAAAATCACAAAGCTCCAACGTTAAATTGAATTAAGACAAAAATCTACCTTTGATTTACAGCTTTACTGGCCGGAAGCTCACTCACTCATCGTCTATACCGCTTTATCCTGTATTCAGGGTCGCGGGGACCTGGAGCCTATCCCAGGACACGAGGCAGGGTACACCCTGGACAGGGTGCCAATCCATCACAGAGCGCACATACAGTACATACACACCCATTCACACACTACGGGCAATTTGGGAACGCCAATTAGCCTAACCTGCATATCTTAGGAACCGGAGTACCCGGAGGAAACCCACCAAGCATGGGGAAAACATGCACACTCCACACAAAGACGGGAATCGAACCCAGACCCTGAAAGTGCAAGGCGGCAGTGCTAACCGCTACATTACCGTGCCGTGGTTGGGAGCTAACTAGCTAAAAGTATGTTTTTGTAATGACAGAATTACAGAATGACAGAAATCTATTTGGAGCTGTTCATCTGCTCTTGTTGTTTCTACGGGAAAACCTTTTTAAATACAAGGCCAAACTATAATATTTGTTATCTAGTGTATAGGTCATAATTGAACAGATGGAAATTCTGACATAACATTCCTAGCTACTTTAACTGTGAATCACATCATTGTAATTTTTTTAAATACATTTTTTTTTGCGGTGTGTGTTTAGACCATGACGTCATATGGCTAGTTAGAGCTTTTAGAAAGCTTAAGATATTCTTTTCTTAGAAAGCTTAAGACATCCCAACTGGTAATTATGCCGTCCTTCGAAAACATAAATGCTTTTTTACAAGTTGGAAGGGTTTGTAATTATCGTAATTCCAAATACACAGTAGCTTTCGGTCTCTTTACAGTTTCACGTTAGATGTTTTGCTTTGTTTTTTTTAGACGATAATTAATTAGACAGCTTTCGCTTTTTATCAATCTAGAATATAGCTGAACACAACCAGAAAGGGGTCAGTTTAAACAAGCGAGGAACAAAACACCGGCAGGAAGAAGGTTGAAGAGTGTGTACACTGGATATAGAGGCAAGACATGAGGACATGTGGACGTGTGCATGAACTGTACAGTAAGTGTCTACAAAACTGCGACCGGAACTGAAATATATTGACTTTTTTTGGCAGGTATGGTATTATCCTGCGGCAGTTGTGACACCTGCATTCCTCTTCCTACACACACTTGCATCATTACTGTATTAGCCATGTGGAAATATGAGCAACTGCAGTTATATTCTAAACAAAACCCTTACTGTATGTCTGCACCCGATTTCCTGTCTCACCTTATTTTAATGGATTTCTCTCCAGGCATAGAGGAAAATGTCTGTTTGCCATCGGTCCCTCGCTGTCCAGATCCCTGCACATGCTCAGATACAGTGGTGCGCTGCAGT